>JAZDUH010000040.1:8590000-9117500 GCA_036419115.1 Scarus forsteni | reverse complement strand
GGAATATGAGCCCTAAAAATCCATTCCAAAAGAAGATAAATAATGTGCTGGTTTTGCATAGTGGTGGGTGGCCAGGCAGGGCCCAGGTTCTGGTCCGGCCTGTGGCCAGTTTGCGGTGTGTCTTCCCATACTCTCTCTTTTCACAGGCCTATCCACTGTTTCTCTGTGATATCAATAAAGGCACAATATGCCTAAAAAAATAACTCTTTAGAGACACTACTCAATGTAATTTGTCGGCCTTTAAACAATATAGTGATACCAAAGTTATGAATCAATGTTCCAGTAGAATCTTAGCCCCTCCTGCTCTTGCACTTTTGCATTATAACTGCACTTTGTTTGAGGAAAGAGAAAAAGCCATTCTCCTCCTAGAGTATGGTCTCCAAACCAAAGCCGATCAACAATGATGCTGCAGGTTATTTAAATTGCACAGATCATTTCTTCAGTTTGAATTTAGCTGCAGTGATAAAACTCAACAACAAAGAGTTTATCAAAGCAAACATGAAAGTAAAAACCATAAAGAGATTTTGACATAAAAAAAGCGTTGTTGACTCAAGACTGTGAGAAATCAAAAGCTCAGTTTCATGCAGCAAGTGAAGCAGAACTGCATTAAGCAAACACTGAACCCTGAAATACAGCAAAGTGAGTGAAAGGCTCACATCTTAAAGATCGAGATATGAAGGGAGACAGCTTCAAACTCTTCATATGGCTCATTACCATCGGGTTTATGGTAAAATAACTCAGCCATCTGATAAACTCTGTGTGATTGATTCAGAATTAGAAACGTCTGCTCAGACTGAGGCCGATGCAGACGGCTGGAGATTTCAACGGTTTTTAAAATGGCACACAGGAGCATATTGAACCAATCATGATTCGGTGGGTTGAAGTCGTCTGAGTGAGAGTTTGGCCGTGCACCTGCGTATAATACGATTTACGGCTGCGTTTGTATTCTTCTCCTTTAAATCACCTGTTGCCTGTCAGTTGTTATGTGGGATTCAGAATTGTTTTCTTTTATTTATACACACAGACGCTGGCTTCTCCGTGTCCAAAAAGGCTTACCTCAGTGCAAGCTTTATTATTCGCCATCCATCACAGAAAGATGGCTCAGTGAGGCTCCTTCCTGTCTTTTAATGTGCATGACTGCCTGTCAGGGTGTCTCTGCACAGTCTGGCCTTTACTTAAACTCGGTTTGGTTCTTATCAGAAAATTATTGAAGGCCTCAAACCGGTAGAATAAGTTCACTGGCTTTTCAGTGGGGCTGTCAAATGATGAAACTTGAACTGTGGTAAATCTACTGTTCATTTTTAACCACATTAAATTAATTTGCATTTCAAAATTTACATAACAACTGCCATCACCTTTGCACCAGTGTCAGCCACGGAAGGAATTATGTTTTGGTGTGAATGCAATATCTTAACTCTCAAACTACCAGAAAATTTACAACTACTATAACCACTATAACTACCATAGAGGTAATTTTGCAACAGAAATTTTCACACATTATGAGGTTAAATCATTAATTTACCAAAGTTGTTAGTGCTTAGTGGTTAAAGCAGTTGGTAACACAACTGAAAAGGGTTGCTGTCCCTTGCCTCCAGAACCACGAGACGTAGGGTTTGCACCCTTGCACCCTTCATTTTCTACAGCTTTCACAATGTTCATAGAATGAAGTAGAACAATATACTCACCCTGAAGGCTTTCCAGATCCAAACAGTGCTTCGGGAGATATTTAGATCCAAAATCGAGCGGCAGACATCCGTATCGTGGTAGCACATAGGGCATGTATAGTGCCGCTCCTAAAACTGCATTTATCATCCAAAAACTCATTAGTTTCACCAATATTTCATCATGGTCCGCTCACGCTACTCCTCCACGACAGTCTGTGTCGCTCCAGACATGTCTTTGTGACTGTGCTGACCTCTGAACTGAAGACTTTGTTTACGTTTGCCTCCGCGCATGTGCAGTACGGCTCATTGTTTCAGGGGAAGACCGCCGGCTACACAACGACTTTCTTCTTCCAGTTTTGTGCAAAATGGACGAATATCTATCAGATGAAGATGTTGTGGACGAGAACTTTGAATATGATGGGTGTCCTTGCAGTTTCAAGCCAGAGTTTACAGATGAGGAGCTCATCGAAAGGAGGACTCGAAAGCAAAGAGAACAGCTGGCCATAGAGCAGTTCAGAGGTCAGCACAGTCACAGACATGTCTGGAGCGACACCGACTGTCTTGGAATGGTAGCGTGAGCGGACCATGATCTAAATATTGGTGAAACTAATGAGTTTTTGGATGATTAATGCAGTTTTAGGAGCAGTGCGATGCCCTATGTGCTACCATTATACGGATGTCCGCTGCTCGATTTTGAATCTAAATGTCTCCTGAAGCACTGTTTGGATCAGGAAAGCCTTCTGGGTGAGTATATTGTTCTACTTCATTCTATAAACAATGTGAAAGCTGTAGAAACCGAACTTAAAGTACTGGTTAAGGTTACTGGTGGTCCAGATGAATGGTGAAGTGCTGACCTGATATATGCTCCCAAACTTGACTTGATTGTCTTTACCCTTGCAGCTCGTAATCACTCTTTGTCAACCTCGACATGAGTGTAAACAAACAAGGCAAACAACAATCTAAATGAAGCTTATGCTAAATGCAAATAGCACTCAGCTTTCCGGGACATCCCAAGTAATAGCAGTGTCTGTTATGTTCTTTACTTGTCAGGTAGATTTAAAGATATTTGACCAGACAAGCTGCACAAACAACTCAATTGACAAGTTTGTCCTACAACTTAGAAAATTGTCTATTTTATATTGTACCCAAGGCTAATTTAGGACAATGATTTGGCCTATCATGTTATTATTCTGCCAAAAAATTTGAAATGTATTTTTTTTTTTCAGTCTGAGGATTCAATAACCCCACTTAACTAAGACACGCATTTCAGTGATTAGTAATAATGCAATGGTGGCATGCAGGAAAAGTAGCATTTAACACATTAATAGCTGTATTTACAATCAAAGTACCCAGTATGGTACTTCTGAGTAGAAATATTCAGAGCCCTTTCATGTTTTGTTTACACCAATATAAAAATAGCATTGACTGACATTTAAGAAAATGACTGTGTCCATTAGCTATCTAGGTTTAAATAACCACAAAGTCTTAAAACTGCAAAATCAGAAAAAGTGCAAAAAAGACCACCATGTTAGTTTAAGAGTGAAGAACGCCGTAACTGCCCAGTTTGATTTGATTTGAGCTTTGTGACATGGTATGTTATCCTGCTGATAGTTTTGATCAGAAGATTGGTTCTCTGTGGCTATAAAGGGATGGAAACAGTCAGCAACAACCCTCAAGTGGCCTATAGTGTTTTAATGATGCTCAGTTGTTAGTGTGTCCAGGAACTGATGCTCAGTTGTTAGTGTGTCCAGGAAAATACACAATTATACCACCAACAGCAGCCTGAAACTATGATACAAGGCAGGATGGATCCATGTTTTTATGTTTCTTCTTTATGTCAAAGTCTGACCTTACCATTTGGATGTTGCAGCAAAAATCCAGATTCATCAGACCAGCAAATTTTCCTTCTGTTGTCCAGTTGTAATGAATCTGTGCAAATTGTTGTCTTAATTTCCTTTTCTTAGCTGACAGGAGTGACACTGAAGAGTATTTACCACACCCTGGTTGTCATCAGTGCTTGTTTGAGCTATGGTTGCCTTTCTACCATCTTGAACCACACTGGCTATTCACTCTGACCTATAGAATGAACAAGATATTTTTACCCAGATAACTACAGCTCACTGTATATTTTCTCTTTTCCAGACCATTCTCTATAAACCCCAGAGATCACATTGGATCAGCAATTTATCAAACAGCAGCAATGCCACTTCCAGAGTCATTTAAATTACCTTTCCTTTCCATTCTGATGCTTGGTTTATATTAAGGAATTAACCAGGTTGTTTTACACTTGATGATATGCCAAAATGCCACAAGTTTCTAACATGTGATTGGCTGAATAACTATTTACCATACTATGCAACTGAATGGATGAACATAATAAACTGGCTAGCCTGTGTATGTAAGATTACTTCAAGAGTTTTGAAGCTGACATCTTCACTTCATAACCTTCATGTTTTTGCCAGCATATGTTTGTTTTTTTGTCTGCTTGTTTGTTTGTTAGCAAGATTGCGTAAAAATTACAGGACAGATTTTGCTGGAATTTTCAGGACATGTTGGTATTGGCCCAACTAAAAAATGATTAGATGTGGTGGTGATCCAGAAAACCTATAGTAGTGAACAATCATTTCTGCTCAATAACTGTCTAACTAATGATGATATCATGAATTATATTACGATGTTAACTTTATCATGGAACTACTGTTTATAGATGTAACAGGAATGTGTGAGCTATCTTGGCAGAGGTTTGTGCTCTCCTAGTGCTTTCTTGTTTTGTCATGTTTCTCTCTACCTTTAAGGTCTGACTAAACCAAATAAAACCACCCTGTGTTGTCAAATGACCCCTCAATTGTCTTGCAGCATCTTTGGGCAGCACATGCTGCTATTGCAAAGTCACACTAGAAGCTTTAAAAGAATACAGAAGGTAGGTAGATCGTAAAACCCTCCTGCTGTGGATGAAAATATGACCTCTCTTTGAAACATCCTGCTTAACTGAAGCAACCTGACGCTGTACTTTTGATTAGATTAAAGTTCAGTCTATGACCCCAGAGTAGCTGCACTACTTTAAATCATCAGCGCCAGTGAGGATTCAAAGACTCAGAAGAGAGGGTCGCCTCAGGGCACATCGTGGACTGATTCAGGTGGACCAGTTTGAGGAAGTTCACATGTACTTTTGGCATATGTTTCACTTAACGCTTTTCCAACATCCTCTACCTCTCGCTTTGATTCTCACATACAGATCTTCATCCATCTGCAGAGTGTATTGTTTTCAGGCGGTGTGAAAGAAACATGTGAGGTGAGAAAAAGACATTTGCCGTTGCCTGTAAATCACTCAACCACATTTTCACCTGCTTCTGTTTTAATGTTTCAAATAACGCAGATTTTACAGTCGATGGGGCTCGGGGAATGAACCTGCCACTTAACTGCCTTAACAGAAACAAAAGCCTGCTGTTTGACTCCATGATGCAGTAAATCTAAGTGATTTAATTAAAATGTACGTGATATTCTCATACGTGCAGAGCTTAGAAAGAGATGTTTCCAACTTGGGCCCCCTGGACACGGCTGATTTACTGCATGAGGAGAGTGAACTGTATTATCTTCAAGGAAAATATGTTCATGTGGATTTAAAGAATCTAACAGAAGTTCAAGCTGTGCATTTGACATGCAAGATAATTTATCATAGGTCCACATTGATAAGGTGAATAAATTAGTGCAACTGCATTTCTGACTGTTTTGATGTTTGATGGATACTCAAAAAAGTGTTTATCATCATGTGAAATAATATTACAACATATCAGTTGACAGCCTAGGAGAGCTAAATTGATTACTTCCTATTTCTTACTGATGGGACAGCACAGCAGGTAGAACAGTGGGTCTCAGCTACGTGATGGCGTGCCCACATTCGACCATTTATCTCTTTTTATGCCCCCCAGCACCTCCCAAGAATTTCCTTCATGGGTGATTTTTCCTTTTTTTAATACAGCCATGAATGTAAATAGGAGCTTCTTAAGCAAGCATAGGTTTGTTTGTCTGCTTGTTAGCAAAGATTATGTAAAAAAAACTAGTGGACAGATTTTGCTGAAAATGTCAAGAGATGTTGGAAATGGCCCAACATGATTCCAAGTGCTAGGTGTGGGTTTTCAGGGTCATGAATCATATTATGATGGTCATTTTATCACAGAACTAATGCTTACAGATGTAACAGCAATATGTGAGCTACCTTGGTTTTGAGGTTTGAGGTCTCTGAATGCTTTCTAGTTAAGTATTACTATACAAATACAGGAATTACAGGACTGGGAATTTTATATTCTGAACCCTATTCTACCTTTTAAAGACAAAAACAATGTATTATTATTTCAGATCTTGAATAACTAATTCAAGTCCAGAGACAAAATCTTAAATTCTACGAACATTTCCCCAATTCAGTAACATTTACTCATGAAAATAATTATTAAAAAACCCAGCAGAAACCTGTCGTCATGAAGTTCAAAATGAATTCTACATAAATCTTCCTCTGGCAGGGCAAATAGCCAATCACAGTGCAGAATTTTGACTGGCACATGGAGCGGCCAATCCAGTATTCCAGGGGGCTCATGCCCTGTTTTGGCCACACCCCTGCCCTGTAAAGCTGCTTAAAGTGCGTTCACACCGGACGCTACTGTACTACCTCGGCAATCACTCTCCATGCAAAGTCAATGTACAGCTGCGATGGGGCGGGGCTAACCCTCCCGGGATGCGACAGCCGCTTCCCACACTACCACACAGCTCGTCGCGCAATGTGAAAGTAAAAAAAAGTTGATCGGTTGACGGTATCCTCCACAGACAGTTGTTCAACCGGACTACAGAGGAACAATCCATGTCCGTGTGGGAAACACGGAACTAATGTCAGTGAGGACATTAGTTACACCTAAACGGACCGCAGTAAAACTCACAGATAATGCTGCTGCAGGGCATCAGCTGCAGTGTTTTGTGTTTGATAAGTGAGTGAAAGGGATACAGCTGGAATAATGTCCGCTTATACATCCTATTATATGATTTATGATATGATCGTTGTGAAACTTGAGCGGACGTTATGTCACCGAGCGACGGCCAACGGCAACGGTGACCAAAAAGAGGTATTTGATGGAAGCGTGACGCTACGTCAGTGGGCGACGCGATTTTGGTAGCTGGGTCGCTTGCAGTGTGAACGCAGCATAACAGAGATTGTTTTGGGTAAGACTAGATTAAAGTGATATATTGGGACAATAATATTTTGTGTCCCTAGTTTCCACACAACTGTTGGCTTGGTCCTTATTATTATCATTGCCACTATATAAGATTTTACAAGTGGATGAAAATGTTAACACATGCATATATAAAATAAACCTGAAAAAATAAGTGTATATTAATTAGCGGGAGCTGTTAATGTGGAAAATATATGTATCAAGACCTCAAGTGCCCTTTTATATGTGCTTATGCAAACATATTTACACATGTTAATATAAATGATGTGTTATGGTACAGCTGAGAACAGCTGAATGATGGTTATGGATGTAAGCTGCTATAAGATAACACTAAATTAACCTAAAAGGTGCCAAACACAGCACAGCAGTTATTTAAAAGCACCCTGGCCTGTCTTGAGTTGCAGATGTTAATGTGAGGTTTGAGTATAATTTCATCATTTAATCTCTCAATACCACTCACTGCAAAAAAGGCTTAGTGAGCGTTAAAGGATTTCCCCATTTGTTAACTTGTTGTTTTGTGAGGATTTGTGCTCATTCAAGTACGATCAGGAGCGCCGGGGGACCCGTTGAGGTTTATAACTACCATGGGTCGTATGTCAACAGTAGGACGCTTACAGTTCAGCGGTTATCATCATTCCCCTTCCTGAAGTAAACCCATTCACCCGCTGCTCGGTGAGTCTCATCGGCTGCTGGTGGGAAACGGAGAAAACGTGATCTTTAACTTTGCCAGTGTTTTTCTTCCTTTGACTTTTACTGTTTTAGTTTGAGCCATTAAAGCTGCATAAGGAGCACAGAGTGTCCCTGTTTGGGTGAATGTGTGCGTATGTGTGTGTGGAGAACAGGGGCAGTGGGAGAAGCTTCCAGGGAAAATCACCAAGATTGCATGCTACTTTCTTCCACCTCAGATTTTCCTCTCTCTCTCTCTTGAAGTCTATCTGTCTGTCTGTGTCTCCTTCAGCTCTATGGCTGACCTGCTTTTTCTCATGCTCGCTGAATATTCCTGGATGTGAGGACATGATGAGAATCTTCTGACCCCAAAATCTCAGAGCTGTGAAGTAAGCCTGATGACTTGTGGCTGTCCTTCATATTTAGGCCGATCAGTTCTGAGGACAGATATGGAAAAGAAGACAGACATTCTTTTCAACCATGTCTTTTTGTTTTAGACTGGTTTATCGATAACAAATTGATTTTAATTCTTTTAGACAGATTCACTAGTTTCACTGTTGCATTTTATGCTGTCCATGGATGGTCACACTTAAACTGGGGACATCTGCAGATGTTTTTAGTCCTGTGACTCATACTTTCAGACTTTCACTCTTTAACATTTATATCTGTATCCATGCAGAGTTAACCTTATGAACTTTAGAAAACACTTGGTGTCAAGCTATTTTTCTATGTTTAGCGCACATTAGTGAAAATATCAAGGCAGGGCTGCTGGGTACTGCTCACTGTTGTGTGTTCTTGCTCTTATAAGCCATTTTCACACAAGTAACCCTGATATTATGAGGATTATGTCCGGGCAGTCTGCCCAGGTAGTTCTCTGACAAGGTTGTTCACACTTGCTCGGCTCAGAGTATGGCCTGTTGGATAGTAGAGATGTGGTGGAGGGGGCCAAGGGATCACAACGTCAAAATACACATCAGAGGTCTGTGTTTGAAAGACTGCTCCAGTGTTTAGCTTTGCATACAGGTATTAGCAGCATGACAACGTTCTCATTCTCATGATGTCTGTCAGAACTTTGATGATGTGCAGTGGAAACAACACTTCTGATGGATGTCCAGACATTGGAGTTTGTTTTTCCCTCCTTGCAATCAGATAAACTTCATCACCCCTCTCCTCTGGCCTCAGGGATAATTTGCTGCTGCGTTCACACTTTGGCCCACTCACCACTGACCACTCATTTTACTCAGGTTAAATACGAGGGGGCTGCAAGGGAATCACCTGGGTAAAGTCTGGCTGCAAAGCTCCTACTCATACTGTTCATCCTGGTAGAGTCAGGATAATTCTTTATTTTTTTGTCTTTTTTTTTGTCTTTTTTTTACAGGTCAGAATGGAGCTAAAATGTATAGACTGACACTACTGCTCATTTGAATATCTCACTTTAATTAAAGAAACAAATAAAACATAATTGACACATTAATAAATAAATAAGTGAATGGTAAATGGACTTGAGTTTATATAGCCCTTTTCTAGTCTTGGACTACTCAAAGCTGCTTTACACCGCAGGTCACACCTACCCATTCACACCCATTCGCTCCCACATTCACTCACTGATGGTTCAGGATTTCTATGTTAGTTATCCATCAGTATCTCTAACACATTCACGCCCTTTCATGCCCATTTACACGCAGCAGTGGGAGCAACTTGGGGTTAAGTGTCTTGCCCAAGGACACATCGCCATGTGTCGCCTGGAGCCGGGCTTGAACCTGCAACCTCCCGATCACTGACCAAGCGCACTGTCCAACTGCACCACCGACGCAGTGAAGTGAAGTGATATTGTGTTACTAAATATTTTACCTTTTTATAAAAAATTACGTTTTTTTTTTCATTTAGCCTTAGTTTTTTATGGTAAAGCTACCCTTTTTGGGAGTATTTTCATTGCAGGGGCCACAGACTTTATGTGGAGGGATGTCATTCTTCATGAAATACTAAAAATATACCCTTATCCTACACAAATGATTTTCAATCCAGAATTAAAAAAAACTAGCTTAAATATATTTTCATTGAAAACATAAACTTGGAATAATATTTAAAATGAAAACTTAAAATGTTTCAATTTTGCTTTCAAGAGAGAATTGAACTGACCCTTTGTCAAGCCCCGCCCTTTCCAGGAAGTAATCCCTTTTTTTATGCTCCACCCTCTTTAGTAACAGTTACTAGGTTAGACAAAATGTGTTGCTTCGAGCCTTTTCCCCAAACAATAGACAATACTTCATATTTGAATAACTTTTATTCCTATTTAATAAATTTTAGTCTTCTTTTGTATTTGGCACTGGTGAAAGAATGAAGTCAAAACTACAGGATGGTGTAAAAAGAAAATTGAAAATCTCTGTGATTCAGTTCAAATATTTTAAAAATACTGACCTGACCTTCCTGCCGTCATCTAACATTGGCTGTTCGTTGCAACAAAGTGCTTTTAATATTTCTGTGGAATATCCCTACAAGACACAAATATAATTAGTATCAAAATGCTTTCACCCTAGTTTAGTACAGTTTTTTTTTTGTGATTTTTCATTGTAAAATGGACAAAATTAAGATTAATTTCATTAAAAGGCATCACACAAGACTGCCTACAGTCTACAGAAAGTTGTCTGACTGCATAACCTGGCAGCTACTGTTTGAGGAGGGCTCTGATTCTGGTTAAGAGCCAACCAAGGGTCAATTGCATTGGTGGCTCAGTCTGGCAGTATGCTATAGCATTAATCAGAGGGTTAAGGGTCCAAGCCCACATATTGATGCATCTTTGGGCAAGATACTTAACCTGAAGTTGCCCCCACTGCTGCGTCAGTGGTGTGTAAATGGGTATTAAAGGTTGTTGATGTGTTAGCTGATACTGATGGGCAGAAAAACAAGAAAGTCACTATGTAAACTGAAGTCCATTCACCATTTGCCATATTATTAAAACTCAGTGATTATCCAGATTGAAAGGTTTCAGCCTCTTTTTTTACAACCATTCCACTCTCCATCTTTATCCTCCATCTCTCTCTCCTCAAGTCCATTTCTCCACCTCCACCTTTTTTAGAGATATCTGCAAGGAGACGACAAACTCTGCCAAGAGTTGCGAAACCCAACAGCTTTCACCATCCCACCCGGCTGGATCAGACTCCTCTGTTGACATCCGTCGCTACAGGATACTATTTCACCGCGTTAACAGATTTCAGATGGCGAGCCGTTATTAAGTGCTCAGGGACAGAGACCTGCTCCTGTTTACTGATGACACTGATATTTATGTCTCCAAAGTATTAACCAAAATCCCTGAAACCTGGGGGTCAAAATCTAAGTGAGGTCATAATGTTTAACTGTCTGTGACTGCTTAAATGTCCTTATGCAAGACACCCCACGAGCTCCAGAGAGGATGTCCAAAGGCTCATCCTGTCCCCTTTTGTCCTTGTAGAGGGTCCAACGAGAAAAACTAGTCTCTCTGCAAATGATATAAGCTTGTTTGGTGTTTTGTATGTGGCTGGGCTCGACGAGTTTTCCATGTGCTCTCATCTTTTGGTTGCCAGCAGGAAATATCCTCCATTCAAGTCAGATTTATGGTCTCTGTAACTCTGCAGTGTTTGTGGTGTTTTCAGGAGCATCAGTTATCTCCTCAGAGGAACAGAATTTTTCATGCTGGTGTTTTGCTAGTGGTGATTACAGAGTGTTCTTCAGAGAGGCAAACACAAACATAAAAGAATTTAAATCACCTCGATAATGCCAAAGAGACCGAAGTCCTCCAGAATCCAGAAAGACCTCTGACTAGCCCTCACGTAGCAAAGACACATCTCCAGGCTTTGGAGGAAATTAAGCTTTCTCAGTGATCACCCTGTCAGAGCAGTCAACACCACTGACTTATGGCTCATAATGATTCAGTAATGAGAGCGTCTGCCGTGAGGTGGTAGCTCTATAATCACAGATGTACACAGGAAGATTCCAGCCAAGCCACAGGCCCTGTCTGAGCCCTGACCTGCTGTGATCTGTGTGGCTCGGCGGCTTTTTCAACGCGTGTTTCCTAAACCTCAGAATGTGAGCCACATTTACAGAGTCTGCAAACTGCTGCATCAGGAGAAACTGTAAGAAATACATGACGTACGGCTAACTGAGGGAATATCGCTTTAATGAGTGGGCTGGTCTGGAGAAGGAAGCATGTAGCGTGCGGCTTCAGAGCTGGGCAACAGATTGAGTGTTTTGAGATCTATTGATTTTCTTTCAAATGTGACATGTAGTAAAAACAGCTTACTTGTTGTATAATCAAGACAATGCTCTCTGTAGTTAAAAGTATGGTAAAATATCAACAATTATTCAGTCATTAAAGTATTCAAGACTTAACCATATTGAAGCCCATGGTATTTAATGACTTTTGAAAACACAGACAGCCCTATAATGTAAAAATGTGATAATGTTTTTTTTTTTCAAAGATTAATGAGTAACTACATCCCAAGAAGTTGAGCTGCATCTACTTCACCTGCCTTCATAAAGACAGGGCTGGGAGGGATACGACACACCCATCATCTTCCTCAAGTTTTCCCCTTAGCAACAGCATCAGTCTCTTCCATTTCTGTATTAAAATTTGGCCCCACGGTCATAATCATCCAGTTAACACTCTCTACTACAAGCTACTTGGGTGTAACATGATCTCATTTACTATGTGTTTGTATCAAATAAATCTCATTTTAAGAAATACTTTTATTATTAAGATCTGAAAAGACAAAAAACTACCCACAATTCTGAGTCACAGTAATGTCGCTGATTGGTGAAGTTACCCAAGGTAGCAAACTTTTGCACTGAAGGGCCAAAATCTGAATTATCTCAAGCTAGCCCTGGCAACCACTAAGTCAATTTTAAATAGGCAAGAAAAGCTGATTTTACAGCTAAAATGAACATGATTACAGACTCGATCCAAATATTTAATTGATCTAGATAGATTTAAGCATTGTGTCTTTTCATCGCACAGTAAGATTGTGCACAGATACATGATTTATGTGACTTCAGGCCTCTGTGGTGTTCCTATTGGTCAGATGGCCTTAAATCTCACCTTAGAGTGTCTTCTTTGTAAGTAGGTTGATCTGAAGTTATTATAAGACAGGGGTTTTTTTACATGGTGGCTGCAACTAATTGGAAATAGCTAATTTCAGTCTTGCTTGGTCCATCTCTTTAGACCGTGTACCTCCACAGTTTGAATGGTCATTTACACAGCAGAAGAATCACATTTGGACTTAAGGCTTTATGGACCTGAGTAAGACAAAAGTAAGAGTGTTGTTAGCATTACATTAAGACAACTATGCCTTATTTGCAACTTGCAAACTGACTACTAGTGGCCAATAGATTTCTCTGGTTTCCTTAGCCTGCTGTCGCCTGCAATTATTGAGGACGATGGTCTTATAAAAACTGTGTGGTCACTGTTGAGCTCCGCTGTGACTGTGGCTGCCACCTTATTTCATCAGACTCCAAAGAAAAGCCAATAGAGTGGTGCAGGAAGAAGTCCAAAAACACAGAAATGAGTTAACATTTAGCACCTACTGGTTCTCAAAGTCAAAACTAAATGGGATTTAGAATGTTGGTTTCTGATAAAAGCCTGAAATAAGGTTCATGGTGAACTACAGATATGAACATTTGAGTTCTTGTCCAAACTACCTTGTGCAATTTACCAAATCAAATGTCACAATGATGAAAAGTACACATAAAGCTTATTGTGATTATGCTAATTAAAATAGATTTGTACAGCACAATATCTATTACACCATTCTTGAGAATGAGCAAAACAAATTCAGAACCTTTTTAAAAAGTCAGAATCTTAGATCTGCACACATGCGCGTATCAGACTCCAGACACAAAGGAAACCCAATTTGTTTAGATAATTTAGCGGCAGTTTTCAGCAGACACATTCTTTCTCAGTGACTGTGGATATTATGACGGAGAGACTGAAACCAGACCAGATCCTCTGGCTCACACATGCACACATAAAAGCTCAAGTGCCGCTGTTATGAATGGATTAAGTTTTAGCAGATTCATCTTACTAAACTTATCAAAATTCATAATATTTCCAATGGTTTTACTAAAGAAGCTCAAAGCATTTATACAGTAACCCAGCTGTCCCAGCCATATGTATCCACTTGTAAACAGTTATTTGGTGTTTGCTAATCTGTGGGCAGAACAAAAAGTCATCATCTGATCATAAACAGAAATCTGTTTGCACTTGAGTTCAAACAAAGTGATAATGATAAAGAAGGTACATAAGGAAACAGAGGGTGTAACTCCACCCTCTGATATCCTATAAGTTCTGGTGACACTGCTTTAGGTGGGATATCTGCAGCTCAGGAAGCCCTTGCTGATCAACCACTTAACATGGCCCTTGAATGAATGTCAAATATCAGAAAACAAGTTTTCAAAAAGCATCTGTCTGGGGCATTAAACTTGTGTTTGATGCAACATTATGTAATATCGTATCTGTTTGGAAAAAATGACAACATGAATACACAACTCACAAGAGTTTTTCTAGACATTTTTTTTTCTCTCTGTAGCCATGTGTGCCAAATCTGTCAGCAGTTTCTTTCTCTCATAAGACAAAGAGCCATACCATGTTGTCTCCACTTTTCTTTTTTTTTCTTTAAAAGCTGACAGTTAACCGTTTTGTTTCTCTATGACCTTACGTTATGGTTGAAACATAAAATACTAAAAATGTCACTTTAATGGCCAATATGGTGGTCGAACTGTTGCAAATTGTTAAATTGAAATGTTTGCAGATTGTACTTCCAGTTTCCAGCCTTTTACTATCAATTCAGCTCATGGCATATTATGAATAAGCTCATACTTGCAGTAGTTTTAAGATTAAGAAATAACTTTATTTTACAGGCTAGTCTTTCACATCATTAAGAACCCTCAACCACAGACTGTCCATTTATATTTTCACATTTACCATTAAACATATCCGTCAGATTCTTGATGAGGTCCATCATATCACATAATGGACCATATACTGTGAGTGAAAGGAGCTCAGGTTGCAGTGTAAACTTAATGGTCTTTGATTAGACTGAGGCAAAGTTGTATCTTAACTACTGCTGACCTTAATATTGTGGTTGTTGATCCTTAGCTTGTTGGACACAAGCTCTTAATTTACGACCCTGAGTTCAGTTTTGCTTAAATCACTGTGAAATTCTTAAGAGACTTAAACTTTTTCTTCAGCCCAAACAAGCCAAGAACTTCCAGGAAGACTATGAGACCACAACAAAGACAACACAACAACAAATATAAACCCACATCCTCTTGAATCATAAATAATAAAAAAGCCATCACCCTTATTCTTGCACCTGTCAATATCACTATGTCTAAGAGGAGACTTCGTTCTTGACATTGCACTTAACCACAAGGCAGCCTCTGTTTCTTTGCTCTATTAGCTGAAGATTGACCTGCTCCCAAAAGGCCAGCAGGTCAAAGGTGGAGTGTTGTGAAAGCCTGAGGCTGCCACTGGCTCTTACAGTGCTTCAACATCCCCTCACGCACAAACACATACTGTCTAAACATACAGGAGCAGCACTGCTTTAGTGAGTCCCATTAGACACTTTAATGAACACCCTTAACCCCCCTAAATCCTCTCTCTCTCCTCTGCCTCCCTCTGATCCCAGAGCCAGCCTTGCGGCACACTCGATGTTAGCGACTCAGCATGTTTTCAGCGTGGTGCGGACCCGCTCTCAATCATCATTAGGGGTTTTGCGGAGTCCTGGGGTCTGGGCAGCTTGCCAGGATGTGTAAAAGTTTCCATGAGGAAAGCCTGGAGTTGCCTTCAGAAGCTTTGGAAGCGGACGGAGATCCTCTGGAAGGTTAGAATGCCCTTATTTTGTTGCCAGAGGGAGGGAAGGAAAGGAGGATTGACAACAATTCTGTTTTCAGTTTGTAAAAACAAGCCAAGGAATTTCAAATGCACAAACCCCTGATTTAAGGAGGAAACAATCACAAGGAAACTGCCCTGCAACACGAGGCAATCAGAGCACATATGTCAAACGTCAGAAATCAGCAGAGGCTGCGTTGCACTCTGTTTTTCTTATATCTGGAGACTAAGAGCCCTCTGTTCCTAGAGAGGCAGCTGGTGGGAATCTGGCTCTCTGATTAGCTTTAGTTTATTTGCTGTGTGCTGCATTCAGCTGCATTTCATGATATCACCCATCACTGCAGCAGCTAATGAGACAGGACACACAGCAGCAGCCTCACAGGAACACACACCGAGCCACAACCAGCAAACTGTTTTTGCCTACACTCCACTGAAACCCACACAAGGGATCACACATTCAGTAGGACACAAATCTTATTTGCATTTAGTTGACTATTCACTATATATTGAATTAATGCTGATTGTTTTAACACAAATTATACATTGGATTTATGTGTTCAACTAGCAATCTCAGAGTTATCACAGGTTTGTTTCTTAGTTTTCATTCTTTTCATTTTTTAAGCTGCAGTCAAAAGGTATGGCATTTTGATTTAATTCATGACGCTGATATACTTGAAGACTGTATAAAAATTGGTATCAAAGCCAATGATGATGATCTGATTTTTTAATGAGTCCTTTATTCCTATCTTTCATTGCAAGAAAAAGCCGGCCTACAAAGGTTTTCAGTAGCAACCATGTTGCTGACTGATACTGCTGATTTTTAGTGCAGTTCTGTATAAATAAATGCTTCTCCGAGTCAGTGCTTTTTCAACCGACTGAAAGTTGTGCAATTGGTCTTGTTATGTTGAAACTGAGACAAAATTTTGACCCCCCCTTCTCCCTGTCTACCATTTACTTTGTATGGTATGTAGAGCAAAGTGAAAGGAATGGTCAGGGGATTGATATAATGATATCTATCCTGAACCAGAACTTAAAGTCACTGAATTTGAAGCTGGATATTGTGAAGCACATAAAAAAACAAACAGAGACTGATCAAGTCATTCAGTAATTGCACTATAGTTGTACAAATTCCCAAGGCACAAGGCAGACCATTGTCCCCTGCCATCCCAGTAGGGAACCACTGAAGACAGAGGATTTGATTGGGATATTGGGCATTATTTGATTAAAAAAAAAAAAGATACTCCAATTATAAATTTCAAAGACAACTACTTATGGTGTGGACTAGTGGACTATCAAGGATGCTGACTTTTATGATTTAATCTTCCTACAAATCTTGCAAACATTTGCACAACCATTTAAAACACATAAAATAAAGACTACAGGTCTAAGCTATAGGTAGTGAAATTGATTTATATGGATATACTAAGGAAAGGCTGGTGGAAGCAGTAGCTCAGTGCTCATGCTGGTTGGATTTGTACATTTGCCTGGGTCTTTCTGAGTTTGCATATTCTCCCCGTGCCCACATTGGTTTTCGTCAGGCAATCTGTTTCCTACCTCATAACAACATCATGCTGGTTAAGTTAAAGGATAAGTTCGGTTTCTACAGCTTTCACATTGTTTATAGAATGAAGTAGAACAATATACTCACCCAGAAGGCTTTCCTGATCCAAACAGTGCTTCGGGAGACATTTAGATCCAAAATCGAGCGGCGGACATCCGTATAATGGTAGCACATGGTGCATACAGCGCCGCTCCTAAAACTGCGTTAATCATCCAAAAACTCATTAGTTTCACTAATATTTCATCATGGTCCGCTCGGGCTACTCCTCCATTACAGTCTGTGTTGCTCCAGACATGTTTTGTGACTGTGCTGACCTCTGAACTGAAGACTTTGTTTACGTTTGCCTCCGCGCATGTGCAGTACGGCTCATTGTTTCAGGGGAAGACAGCTGGCTACACAACGACTTTCTTCTTCCAGTTTTATGCAAAATGGATGAATATCTATTGGATGAAGATGTTGTGGACGAGAACTTTGAATATGAAGGGTGTCTTACAGATGAGGAGCTCATCGAAAGGAGGACGCGGAGGCAAAGAGAAGAACAGCTCTCCAGAGAGTACTGCGCGGAGGCAAACATTCTTCTTCTTCAGTTCAGAGGTCAGCACAGTCACAAAACATGTCTGGAGCGACACAGACTGTAATGGAGGAGTAGCCCGAGCGGACCATGATGAAATATTGGTGAAACTAATGAGTTTTTGGACGATTAATGCAGTTTTAGGAGCGGTGCTATACATGCCCTATGTGCTACCATTATACGGATGTCCGCCGCTCGATTTTGGATCTAAATATCTCCCGAAGCACCGTTTGGATCTGGAAAGCCTTCTGGGTGAGTATATTGTTCTACTTCATTCTATAAACAATGTGAAAGCTGTAGAAACTGAACTTCTCCTTTAAGTGCTGGCTCCGCTTGATGTCTATGTGGCCCGGCCAACTGGTTCATCCAGCCTCTCGTCCAATGTCAGCTGGAAGGTGATAAGCTGTATAGGTAATGGAAAGATGATTATACCAAGATTCTGCAAAGTGTTTGTGTTTGCTTAAGCAGGGTAATTTTGCATTATTAAATGTGTGACAGTACATGCCGTCATTTAACAGTTCTTTTCTTGATTTGTCAGTATGCACTTAAAAGTGATGCTGCAGGCTGTGTTTTTCATAAATTCTATTTTGGTATACTCTGAGGTCATTTGACTGCCATGTTTTGCACACTCATATCTTGTAAAGTACAGCGGTGCATGAGTAAATACTGGATGTCTAACTTTGTTTTATTTGAATCCCATGTTGTTGCATCTTTTACGAGTGTGACTCAATGATGCAAAATGTTGCCTGGCAGAAGTAAATGTTTCATCGTCTCAATTTGGCTGATCTAACTTTGAAACCCTGGTGTGAGAGGTGAGACCAAAACAGGTGGGAGCCAACAGAGCCGCACAGAGAAAATGGCTGCTCTATGGCTGCAGGAGCAGACTGGATGATTCACTCTGTTGCAGACATGAGAATAATGTCTCACACTGTAGTTAGTAAGCTTCTATCACAGCAGAGGGAAGAGTTTAGCAGGTTACAATAGAGAGTATGTGAATGGGAGTCAGGGGGGTTTACATCTCAGACTCCCCCCATACTAACCTAACTCCTCATGGTGCAGTAGCTCACTGTTGATAAGTTGAGTGATTTCTCGGGGGCTGCGTTAAACCTGGGTCTTGCCAGAGAGACACATTTCCTCAGGCTGATGGGAGCTGGAGGACTCGGCGTTCGAGCGTGGGAGGCACTCCACTCTTGGGGAAGATCAAGTGTGCTCCCACAGACTCCAAATCACCGGCCCCCGATAGCTGAGGAGGAGCGCTACTCTGCATGGCTAGCGTTAAATCACTGCTGCCGCGATGAGGTCATCCGCTTGTCTTCCTTCTCTAATGAAGCGCTCAGCTACCTAACATACAGTGGTAATGCGTGTGGACGGGGAGCAGGGCGCCCGAGGAGCCGCCTTCCGATCTTATTTATTTTAGCCCAGGGCTCATTTGAGGGGTTTGGGACTGGGCCGGGCCCGGGAGCAGGAGATGCCTTTGCAGTATGCTGTTACCACCGCACACTTACATGGACTCCAGAAGCTCACCACAGACGCTTGCACAGACGTCAGGTGATGCAAAACGGCAGCACATTGAGGTTTTTCAAGGGGCTGCCTCTCTGTCCTCGGTCAATCAATACGCATTCCGGTGTGTCGCTAATGCAGCTGTAATTACCGCTTGACTACATTTGGCCACCTGGTTGGAGTAAGACTGGGCCTGCTTAAGTGACAGCGGATGGAGTAGTGGGTTAGAAAAATAAGGTTACAGGATTTTCCCTCAGCACTGCTTTGTACATTTGCTTTATCTTCATACCGTATGTGTAAAATGATCCCTTGCCAACCTTGTTACAAAATGTTGAATGAAGCATCAGTTTCATGTTATTTAATCAGTGCTCCAATGCCTCTTCATGCTAAAATTATTAAAACCTGTCAGACAGGATTTCAAAGAAAAAGTGTTTTTTTCTAACTGGGTTATAAGGACATCGCGCAAAGTTTAGTGCAGTGCTTCGTAAGTGTGGACTGTGGCCTCCCACAAGCCCTAGAGGCACTGCAGTTGGCCTGTGAAGTGAACCAGTACAAGGCTGTTCATCATTAGAAGTTGTAGAAAAATGAAGAGTTAATTTTATTACCCTGCCTTCAATAGCAGAGGCCAGAGGGTGTTTCATTTTGAAAATATGACTGTATCCTCCCATATTCATCTGTGAACCTTGGTCATGAAGACCCTTCAAACAGATTCTCTGTCACTGCTGTGATAGATGAAAATGTAAGACCTGAGACAAACTTGCTGTTAAACCTGCATGTGATTGTTAAGCATATTACCAGAACAGAGTGACTCCTTGTGAATGTATCTTTGATTTGGACCAAGAACAAGCTCATTGCTAACTCTGATCCTGCTGTATGGTTGAAATATGCACAACATGGGATTTATCTGTACTCCTTCGCCTCCCTCAATGACTGATTTGCAACTGCATTGTCAAACATAAAACTGGGATACAAAAAACAGTTTGGGCCACGGATTTATGATAGCATGTAATTGCTACCATATAGACTGTTATATATATAAAGATATATAACAGAGAGAGAGAGAGAGATCTCAAAATACAGAGACACATTTTATGTATTGAAAGTAGCTATTTTAGCTACTCAAAAAATTTAAGTAATCTGTAAAGTAACTAAGTTACTTTACTGAGTTTCTTAACTGTTAACTTTACATGAGTTATCAGTAATAAGATTACTTTTTCAAGGTTACGGTAGCAACATTGTCCCAAATATTCCCTAACTTTCTTGTTGACAGTGTCCCTGCAAAATGCATTTCTGCCTGAAGAGGATGGGGGAGGGGCAGCAGGTAAACTTCAATATAATGTCTTGGAGAAAATCCTATAATTTTTGTTTGCACATGATTCTCAACTGGACAATTTCAGAACAATGTGAACAGGTTCATGTGATAATTCCTGGTGATGAAATCAGGATATGAGCTTAAAGTACATTATTTGCATTACTTTCTTTATTTGTATTGCATAAACAAACATTCAGCTTTAACTTAACTGTTTGTGAAAAAAAATGAAAGAGGAATATCTTGAGTTTCATAGCACAGTTGTACAAGGGCTTTTGTAAGCCACAGAAAATGTCCAGGCTTTCAACTGGGCACAACTCACTTATGTCTGTGAAAGGCTGGTCAGAGAAAAGAACAGAGAACAAGGGAAAACTCTGGGCTAAATATCTGTTTATGGAGCTGATAACAGACAGACACAGCGCTTGTCTCTGTACTGTCTGTTTATGAGCTGAGGACTAATGGGATTCATCAGGCCTGACAGATATGCTGACAACCACATTTCAACTCAATTACAGTTCCACAGCAAAACTCCCCAGGTCCCCTCATGCCTATCACCCATCTCCCAAAGCTGTTGAGTGAAGTTTGCACACTCATACATCAACACAAGCACACACACATTAATATATATATACCCACATACACACTGCATCTATTAACTGAAAAAAAATATGCAGAGGAAGGGAGGAATTAAACGTGGGGTTGTCTCCCCCTCATCTCTGTTAGGACGCAAAGGGATTTTAACATTTTAGCCTGGCACTGTGCCACTGATGTGCTCTCTGAATATATATCATAACAACAAGTAGAGCCTCTGCTAACACAGATAACAGGTTGGTGACCTGAGAGACATAAAGTGTGATGGACACAGGAGGCAATAAACTTAACCATATGGTCCCATGGGTGTGACTGGCTTCACTGCCAGAGAGGGACTGGTGACCCCACACCTCCCCTGATGACGACAGCCATATGGTGTCGACTCCATGGGGAAACAACGGGAAAACAAAGCCTCTGCCTCCGTCCTCCCAGCATCCCTCTCAAAAAGACAGGGGGAAAAAATGGCTCTGTCCAGGAAACCCCTACCCATTGTTTTGCTTCCTTCATTAGTCGTTGTGTCAACAGTTTGGCTGGCTACGCGTGTGCCACTGTTTTTGTTCTGCTGCACCCGGGCCGACCTCAGCGCTCTGATGTTTTGACAGATTGTTTCAAAATCCCATCAAGGCAATTTACCATTTTCAGATAAAGCAGCAACTTGGACAACATCAGCCGGATGGCACGTTACACTGCAAAGCAAATAAATGTGCAGATTCTAAAATTACACAAATGTGACGTATATCTGTTCCAGCTACTCCACCAGGAAATACAAGAGGTGCAGCAGGGTGCGGTTGTGTGTGGAGTTTATAGATAAGGAGAAGGTGTTAAAAACATTTAATGTGCTACCTTAACACCTACTCAGACCCTGCGTCCATTACAATGGACTTTGAACATTTAACACCACCTAAGTCCTCAAGTCCATTTAAGTGAACGTTAAACAACCAATCAAACAGCAGTATAGGGTTGCTAGCCACCATTTTGAGAAAATACAGCAAGCTGAAGAGAGGCATGGCAAGACTTTGCTCCACACAATGAAGTGAGGACTATTTACAACAGTTTTATTCACATTTATAGATATTTGTGTAAAGATATCATAGTTTTAAAATAATGTGGAAAGATGGAATGTTTTAATTGAGCTGTAAAATCAAATGTTTAAGAGCAAGCTTTTACTCAGGATCTTTTCAAACTTTATGTCCATTAGAATGGACAGTAGGCCTGAAGCCATGTCACTGACCTCAATTCTCTAATATTGAAGAATGAATTTATCACAATGAAAATAGTACACCAGAACAAAAGAATGAATTGGTAATCATTTGAAAATGTTATATATGCAGAATATACAGTCCTTGAAGTCCTTGAAATGATCAGTGATGGAAATGACTCTGACAGTGACATTTTTGAAAGCGATGAGGAAGATGAAGATGCTGATAGATTCATAAGAGTTGGTTAGTGTAGAAAGTCAGTGAATGCCATATTGTGAAACAATCATGTTTTACTAAGCATAACATAATATTACATATGAAATCTAATAAAAAATAAAATGCATACAAACCTACTTAGTAGAGACAGGTAGCCTAATGTTTTGCTAATAATTTCAGAGAAAGGCAGGATTGAGGCAGAAGTACCGACAGCATGGAAAGAAGATGAGATTGAAGCAGTGGAAGGTCACGATGAGAAAAACAAAGAGGATTATGAGCCTGAAGAGGGAGACCCGCTGCCACTGTGTTAATTGGACTCAGCTCAGCTGACTTGGCCAATCAACCCACCTGGTGCTAGTTATACCTGGGTCAGACCCCGCCTCCAGAGAGGCTTGGATTGCCCAGGCCACCGACAGAGCTTAGCATCTGAAGTTTTTTGTTGGCTTGTTGGTTTTGTTAGTTTGTTTTAACTTTTAAACTGTTCTTATCAAGCCCATCTGACATGTGTTGCCAGTAAATAAATATGCATTGTGTTTTTTTTACTTTCACAACTGTTGAGACCCAATGTCCATTGAAATGGACAAAAAAAATAACTACGAAAGACTGTTGATAAAAAAAAAATTATGATTGATTCTCGTTATTGGAGGCATCTAGATGGGAAAAAGGTTATCACTATATTTTTCACAACCTAGGAACATATTTCAGGTCTGAAGGGGTTAACACCTACTTTTTGCTTGGACAAAAGGCTCAGAAATAGGAGCATTCGACTGGAAAAAAAAGGCCTTCCATCACATTCAAATGATGAGAAGATGACAGGTGAAATGGTAAACAGATAGACAAATGCGGTTACAATTAAAATACTGACAAAATTCATAAGGCATCCAAGGTTCATTCAATATATCTACTTATGGATTTCAGTATCTTTTGTTAATCTCTTCGGTGCATTATATCTCTCTGCTTTTGCTTGCTTTCTTTATGCCTTTAAGTTGGTGTGCAAGAATAAAGAAATTCTGGCCTGTGAGTAGCCTAAACCACAAAGTTAAGTCAAGGCATCACACTTAAAATAACTTTACAAGGAGCAGAAGCAATTTAAGGGAGAACTATTTTTCTAGTTAAGTGCATATATGCATAATTACACACTTGCAAAACCTGAGTATGATTAACATTTGAGATCATTAATACAGTGATCTAGCCTTGTGGTATCGTTTTATCTTACCACAGGTGCACAGTTATAGCTCAGGGGGAGGGAACTGACTCAATTAAACCAAAATGCAGTACCCTTTGAAAGTTGTCTGTAGAAAAATTAAGCATAAGCATTAGTCTACATAACAGACTTTAAAACTGGCTTCTTCTGCAGAAACCCCCTCCCATTTGCTTAAACATCCTTAACTAGCATGCTCAAATTTTGTTGTAATATCTGTTGGTATGAAATCCATTCTGAAAGTCTTTGTGAAATTGGCAAATGTACATAAGATTTTCACAAACTGACGTAACGCTTTACCAGCGATACAACACAGAAGCATCAGCTCAAAGCCTCCAGGATTTAGTTGCATTAAATAAGTGTTTGGTCTTCATTTATTTCATTAAAAAGAATGCACAAATGATTTATCTCATTAAAAGAATAAACAAATGTTAAACATAACTGTTTGTGTGTTTTACCTTTATTTTACCTGAATGTAAAATAAAGCCCTGTTGAAGCCATGAAATTGATCTCACTTTGACATCTGCCTTCAACGTGAACACTTCAGAGGTGAAACACCGGGACCAATTGACTAACCATTGGTTCGATCTTTAGAGGCAACATCAAAAGGTTCATATAGAGAGAAAGGAGCAGATCAAGCCAGTGGGGGAGTGTAGCACTGGGACTTTTTGAGACTGTATTTGTGTATAAGCTTTCTTATACTCCCAAAAGGCAAATTATTCTGAATATCACAAAGGCTAACGGAGGCAGATCTTTATTGTGGAGTTTTGCAAAATACACTGTACAGCCTAAGAAATATTTTTGAAAACACATCAAAGCTTTTTTCCTAAATTACTCCTCCATGTTCCCCTAAAATTTGCCCAAAGTGCATATGAATACATACTTTGGGACAATAATGAGAGCAAAATAACGAACTCTCAATTTCCAGGGCTCTACAAACCAAAATGAACCAAAAACTGTTACAAGAAGTAAATAAACAAATAATTATTTAAATTATAGAGCTTGTATTGAGCTATTGTCTTGTTGCATTCCTGACAGATAGATAGACAGACAGACAGACAGAAAGAAGAAATTTAAGAAGCAAAGAAAGCAAGCAAGAAAGAAAGAAAGAAAGAAAGATAAATGTCAGCAAGTATGGATGGAAAACAAACAATTGTACATGGCCAGGAGATGGATACTAAACCGCAGAGACTGTCAGACTCACCATCATCTAAGTACATCTGGTCCAGCTCTTGGGGCTCTTGTTTGACGGTTACAGCCATGGAAGGGGGACTGGCGTCCTCCGGTAACAGACTTGGTGAGCTTGGTCCTGCTGTGGCCTGACTGGGGCTGTAGGCCTGAACGAAGGGGCTCTCTGCTGTCGCACCAGGAGTGGATGGGTGGGACACTGGAGATGATGAGGGACTGCTGTTGGCATAGATTGGATGATAACCATGTGGCCCTGGACTGTTTAGGTGGCTGGGGCTGCCCTGGGAATGAAGCATCCCAAGGGATGAGTTGTGGTCTGGAGATGCTGAGTGGCCAAGGTTTGGACAGCCAGGGGTCTCTTGGATTGGGGTTATCACAGAGCCTGGTGGTGCCGCATGGGTCGGGCTGTTGGGGAGGCACTTTGTGTATGCCACAGGGGAAAGGTCATGCAGAGTTGGGCTGGAGCTGGGAGATGACGATGGCATTGGTGGAAGGCGAGGCGGGCAGGGAGGGTAGCCACCAATCAAGCAGGCGTCGGGATCGGCTATTGGCATGATGGGAGTGAGCCTGGGCTGGCTGTAATAGGGCTTTGAATGCAGTGGCAGTCTTGTGGTCCCAAGTGTATCATACTCATCACTGGGCTCTGTCTTTATTATCGGCACTGGGAGGGAAAAAGTAGACAGAAAGGTGGAGAAATTAAAACGTGCAGGGAATCCACGTGGCGAAATGAGTGCACGAGTCAGGCTGAGTAAAGCAGTGAGCAGGCATAATTGCGGCGGCGATACTCTCCATAATCTAAACAAACAGCCACCAGTGGATTTGGGCACTGTGTCAACTTGGCTGAGCCCTCTAACAGAGAAACCCTCAGGCCTCCCACCCGCCACCCCTCTTCACCACACCATGAAAAAAAGCGAAAGAATGGGGGGGAGAGAAAAATGGATGAGTCATCAGTGTGGAAAGCCACAGCTGGCTCTAATAATGAATAAGACCTATTTTCTTTGGACTGTCCTACAGCTCTGATATGCAATAAAAGACTTCTTTAAAGTGCTGGGCTGCTGCTGCTGCTCAAGGACCCCGAGGTTTCCTCCACACTGTAGAAGTAATTGTTTCTCTCAGGACCCAAAGATAGAGGGGAGGGTGAAAAAAGGAGATGATTTGATTTTGATTAGGCTGCCTGAGCTCCTTAAGAGGCTGTGGAGCTGTGCCTGTGGTTTCAGGAGCTTCAGGCCTCAGCTAATGCAGGAGAGTGCTGTGACCCCACTTGATCGCTTTGCCTCTTCTCTTCTGGTGTCTGATCCAGGGCAGACTGTCTGCACTGCTTCCTGATTAGCTTTGACTGACAGGTAGCATTAGTTTCCTGTTGACTGTAGAGACTTTAATGAAAGCATCTTTGAAATTCTGAACTGCATGGCTGGATGAGGAGGTGCTGATAAAACTACCAACGGGCAGTCAGGTGCCTTTGAGGGATGTAGCTGGTGTACGTAAACCTACAACAGGGGTTGAAAAGAGCTGGGGCATCGCACTGTTTGAGATTATTTCTAATATCATACATGCATGCTTCTAAGAAATTTTAGAACACAACAGCTTGCTGAATTGTATGATGATCAAATTTATACATGAATCAATACTACTGAAATAGAGGTCAAGGAAACAGTGAGGAATGTGAGTGTACTAATGAAATACAAAGGGACAAATGGTCAAATGTACTGTAGATGGTGAAGGGTGTCTTATCTAGTCCCTACAATTACAATTTAGCAAAGCTGGTGCACACAGGTGATTCATAGTATGACCTAGGGATGCCCTGATGAGGCATTTTGTTGCCAATATCACTGCTTACTTGTTTTTTAGATTGGCTGATATCAATCATGTTTGGTGTCTTGACACAAAAACCGGTTAAGTATTTTCTCAACAGCATAGAACAACAAAAGCTCTTTTGGAGCAATGCAACATGTGTTCAACAAGAAAACCAAACTGCACAATGAACTGATTCATTTATTACTTGCGTTTATTTATGTGCATTAACAACATTACAGATGATGGAATATAAACAATTTAAAAAGTCAAATAATTAAAGACAATAGGTTAAAGATCATTCACTAAATTCCATTATTTATATTATATTGTCAAGATAATACATTTCAAAGCTCTTACTTGATAACATGCATGCCAAAATGAAAACAGGCACCCTATGTTGACGCTCACTCAATTGAAAGCTTCCAGAGTGATTGTTCCTTACTCTCTTTTACTTTTAAGGCTACAAAATAAAACTCGAATGTAACATTGTGCAAATGCATGTAGCCTTCTAGAAATAGTTGCACTTCCTAGATCCACCATGATCTTGTGTCTACAACTGATTAGTTACTTACATATACTTTGAATAGTGGTGAAAACCAATAGGGTGAACATAGCAGGCTGTACATGCTTGAATTGTTCACTTGTGAAACAAAATAAACAAGCAAACAATAATATTTTCTTTTGGGATAACTGCTGTCACTTCAATGGACAATACTGTCGCTCCTTACTGCAACTTGGGCAAAAGTTCCCTCCACCTCGCAACACCTGAGGTCAAAATAACCTTTGACCTCCAAAATCATTTGTGCAAGATTTAAAAAAATACAATCAGTTCATGTATTAACTTAAGCTGACATTCATGCTAAGTTTGAGGAAAATTCTTCCAAGCATAATTGGGATATCATCTTCAAAAGCAAAGGACTGGCTATCTCCAGTGAGGAAATGTAGAATTTAAACTCCTGAGCACAATGAAAGAACATATGCACACACTGTGCCAGCACTAAACTAACAGGGCCGGGTTAAGACACCCAGATGCATAGCAAATGCCTCCATGGCACAATGGGCACTCTGTTTCTATTTCTGCACATTGTTAAAATGTGTTAATGGGTGTGGTGAGCGTTTGATGCCAACCATTAAGAGTTTCTGGCTGCGCTTGCTCCAAATGACATTTACCCAGAAGTAAACACATGTCAATATGAATGCAGTGTCTGTCTCGTTGTGTGTTTGCATCTCTGCAGAGCCCTTCAGCTGTTTTTATGCAAAGAGCCAGAAGGTATAAGGATTGAGAAAGAGCAGGAAAAATAGATTTAGACATTCTTCATCAATCCATGGTGAGCAAATGTGGTTGTAGTAGTTTCTCTTGAACAGGACAGCAGCGCTAACACTGAAAATCAGTATTTAGGCTCTCACAGACCAAAAACACACTATAGGTTAGCTGATAACTTCCAATTGCCCTTAGGTTTGACAGTAAATTTTTGTCTGTCTCTCTTTATGGCCCTGCAATCAACTGGTGACCGGTCAAGGGTGCTCCCTGTCTCTTGCCCAAAGTCAGTTGGGACAGGGAATGGATAAATGGTATAGTTAAAGGATAGATGGATGGATTTTGCCACAACACAAAATTAATACACAGGCTACCTAAAACTGCAAAAACTGAGTCTTAAAGCCACTGTACTAACCACTGCAATGAAAGGAGCATGCCCTGATTCCTTAAAAACCCTATTTCACTACAACTGCCAAAGGAGCAGGCTGGGTGTCAGGGGGAGCGTCGTACGGCGAGTCCCATGATTCACAGGCCCTAACCCACAGCCTAGGGGAATGAAGTGTAAGGCACACAACATCCACAGTCCCCATCCTCAGTGGCTCTCTTAATACTTCCTGCCCTCCTTTAAGTGTGAATAAATGGCAGGGCGCCATAAAGCCAGACACGATATGGAAATGACGACGTTTCACTATAACTTTGGAAAAATTAGTGATCCAAAATCACATGAAACTTTTATGTAATGAATTTTGGATTTGGTGTCAGTCCTGCATTAGATAATTTGTTGGTCATGTTTATTATAAACAATAAATACAAAATAACTTTTATTTTTCTTGCATATTTGTTATACAGATTTCAGTATCATTGGCCTTTAGTCACAAAGCAATTTTTCTTTGATTAAATGAAAAAACTGATCAATCCCAATAGAGCCTCAAATCTACTGTATATGGTAAATCAGCGTTACTGTTATTGTGTTTTATTGTACGGTCTAAACCTGGCATCTTACTTGTTGTTTATACAACATTAGACTCATAGTTTGATGAAGTTAAAGGAAACTAGACATACACCACACTGATTAAAGTAATAATGTCTTTCCTTATGTCACATTTGAAAATACTGTCCAGCCCTTGTTTGAAGGATAAGTGTGTCACATGGAGCACAGACTGTTTTTCAACGTCTTATTATTTTGTAGGATTTGATTTAGAAGAGTATGAGTGCTGTTTGTACTCTAATGAGCTCTGAGTTGTGTTGATAGAACACAAAGCAGGGAGCACATTTACGTCAACGCTGTCTGCTTTCATAGCCCAGGGAGCAGGCTGGGTGTCAGGGGGAGCGTTGTACGGCGAGTCCCATGATTCACAGGCCTTAACCCACAGCCTGGGGGAATAAAGTGTAAGGCACACAACATCCACAGTCCCCATCCTCAGTGGCTCTCCTACTACCTCCTGCCCTCCTTTAAGTGTGATTGGATGGCACGGTGCCATTAAGCCAGACACGAAATACGGAAATGACATAAGCAGATTTGAAGTTTTTCCATTTTGACTTCAACTCAAAAGCCTCATTGTTGTCTGTTAGTTAAGGTACATTATGACCTTTCACTGTGACAAATCCTGTTAAATTAATCACATCCTGGCCTTTATTGATCCTCAAAACTAGTATCTGTGTGCAAATTTTTATTGAAGCAGCTTCATGACATTTCAAAAGGCCACAGCTTTGAGGTTGTAATTGAAATTCTACTTAAAAGAAAACATTTATTTCAAAATGAGCAAAGCATACTGATCTTTACTCGCCTCTGTTCTTTTGGGATGCTATTCAGCAAAGTAAAGCAAACAGATGAAAGGGGCAAGACGTTCCTAAACATGTCTTTTTCTGTGGGCTTAGTAAGATTTAGCACATTTTATGTAACCAGTCACAAGATTGCCCTGTCTCTGACTGACAAACATGAGAGTTTAATTTAGGGAAATATGATGACTCAGCAGAGGCTCAAACAAATCTGGATGCTGCGCTTCTTTGGCACAATTTGTACTGATGCACGTTCTATTTCTTCACCAAAAAGGTAAAATATTCAAACACTGCTTGACCAGAGGCCTTTCTTCAGTATAACAATGTGGAGATCCTCCCTTTTCTTCTAAAGATACAAACAGAGGCCTAACTCAAGCCTGATCCAGCAGCCTGAGCCAATCCTGTGTCCTATCTTCTCTGAGAAAACAGATTCACCAGGCAAGTTCCTGCTTCAGCTGGCTTTTATTTCCTCTCAACCTGTGGGTTTCAGCCCACAGACAGTTTAAGTTCTGGAAATGGTTTTTCTCCCGATCTCTGGCAATTTCTCCTTAGTCTGCATGGATTAAACTGAACAGCCTTGATCCGGGTATTTCATTCAGCACTCCTGTGAGCCGAAAAGGAGTTGGGATATATTAATATGATCTATTCTTAACTGGAATAATACTGACTGTTACTGACTACTCTTATTGATCATTTTTAGTGTTTTCAGCAAGAGCTGTGGAACACAATGCCCAAAAGAAATTTTACAGATGGGGCCTTAAACACTTTGACCAGAGGACATCTTATGAAAATAATTTTAAAAGCATCAACTCATAGTTTTTTACATATGGGACCTTGAATAATTCCCCTGATCTTAAAGATGCTATGAGGAGTTTCTAAGTAATTACAAAAAAATCCCACTTTTAGATATATTCCTGATCAAAATACACACTTGAAGATGAGTTTTATAGCATCAAAATTGGTTATCTATAAATGCTATTCCTTAGCTTTGTGGTCGGGTTGGACTGGGCTGGACTGGCCTGGATACTCAACTTCGGGAACAAGACAATTAAAACTACAGCAAATTTATATTATTCGGACATGTCTTAGAGCACCGGGATGTAAGTAGCGATATATAGCCGGCCACAAAAATACAATACTACGTTTTCCAAAAATTGCTTGTTGTCACACATCAAAAAGTACCATTACGAAACTAGAAAGTCACTTTGCATCCTGTATGTTGAAAAAAGAAGATGTAAAGCAATGCAGAGTTCTGAGGAAGGTCCGAGCTGCATTCATTAGCAACAAACCAACAAACGCACGCTTTGGCTTGGCTCACGTCTTTACGACAGTCACCACGTGTGCTCATGGGTAGCAGAGTCTTTATGTCGCCGGAAATAGATTCTCCTCATAGCACCTTTACATTTACTGACAAGTCATCAAATACATTGCTTCATTGTCATTTGACCAACAAGACTTCAAACACTTATGCCTCATCCACAGTTCTGTTTCAAACCACAACCATCTTAGCTCTGTTTTTGTCTTGACTGTGAACGTTGCAGAAGAGAAATGACGAGATGATCTGACCTTCCCTTTGTTCTATCTAGGGCCCATCAAATGTTTCATGAAGGTTATAGGGAAGCACACTGGGGGCCAGTGAGGAAGCATAGCCCCGTTGTCTGCCTGTGTGGATATAAATCATTTGCTGTGCTAGGTTCTCTCATGCTCCCCCAAAGCTGTAATACAATATTAATTGACACAAGCACAAGAAGAAGGTAGAGGTGATAGATGTAGCAATCTCAAGCAACAGTACATCCAGCAAAAGGAACACAATGAGCTCAGGAGATGACAAGGGCTGACAAAGGAACTGGGAACTGGAGGAACTGTGGGGAGTTTAGACCACAGTGATTCCTGTGGTAGTAGGGGCATTAAGGGTCCAAAAACTTTTTAAATTAAGTTAGGTCTTTTGGTGCAAGAATTTACATTTTGTGTCTTTTAACTTTGTCAAGCTTGTCATAAAGGGAATAAGAAATCAAGGGAGGCAAGGCGCATCTTGTTTCACCGCAAATGCTTTTCAGGTTGTCAAACAAAAAAATATATATATTTCTGACTGGCCATTACAAAACAGCCACAAACAGGTATGTGGCTAAAGTTTGTATGTTTAAATTATCATGGATTTTCTTATTCACATTTATGCATTTATCTGTTAACTGCTAAATGTTAAGTGCATGCTGGACTGTCAGCAGTATGGTCTGGGTTTGTCCTCTTTTTGTGATGTCAAAAATCTGCAGTGACATTTAACAAGGAGCAGGTGGTAGTTCATTAACTCAAAGATACCTGGTGCTCTCTGTCCCACTGTGTCTGCAATCTGGTCACCCAGCACTCTGTAGAGCTGACTAAACCCTGAGCTGAAGACATGACAGAGACAGTCCAGTCTAAGTCCAGTCTTTGGAAAAAAACATGACTGTTCAAATATTTAGAGAAAAAGAACAATGTGAGCATCATCAACTTTTCCTACATGTGTCAGAGAACATGCTTCTGACTCTCCTCCCTTCAAATCCAACCACAAACCAATGAAGCGGGGGGGAGTGGGCACCCGTTAGCGTTAAGAATAGAACTTGATATTACAGAGGAATCTCCAAACGGCCTGTAAAAATAAAGGGGTTCCGAGAAGTTCTTCGTTCAAGTTTCGGTCACTGCCAGCACTTTTTTGGCTTTTGTTGTTTCATGTGGTTGGCTTAAAAAACTGTTACTTATTTGCAGAGCAACACGTCACATCCCATCTCACGCAAGTATGATTGGACGGGAACTCGGGGGGAAAAAAAAAAGACTGACTCAAGGAGCCAGACGTGGACATTTGTTCTGTATGTACATCTCAACATCCCAGACAGGCACTTAAGCCTGACAAGCAAACCACGAATAATGCTGATGGTATATTTCAACAGCAGATGTCAGCTTCATCTGATGGCCAAAGGCAGCTTACATTCAGACGCTATTAAGCAGCAAACACCTGACTTACTGCCCTGTCTGAGCACCATTGTCTAAAATGAAATAACCTATTTTAAATACAGTTTAATCCTCTTGCATTGGATGTTAATTGTAATCAATCACTGTTGAGTTAAATGTATTTGTTTAGGTTCGAAGTATGCAAAATGAAGTTCAGACTGACAATATAAAACATTTTTTGTCAATTTCTTAATTTGGGAATCAATCAAAAGCATATCCTGTATGATCTTGACTTTTTTGAGTACCTAGGCTACATGATTGCCAAACTGCTCAACCAGTGTGGACAGGAACCATGACTTTTAGGTAGACAACTTAAAAAGCTGTGCCCATGAAATACAGCTTTTATAGGGTTGCACATTAAGAAATATATTAAGGTGCATGTGCCAAATGGCTCACTGGTCCAATGATTCTGGTTAACTCAAGCAGTTAGAGGTCTATGGTTGCTTTCTGTTTAAATTAACCCAGTTAACGTAAGAGAAACAACTTTTAACTTGTAATTGAAGGAAAATAGTGAACTTTTGGCAGGTAAATTAAACATGGCAGCACATTTGAGAGACAGGATCAAGATTCAATTCAGCTTAAATAACTACTAAAAGTTACTTTAGCTGCCCAAAGTGGCATGTCCCAGAGGACGCCTTTTAAAGCAGGAAGTATTGGGCGCTACCTGTGAGATAGCAGCAGAAAGTGACTGCAGAGATTAGCAAAGGTGCTTATAGCTTTAGTAACAGTTATATCAAATCTTGACTGAACTTCTTTATTAAAAGAAAAGAACAAACAGTATTTCTTGATAGATAGGTTTTTTTCGCTCCACTACTTTCATGTTTTGAGGATAGTTTGATCTATGTAGTGCAGGGGTGTTCAAACTTTTTGCACTGAGGGCCACATAAAGTGGAATACATAGACAACTGAGCCACTTTCCACGCCTCACTTTCAGTCTATTGAAGTTAAAGTTTCAAAGTTTATGGGTGGGTTATCACCTGTCAAGGGGCCTTTGGAACTCTGGGCTATAACTAGATTCACACCTAGTATGGACGAGACCTTTTGAGCAGTAGAGATGGGAGACACTGACATCTCATCTTCACTTTCAGACACAAAACAAGAGTAAACTGCAGGAATGTTGGTGCTTGAAGATGGATATTGCAGTATACTTTGTAAATGAGACCTTGTTGCAAGGTAAATACAGCAGAAAATGAGCATGATTTATGGTATTTTCTGCTGTAGTAAAAATGTCTTGATTCCTCAACTGTTTCAGGGGCCAATTCATATCAGGCAGCGGGCCGCATTTGACCACTGGGCCACAGTTTGGACACCCCTGATGTAGTGGCTTATGTTGCGTATTTACACCGCAGCAGTACTATAGGCCTACTATGTTATCTGATTGCCCTGTAATTAATGTGATTGACAAATGGTTGTCCAGTCATCTGCTAACAGGTCCTGCCTTTTTGCAAACTCTTTACTGGCTGTTGCCCTAATGGACTAATGATATTGAATAGTCCATCTGGTGTGTCAGGCTAAGCCAAAGCAAAAGAAATCTGCTTACTGGTACATGTACAAAAACAAACAAAATAAAACTGGATTCTAAATGATTTCAGTAAACTTATGCAAAAGTGAAATGTATTGTTCTTCTTTCATTTACCTCTTTCATTTAAGTGGTTTTCAACTTGCTTTCATCAGTGTCAAAAATAACAACATGATCACATAACCTGAGTGGAAAATAAAGGTGGTTTTCTCGAGCATCTGTGTCCCAGGGTGTTTGCTTCATCCTTCCGCTGTTTCAAACAAGTGGGCTATTTTAAGGCTTGGGTTTGCCTTTTATAGATGAGCAGACACCAGGGTGTGAAAGAAATGTTCTCTCTAAACAGCGTCAGTGACCACAACTGTGCTTGAAGTGGGACAGCAGGCCGGAAGACCCTTTCATACAAGCAAGCTAAAAAGTGTTGACAGCAGTGTGCATGTGCGGAGAGAGTGAATGTGTTAGCTTGTGTGGGTGTGTAGGTGTTATCCCCCTCCCCCAGCCCACCCTGTGTACCTGGCCACAGAGTTAGTTGTATTTCTCAGTGTTGACACACACACACAGTGAAACCCTCAAAAGCAAACAGCCTGACGAGGATTTCCTCATTCTTTGTTGCTGCATTGAAACCATGAATGTACTACAGTCATCATTGCCTCAAAGGATCTGTTTACGCTGACAATAACGCTCAAACAGTGTTCTTTGTGTAACAGCTAGACTTAGTTAAGTCTTATGTTGGCTACCACATGAAACAAACCTAAGCTTAGCAAGTGCATTTGTTCAATTTATGGTTGAAATTACTGGAGATGCACCAATAACTCAGTTTAACAGCAATAGCTATTGGTTCATATATAATCTTGCACAGCAGCTAGATCCCTCTGATTCAGTGTCTACAATCAGGCTGATTCTACCTACCCAAGATCTAATCTACAAGATTTGTGAGCTGCCAGAAGAGGCACGGCCCAATCAGTTACCTTTGGAGCAGGAAGAGGTTGGAGATATAAGCAAGAACAGGATGTGAAGCTTGTAAAGTGATTAACATGGATGCCACCATCTTTGATAGCGGTTTAATCAATCTTGGCTGTCTTTTTTATCAAATAGAGAACAAATATCACTGAAAGCATTGCTTGACAGAAATATCTTTTTCTCTACTTCCGACATGTTTTGATGATTAATTTGTTCCACATAGTGGTTTGTGTTTTTACACAGCTGAAGTGGCACCCGCCCACTACATTATCTGACTGGCCAGTGTTGAATGTAACTGAAGGAATGATTACTCAATCATTGGTGGGATATGCTGTTCTATTATTACATATGCTATTGCTAGAAAGTGTTTGGAAATTTGCAGAACCTTCAAAAGTGTGTCCTGCAGGTGATTGGACAATCAAACAGAAACAGTAGTCTTGTGCTAATGTTGCCACTTTTTAGAACAACCCATTGTCAAAACATGTTCGGAGTGGAGTGAAAATATTCTTTTTTTCTGCAACTGAAGCTGTTAGCATCTACACAAATCTCTGTCTAAGCAGTCACTTCCTTCTGTTGTCTCATTAACTCTTTCTGCTCTAAAGGACACTGATGGGCGGATTTGGGTCACTTCCAATCATTATAGAGGTAAGATGGATCTGCCTGATTACGCAATTTTAATCAGCAGGATCCAGCTGCACTGCAAAATTATAATACAGCACGGTGATATTTAAAATAGAGAATAAAATCTGATATTCTGACATTTTTGGTATAGCACCGATTGCAATTTTATAGTCAATGAAGAATTTTTGCAAATAAAGGAGTTCTGCATTTGAGCTAAATACTGAGATTTTGTATTTTTACACACAGTACATTGTAAATGTTAATGTGTGTCTTTAACACCATGCTGTAAATGGAACCCAACTATTGTGAATCACAGTCTTTTTGGCTCTTAGACTTGTGATTTAACTATGCTCTTTTAAGAAGACCTGCCTGTGTGGTCCACATTGTGACTGTGGTTTACTTGGCAGTGAAAAAGAGAACAGAGAGAATCAACTTTTAATTAGAGTTGTGTTTATGCTGAGGGATGCACTGAATATCTTTTTCTCTCTTTATCTTTGTAGATAGTGCATGGAAAAGATATGCTATACGTGGCCTCAGTCTGTCAACCACACCATTGGTCCAATTACCCATAATGCACCAAATAGGGCTCCAGCCTGCCTCCTTCTTTCAAGGCCTCTTCTAAATCTCAATCACTCATCTCCTGTAGCCATAAATACATCTGCTGATAATCTAAATGTCACATCTGATTAACAGATACAAACTCAAGTAAAAGTATGTTATCCCAACAGCATTAGACCCATTAGAGACTCTGATCAATGAAAACAAGATAACATTATTTTTGATTTAATGGATCTCACTGGTCGTCATCATCATGAGGAAGAGGTGGAACTGGTTAATGGACAGTTGTATGTTGAAATCCTTAAAGTGCTCAGGGCAATGTCTCCAAGGGAGTTTGAGCATCCTCATCTTTAGAAAGGATACAAACAGTGATCACACTTAATCCAGATGAGAAAAAAACAAGACAAAAACAAATCTGGATTCCCAGAAAAATCTGACCAAATGTAGAAGTACATGCACATCTTAGCAATGTAGTCTATTTTAATTTTTAGATTAGCAACCATGACAGTGGAAGCTAATGGGGATCCAAACAAGAATAAAGAATAAACAAACTCCAATCAGATTGCTTGTCTGTTTTGTGGTGATGTTATAGCTCAAACAAGCTGTGGTGAAGACTCTGCTCTGCTTGAAAACCATAGTCCTGCTTTGCTCCAGAGTTCAGGCAGTGGTGGTAGTGAACGTGATCAAACCAAACAAGTATAAGACAGAAGGGATGACCAAAAAGCAGCATATTATTAGTTGAAATTGATGGGGCCTTTCAGAATGATATTACCTGTTCACAAAGTTACATATTTTTCAGGATATGTTGGATCTTTTGCCTTTGATGCCTTTATTTCTGGTTGGGTTTTCCACACATATCATTGTGTTTCATATGTCAGGAGGAGTTGGCTGATCTTCTTGATACAAAACAAGGATCGGATATTGGGATATCTTTCTCTTTATCCTCATGTGAAATAGGCTGAAAGAGGGTGGCCAAGTTTAGCACTGCCAGCACTAGCAGCCTTAAGTCCTCTTTGCAGGTTACAAACCACATGCCCACTCTGAAAAGGGTTAGAGACTAGTCTTGTCATCATCCTTTTAAATCTTCTACAGGCTAAATCCAACTTCTTCACTTTGTCAAAGATCGAAATATTGCTGAACTGTGTTGCACTTAGAGATGCCATGGATCAGTGTATTCTAGAGTATTAGTATATTTCTAAGTTGTCTTGTTTGGTTCAGGGGTGAAGCTGCAACATATTTTATTTTTTTATTTGGTTTGGTTTCCTTTATATTGCACTCCTTCAGGGGGACCACAACCTGTCAAACACTGTGTAATATAGCCACCTGTCATTAGCAGGGGCTGTAGCTGCAGTCTGTCATCCTGCCATCCAGCCCATTGTTTCACTATGACCAGGAAACACACAACCTGCATTAAGTAATAACTTTGTTTTAGCTCAAAGCAGTTCAGAGATATTCTGTGACATAAACTAAAAATAAAGCTGCATTTAGTCTGTGTCAGGATGCAGTTGCATATTGACCTTAGCCATGGGTAACTATATTCCACACAGATTTGTAGATATCAGCCTGTTACGAGAAACAGAGGCTGGTAGGGTGCTAGCAATGCTAGCTGTTCCTACACTGTCTAATTTTGTAAGTGCCTAGTATAACAGCTTGATGACTGTTGTTGCATTTTGCCAAATTCCAGCCACAAATGCCCTGCTTAGGGTCCACTTTGTCTTGTATGGTCCTTGTCTGGCTTAAATAATTTTCACACTTACTTTGGACTGAACTTTGATCTGCTTTATGGGTACCCTGTTTTTAGGCAGACAAGAGTTTGGTCCTTTGATTCCCACCTGCGTTCCTGTACACTTTCACAACACTCCAAATTAAATGAAATTTCCAGAAAATAAATAAATAAATAAACTAGAGTTTGTTTGTTTCAATGTAAAAGCACCCTTAGTCTAAAATAGCTGCTAAATTTGATATTGGTGCCATAAAATCTAATCTTGTAAAGCACTACTTTCCTGTTAAAAGAGCAAACATGCTTCATTGACTTCCTCTATGTGAATACAGATAAAAATAAAGCCTTGTAAATGGGTGGTTGAAAGCGATACTAAAGCTGATACTTCACCTGCACCCATTGTAAAAAGTCAATACCTCATAATCTAATTTTGAGGCTGAACTCCTCTCTAAACTCTCAGTGATGCATTTTTCGAATTCCAGCATGAAAGCCGTCTATAAACACTGAGGCCAAGGACGCACGATAAACACAAGGAGAGGTATTCCTAGGTTTTCAGGTTGCTACATGAATGACGGGGTAAAGCTCTGTCTGTTAGAAGAGTGAGTGCATGTGCATGAATGTGTGTTTGTGCGTTCACTGGTGTGTTTTCGTGAACCAGAGGGGCATTGTGTGTGGGGTGGGGTGTGAAAGCCAGGTTGCCGGGGGATTGACTTTTCTTCATCAACAGTGCTTGGAGGCACTGTCACTCAGCATGTACACCTCATCGCTGGGGAACGCGCTCTCACTTCAGAATAAACACACCTAACATCTTCAGCTGTTGCTTACAGGCTGCAGCCAAGTGGTGCCAGGCGTAAAAATGTCAAAAACACCACCTAAAAAGTAATCCAAATTTCTCATGGCATGTTGACAGCTGCAGTAAACCAAAGCAGACGGTCATCAGGACCTGGAGAAATACTCTATGTGATGATGTGAAGTGCACAGCTTGTAAAATGTGTCTTAAATGTCATTGGATATTAATGTGAAGGTAGAAGTTTATGATGATTACCATTAGGAGGCAGGAAGGTGAAGCGCTGGTATTGGCTCCTCTTCCTCTTGCCGTTGCAGACGTAGAAGTTGACCTGCACCGGGCTGGATATTCTCTGGTTCCTGTATGGTGGGATCTCCACAACAAGAGAACTCTAAAAATTAATAATGACAGAGCAGAGTTAGATAAATCTTGAGATTAAACAGCTTATAACATCATCAAAAAATGGAAGATGTTAAACTTTTGGATTTTTTTATTAAGTATGGTGGTGTATGTGGAAAAAAAACACCTCAGTATGTTAGCACCATGGCAGAATTATGGAATTGGAACATAACTCACTGATTTCCTAGAGTTAAATTCCTCAAAGTCTTATAGTTGGAAAATGGCAAAACTTCTTCTAGATTTATATGGATTATTGAGTCAAGTCCATAACATGCCATTCCTTTTTCTTGTCAGATTTGACATTTATACTTTTAGAAGATTAGAGGATTTAATTCTGTGATTTCCCACGTGTCCTGCTTACCATACCCCCTTTCTCTGCATGCTATTATTTTTGTATTTGTTTATTTTAAAGACACCCATGTTTAAATTAAATAATAGACTACTGTTTTCAAAAAAGCCAGCTATTGGTTTCCAAAATCTGTAAATCAGCTTACATCACTTATGCAGTATGTTAACAGCCTGCAAAACGAAGAATAATCATGTTGGCCTATAGTTATTGATACTTATTAATCATCATTAAGCTAACACACAGCTTTTTGCTCCTTTTAAAAGAAGATCAGTCCGTTTTATTATAACCTATCAAGTTCAACTAAATGACCATTGTTATGGCTCAATCTGGTTAACACTAGAAGAAGAAGGAGAAGCATAGCATCAGGAAAATAAAAGTGAACTAAATCATATTTTGAGCTCAGAGTCTATGAGCTCAAAATATTGTTGTGAAATAGTTTATTTTATGATTAAGCTGACACCGCACACACATTAAAATCACTTTTACACTCAAAATTCAAAGACTGGTTCAGTTCTGTTCTCTGTTGGAGCATAATGTGAAATCTAGCCTCGGACTAACAGTTAGGGCTGCAGCTGGTAAGTGTTGCTGCCAACGAGCAGTAAATACACAACCATCTTTGAGTTATAACATTGTTTAGCTTAAAGAAATTTGGAAGTCTAAGCCATAGAATAAAGATAAGGCTGTATTCAGGTGGTACTTGCATCGTGACTGAAGAGATGTAGCAAGATATTCCACACAGATTTGTAGATTTGTAACCTAGAAAGGAGACTGTAGATTAGGCTAACATTAGCCATACTCTGGTTTATATTGTCGGTGAAAGCTGTTAGTATTCCTGTTGTGATATATGGCCAAATCCAAACCACAACTCGTTCTCTCTTTGTTCCCTTGCCATGTTTGGTCCTTGTTTGGTTCAGATTGCTTTAACAGCTGCCGCAAACAGAACTCCAGTCTGCTTGGAAGTGAACCAAGACCCACAAGTTTGGTTCTCTGGTCTGAAAGATAGCTTGAGTGTGCTTTCACACCACCACCAAAAATGAACCAAACTTTCCAAAAAAGCAAGCCAGATTTTCATTGGTCCAAACCAAATGTGTTAGGTAGGAAAACACCCTAAGAGAAAATATTGAAACTGGTGGTAGTCAAGGAAAACCCACTGTTGGATGCAGGAGTTTGCCTTCAAATTTTTAACACTGAATTAAGGAATTGCAAAAGAGTAGGTGTTAAAGTCTTTTGATATTGATGCCATTCAGTAATATCTGAGTAGATTATGTTGTGGTCTCCAGCATATGACTGTTAGTAGTTCTAATTGTAAACGTCTTTTTACTGAGCATCAGACCTGACATTTTTGTTTTTACCCTTATAATCAAAACAGATGATGCCAGAAACAACATTCCCATTTTTCCCTACCGCATAAAATATCTTGATATAAGTTAAAACTTGACATGATTCCCAGTCCTAGTGTGAAGCACCACTGTCTTCAGCAATTAATCAACACCTTTGTTTATTTTACAGCTGGTCTGTATTTAGGCTAGTGTTTTGCCAGAGGCTGGACCGGGACCAGGTTTAAATGAGCTTGTCTGGACTGTGTAGTCGCAGTAGCAGAGCCTATGAGGTTGGTCCAGTGCCCATGTTTGTCTCTGAGGAAAACCCCAGGGCATTTGCTTTGTCTCTGTACAGCACGAGAGGTAGTCAGCTTATTTGTTTGCACAGCCACGCGTCCCCGTGGAGAGGCTCGCCTGTCCCCTCCAGGCTAGACTCTGGCAAGTCTGGACGGATGTGAACTTTTGACTGCTTTCACTCTGACAGGGGAACTCGGGGAGCATTTGTCTGAGTGCTTGTGTTTAATTCGTGGGATGGCTGTCAGTCTTTTAAAGGCAACAATTGGGTGTATTGACAGGAAGCTTTTTTGTGAGACTCATCACAGTGAGAGGCGCAGTGGGGGCTGGGAGGTTAGGGGTCTACGTCCTCAGCCCCGGTCTGCACACCAGATGACGACTAAGAAAACATGCAGGTGGCTGATTGAGTGTGTAAAGTGCGTGTGCACATGGCTTTCCAACCTAACCTATGAAAGTAGGCCTGCTCTGGACGGTAATAAAAACACAGTGAGGCAGGCCAGGTGGAGCAATTTAAGGTAGAGGCTACTGACATAAGAGGAAGACCAGGGAGTGAACAAAGCCAGACTGGAGAGTAAGCCAACTCTTTTGAGTCTAAAGTCAGTTTTCCATGTTGAAGGGCAGGGTCTCTTGTGCATCCCTTTAATTTACTACCCTCTGGGAAACCTCAACTCAAAAATGCACATGCACAAAAGCTGTTACGAAATCATACCAGATCTTTTTTTTCTTCCGGCATCAATCTCTGAAAACATTTCAACTCTGCTCATAGAAATGGAAATCCAACCATGAACAAGATATCAACCCTTTGTAGTGACTTTTTTAATGGGGTGGGGAGGCAGGGAGTGGGATGGCATTGATGGTAATTATTACCTTGGATATGTCAAAAAGAAGCAGAAATTTTCTTTGCATCTTTATTTTTATGTGTTGTCAAATCAAAACATTTGCACCCTATTGGGACAATCCCTCTTTAAATGCCAGTTTGAACATGTGATACTACTTGCATTAAAAAAATACCCCAAACATACAAAGAAAAACAAAACATTATGATATATTTCCCAAATAAAACACAATTTATACATTTAAGGGATGTGTTTCATGTGTCTTTAAGACAAATAGAGCCTGAGTGAGGTCATGACCTCTTCACTAGCTACACTCGAGGATGTTGTTGATAATGTGATGGGGAAAACAAGTGTTTTTGCGCCTGGATGCTTTCACAGCAGTTATGTAGTTAATTGTATAACTTGCACATTGACATATCCAAAGACTCCAACCTCCAGCAATACCCTACCCTTTGACTATTTATCATATAAAACACATATACAATTTTGTGTTGTTTTCAAAACAAGTGGCAACATGCATCCAAACTGGTATTTAAAGGGTTAAAAATACAGAAGGTATTGAATATTTGGTAGTTTTTAACTGAACTGCAGTGGTTTAAGAGATTTTTTTACAGAAATAAAAACAGAAAGTATTGATATATTATTATTTTTGCATTTTCTTTCAAATAGAAGGGGGAAAGCTGTTTGAGAGTCACAACAAGCCCTTTACCTCAAGGCTATGTTGCCTTTATTTATTTGGCCAAACAGAGCAATGTACAGAGCTGTTCCCTGCAACCGCTTGCCCACTTAGTGAGGATGCAAACCACTCTGCCAATAACCCCTCCACCTTTTACTCAAATATCAACCCTTCAGATGCATGCTCCCTTGGTGCTCCCAATCAGCTCTGCTCACTAGAAACCTGTGATTTACAGACAAGTGTGACCTAGATATGTACACGTTTTTTTCTTTTTAAATTTAGTGAGTGCAGCTTATATTCAGGTGTGCTCAACAGCCCAAAAATCATGGTACCATAAAAACTTGTGGTTTTGGTTTACACCAAGCAACACTTAAGAGGCGGAATGACCTGCCATGCATCCTGACTATTAGGCATGTGTATAGCAACTGTATTGATGAAATTATCAATTGCTCTGCCCTACTTCAGAGTAAGAGTACTTGAAGGTTGCTAAATAGTTTTAAGTGAGTTGAAATTGCAGGCTGTCTCTTTGAGGCAGAAGTGTGAACACATTTACAAAAGTGCAATCAACTGGATATCACATTTCCCAGCACTGTTGTTAATGCAAGAAACTGTTAAGTGTAAGGGAAGCCTGCGTATGTGGAGCTTGTGCTGTGATGTATCCTCACATCTGTTCAATATGCCTGCTGGATCTACGAAGTAATCCTCGGCTGTATTTGTCTTTCATAGACCTCACCATCATACACTGCCAACCCAGGTTGAGCCTCTCATGCCCTCTTATTTTTCAGCATCTGAGACACCAACCAACTGCACATTAGGCTGCCCTGCAGGCCAATTAGACATCAGGGTCCATATTTACTCTCCTGATGCAACCGAGTCATTTACCTGAGTGAAATCACAGCAACAACAAGGAGGAAAATATCCCGTGTTGCTCTATGTTCATGCATGTGGTTATTTTAGCTTTTTTGAGTCTAAATTAACTTAGTGGTTTCCCAAAAAGGGGGGATGTGCTGGGGGGAGTACACTGATGAAAGCCATCAGCAATTCAAAACATACAGTCATCACAGAGAGGCAAACAGGTTTGTGCAGATCCTGTGCTAAAAGCAGACTTAATGAACCTCAGTGAAATCTTAATTAACTCCAGAGCACAAGCAGCTTTCTGTGACACGTAGAACAACATTTGCTTCACTCCCTCTCCCGATGCTTCCCTTTCACTTGTTTTTATATTACCCTGATCTTAATGTGTGACTGGACCTCGGTGAAATGAGCACATTGGTTTATTTTTTCATTATGGCTCTTGTGGAAAGCAGCAGGTAAAAGCAGGGCTGTTTTCCACTCTTGGCTGCACAAGCTTGGTGCAGGAGAGGTGTTAAAGCCATCTCCACTCTTTCATTTATAGATGTGGAGTTTTTCATGCCACATTTGAAGTTAAGAAAAACTGCCAAAAGATTTTTGTTATAGTAATTAATCCTGTTGATGTATCATTGTGGAGGCTTTTGTTGTATTGTGTGTGGAGTGGGTGCTCTGTCCGTGTGAGGATCTTTCTTTTGGTGTGCAAGGGTTAAATGGCCATTGGCTGGGAAAGGTGCAGCAAAGGGAGAGACAGATGCTCAATTTGCTTGTGTACTTAATTATGAGCATTTATAGAAAGCCAGCCTGCATTTAGTTGCAGTGTTACTGACAGCTGGAGCTTCCTTGTCCACTCTCTGCAGCTAAGTTGGTGATTTATGTGAACTTTGGGAAGTGTGTGCCTGTTAGGTTGCTGTTCTTTATGTGTTTATATGTTTTTGGGTACGTTTTTAGTTTCAAGCTTAAGCAGTATTTTGTTTTTGTACCTGTTTTACCAAAAGTGTCTTTCAGTTTGCATTGTGAGATAAACTTTCTCTATAATAAATACAGTTAAAACTGTAAAGTTTGCTTCAATGGTACAACGTTACAGTTTCATTTTGCAGACACTTTTGCCCAAAGTGACGTACACCTGTGGTAAAGTAAAGACAAGCAAGAATCTAGACTGGAGGGTACAGCATAAGTAAGTGCAACGCACTGCTTGAAGTCCAATTGGACACAGGTGCTGGCATGTATTGCTAGAGGCAGTTATTATATGTCCTTTTTACTATTTTTCCTAACCAAGCAATCGACGGAAAACCTTGTCAAGTCACCCTAATATCACCATCAACAACATTTTCAACATGTCCTGATATCATTAACATCAACATCATGTTAAGAATCAACCTACTCAGTGCTGAGTTCTTCCACAAAGGTCTGGGTCTAACTTGTTCTACTACTGACAATGACAGGGGAGAAGAGTCAAACTAAGTGCACTAATGTTTCCTCAATAGCTATGTTTTTAACTTTCTCTTAAAAGAAGATCAGGAATCTGCGGATCATTCATCATGCAACAGCTTGGGAACAACAGAGAAGAGTCTAGCTAGTGAATTTCAACCACGCTGAGAGCGAGCACGAGGCAGCTCTCACTGATAGAGCATGGCAGACGAGAGGGAGTGTAGACCTGGATAAGGGATTCCAGGTAAACAGGAGCAGTTCCTGTTACCATTTTGTAAGACAGAAGTAGAACTTTGATCAGAGACTGAACCAGAAGCCGTGGCGCCTGTCCTGTCATGTTGGGCCTGATCTTTCTGATGTTTTAGAGGGCATGCCATCAGGAGGTCCAGTGTGTGGTTTGAGGACTGAGAAATGAATCTTACTTTCAGAACATAATATGTAAGCACTGAAAATATAGTGAGGCTCTCGCCTTGTGTGGGCGGCCAGGGTTTGATTCTGGGGCCCATTCACTCTAATTCTTCCTCTTTTTTCAACCCCTCTTTTCGATTCCATCCCCTGTCTCACTGTTCACGAAAGCCAAAAATGCCCGAATGACCGAGGATCGAGAAAACAAACATAAAAAATAAAAGGTGTCAAAAATCACATTGCCAACTTCTGTCCTGGCATATACACTACGTTGTTCTGCTCATTTTGGTGACTGTGTGCACGTCAGCTATAACCAAAAGATTGTTTTCTGAATGCCCTTTTTTTGAAAACAACAAAAAATGTTGCCTCTTTTCATTGGATCACTGTCCAGTACAAAAGCCTTAACATTCTGGAGAAAAATCTTCAACAGCTGTCCTTCAATGACAGATCAGTGCCAAATCCGGACTCAAAACCCACCTGTTCAGGACTGCATACTTTTAACCACAAATCTGCCATTTGCATCCACTTATCCATCATTGTCTGTTGTGTTTTGCTGATTTTATATTTGTGTTGTTTTGTTGATTCTATTGTTGTTTTTATCCTGTACAGTGTCCTTACATGTTTTGAAAGGCACTTTTGAATAAAATGTCTTATTATTATTAATATGTGGAGCGGCCTTGCAGTAGAAGGCTCACAGTTTTAAAAAGACAAACTCAATTAGTTGCTTTACATTCATTTATTTATTTATTTATATCAGTTATTTCCTTAGAGAATTATTATTCCTGTTGCAAACTGACTGACAATATAGTCTTTCTAATTTTGTAAATATAAATGAGTACAAAAATCAAATCAAACACAGTTCCCTTTGACTTGTTTTTTTTTTTTTTACATCAACTCAGTCTGGCTGTGTTACTGCATATCAGTGAAATGAGTAAATCACATATATTCTCAAAAACTGCCCCCTTGAAAATCAGAGGTAAAAAGCAGCGCTGTAACACACTCTTGGCTGCACCAGCTCAGCACAGACGAGGTGTTCAAGTCCCATTCACTGCACCACAAAACAGCACTGTTAACCAAAAGCCTGGCTATGTTTCCAAGGCAGGGATTGGCTTTAAGTCCGTGGTGATTTTGCTTCCATTTTGTTATTTGTGTGAGTCATTGTGTGTGTTTATTAAATGCAAAAACAACTTGACAGCTGCTGTTTACTCTGTGAGATTTTGTGAAAATTCCATTCAGGATTGCATGTGCTAATCATCATTTGGTAATGCCTTAGCAAAGGTTACATCATGACGGGGACAGATGAGGAGGAGACGGTGAGAGGAGAGGAGAAGGTGTCTTGGGAGGATAGAAGTGTAGGCATCAGGAACACCTCGATGAGTCATGTTCGTCAGGTGCACTTACTGATTTGACGGAGTCCTTGTCAACTTTAGCTTCTGTCTCCCAAAGGTGGTGCCCATCTGTTGACAGAGAAAGAAAATATTCTTTATCACTCATTATAGGTGAGATTGGTGGACTAAAATGAGCCACTTTATATAAACAGCTTTATATGAAACATAAGTGTAATTCTGGATGAGATTTAGGGTAAAACAAAAACATCATAAGTTACTTAATGTTTAAAAAAATAATAAAAAGAAACACCAGACCACAATATAACTGATTTAAAATGAGTTCTATCGATGGATAATCAATACATTCTGATTCATTCTGATCACAATCTGATAATTATTTGTTTCTTAAAGGTGCTATGCTATCTATTTGCGGCGACATTAAGACTCTGCTACCCATGAGCGTGCGTGGCGACTGTTGTAATGCTGCGTTCCAGTAACCTCGGAACTGGGAGTGACATCATCTCTGACCTATCGGTGTTCCAGTTGAAGTCTGAGAAAAACATGCCGATCTACCAGGCTAATGTTAGCTGTTGTGAGCACGCCCTGCGTTGTTGTTCACAGATATCACATGAATAATGTGATTATCACTATGGCAGCATTTTTCGTAAATATAAGTCTAACAATACTATGTATACAGCTGATCTAGAGCGACACATCCCAGTCAGAAGTGCAAATAAATGGACTATTACAGGAGCTAAATAACTGTTCACACTGGGGCCATCCATCTTCGATTGTCAACTCTGGGGTGGCGAGGTTTTACCGAGTTCCCAGTAGGAAATTCTGACTTCGGGGGACGTTCCAGTTTCAGTTTCGGAATTGGAACTCGGAAATTCCTACTTCTGACTACAACTGGAACGCACCAAAAGACATGATGCTAATAATAATGCAGCTCAGACCTTCCTTAGAACTCTGCATTGCTTTACAACTCCTTTTTTCAACAATTTACAGGACGCAAAGCGACGAGGTAATGAATCTCTTTCTAGTTACGTAGCGGTAGTTTTTGATGTGTGACAACAAGCAATTTTTGGAAAACTTAGAATCGTAGTTTTGTAGCCGGCTATATATTGCTACTCACAGCCCGGTGCTCTAAGACGTGTAATATAAAAAACAAAATAATATAAATTTGCTCTAGTTTTAATTGTCTTGTTCCCGAAGTTGAGTATCCAGGCCAGTCCAGCCCTGTCCGACCCGACCGGAAGGCTAAGGAATAGCATTTATAGATAACCTATTTTGATGCTATAAAACTCATCTTAAAGTATGTATTTCAATCAGACGTATATCTAAAAGTGAGACTTTTTTGTAATTACTTAGAAACTCCTCACATCCCTTTAAACAGGTGATTCTTTTTTCATAAGCAGGTTCATTTTGTGTCACTGGTTGTTGCTGAACATGCCTGTTTGACATTTGACTCATGTTAATTAAGACTTGAAACTTATCTGTTCTTTTGGAGATATAAATATTGAAACATATCTTGAAGCACTTTTGCAACTGCCTTAAAGTGCCTTCATTTATAAATTGTTTTTAGTGTTAATCCCTTTTTATTTTGATGATATGGATCAATAGGTGTTAAACTGATTTATTGACCCTACATTGCCATTGAGCAGAAAAATATTAAGATATAGTTCTGGTCGATATGTCCGGTCCTGATATAAAATATACCAAATTAGACCTAAACCAGGAGCTCAAAGGGAAGACCTTTTTTGAACGTAAAATACTATTTTTTTTATTCAGTGTTTATAACTTCAAGTTTTTATATCAATTTGTTTTTTTCTCCTAGATTTTTGTTTTCTCTTGTATCTTCTAAAACTCCCTTCTTAAACAAAAAAAGCAGCAGCTTGTGTTCTCCTTTTTCTCATCTCCATCTCATGGCGCGGAGGTTCCTCTCCCTGCCTCTGCAATAAAACTCCTGTGCACTGCTGCAGCCGTTTGGAGTCTGCAGAAGCTCAGCTCACATTCTTCAGGTTTTCTCTGTGATTTCATGCCACACCTTTGCTAACAGACGCTCTGGGCTCTGCTGCAGCAATCAGCCAAGACCACTGAGCTGGGGTTTTTTCTACTTCTTTCAGAACAGATGACTCATTAAGGCTGTCAGAAATAGAAGTGACACAGACCAGCTTTTGTGTCAGTGGCACACCATGTGAGGCGATAACATGGGCACAGTGGCACTGTATGTAAGCAGAGGTAGGCTGCAGCTGTAGCTTTCTGGATACAGCAGTACAGTCCATGCTGATCTGCTGCATTAACCTCTGGGAGCAAGAGCCATCAGATAAGATAATCAGGGTCAGTTTCCATATATTGATAACAGAAACCCTGCAGGTCTGGAAGACGTTAAACCTGTGTTTTTCATCTGCAGCATTGTGTTTTTCACATCAACTCGATGGTTAAAGAATAAAGGACCCCAGTAATGGTTGGCTTATTACTGGTGAGCTGTGGGAGTGGGGGCGTGTGGTCAGTTTTATTATTCAGGGAGTGAACATCAGTAGATATCTCTTTCCAAAATGTTCATATTAAAGTGAAGGAAAGGAGAAAAACAGACGGAGGACAGATCAGATAAGAGTTTCTATTTGGGCAGAGGGAAATAAGAGTTACATATGGAGAAATGCACATTGCTCTCAAAGAGCTGGTTAATATGACCAGGAAGTGGAGGCAGGATTATACATTTACAGGACTGCCATGAACTGACATAAGGCAGTGGTGGTGGTCATGTGGCACCAAGTACTACAGCACTGTAATTAGATTACATATACAGCTGTAACAGTGCAATATTGGTAACCACATGAAATAAACTAATAAAGCAATTATCACATTATTCAGAGTTGTTCAACTGGTGCTTTCTGCAGAACAGGACAAATAAATAATTCAAACATCATAACAAAATGCTATACTGTATAAGGTTGATAGTTAAATAAACCAAAATTGCCAAGGCAGATCAGATCAGTACTTGTTGCATACAAAGACAAGAATGTGTGACAGTAAAGTTGGACCATGTACAGGCCCAAACCAATTCCCATGCTATTAACTGTACACAAACTTTTTTAACTAGCCATACAAAGTAGCTGGTAGTCGGCTTTATGTATGCCATTAAGTGGATCCATACTGCAAAGCTTCAAGCTTCTGTACTTTTTCTCTGTCGGAGAATGATCAGACCAAACAGCATCTTTTCATGAGAAAGAGACAGTAGCTATGCATGTGAAAGGAGAAGCAACTGAAGTCTGCTAGCAATCATTGTCTGTAAAGAATAAGTTGGGATACTTATACTGACAACATATCTTCATTTAAATAAGAGCAAAGAACAGCACTTTTTTCTTGAATTATATATTTACTCCTCAGCACTTCCTGCCTACTCCATCATCTGACGAGCTTCTTTTGGGCATTTGAGGAGGTCACGTGAAGATGCCAATATGCCGCGGATAGAAGGTGTAAAGTGGGTGGGGTAAACTCCCTCTGATTAGCAGTAATGAGTGTCACCTTGAACTTCTGACCAATAACAATTTGAGTTATTTGCAGAGGTTCTGCCCCCTCCAAGAATGTTCTTATGTTATGCTGCTCTGATGGATTAGTGAAACATATCCTGTAGGTATGTCCAACAGTCCATCTGGCGTCAGTAAAGCATCTGCAGTGGCAACATGCTAACAAAAAGCTGTTGCTTTGCCTTGTAACTCCTCTCATATCATGAGTGATGCTCAAGATAGCAGCATGATGGCACCAACCATTGAGTCAAGGCTTTCTTTATACAGATATTCACAAAATCCAATTTGCCAAGACTCTTTGGTACTTAAGAGCACAACAGAAGAACTCTTGCATGTTAGTGCATCTTCAGAGATGTTATGAAGCTCGTTCACAGTGCAGTTTCTTGCAGTGATTTATATACTTGAAGACAGGAGTGCACAAAGCAGTAAAACTGCTTACATAAGCCTATTTGATCCAAGTATTGCTGATGTCTATGATCCTGAACAGACACTTGGCACTGTAGATATGAAATGTGATGCATTACTTAAAAACAACAACAACAACAAAAAAAAACGAAACGTGATGCATTACTACTTTTATGAGTAGCTGCCAACAAACCGGTCAAAAGGAGGTTGAGATGGTCAAAGGACTAAACCACACATAATGTTGTCAAGTGCTAAAGAGTATAGAAGGAGAATCGGATTGTGCAGGCAGGGAGAAGGTCAGAGAGAGAAAGACAGAGACAAACAAAGATGAGCGTTCCTCATGTTACGTCTGGGGAACCAAGAGGGAATCTCACCCGCCTCCGCATTGGGACACTCTCCAAGAGGGAAACCTTAGACTAACACGTCAACCCCAGCCTCCTCTAGTAAACATGTTTTCAAACTTTTCTTTGACTTTTCATCTTCTGCCTCACTTTATTTCTCCAAATTGTTGTGTCATAGCTCTGAAACCAAGCTGGGAGAGAGCCACATGTGGCTTACCTTCGCGAGTCAGTGAGTGCTGTACAACTGATAACCACAGAACTTTCCACTCACCGCTTTCTTCCCTGCAACATCTGCAAAAAGCTCCTGTTCCCGACAACACCCCCTCCTTCACACAGCCTCCACCCACGCGTGATGCACACACATGCACACTTCATCCTCTACCTTTGTGGTAGCCCTCAGCTTGAAATGATGAAAGAAGACGGCACAAAACATGAGGTGGTGCATGAGCTGTCTCTGGAGAAGCATCAGCAAAGTCCAACCACAGAGAAATAAATGGACATGTTTAATCAGACGCACAAGTAGAAGCACTGTTATTCTTGGGCTGGTCCATGAAGGAAGACCAGCCATGTGTCTGCTGGTCTGGATGACTCACTTGTGCAAATGAGATCTAAAAAAGACTAATACCAATGTTCAATGAGTAATTAGAACAAATGTAGGGTGTGGTGTACCATCAGCTTTTCTACCATTTTTAAAATCATATAGCATGTGTCATAGGAACACAGCTAAAATGTAAAAGGTACATTTCTCGCTAAAAATCCTCTCATTTGTCTTGTTGCAATGATTTAGCAGGAGGACATGGGACCTTGGGAATTGACACTGTGGGCAACAAAGGCTTCAGATTCAGGGAACAGCTTATTAAACAGATTTTAAAATGTAAAAGCTTTGCTGTAGTTGAAGGTTGTTCATTATGTCTTCGGTTTCTTAGAAAATGTTTTCCTTTTTTATCTCAGACATCTACTTTTTTCAGATACCTTGACAAGACAAACTTCCACCTTACTCAGAAATGCAACTTAGTGGCAGGTATGACGTGTCTTATCAGCTGGTGTTATGGAGGCAAGACCCTTCCATTAATTAAGCATGAGCTAAGTCGACCCATGGTTGTGGGCTAAGGAGGCTTATCAGATAACCTGATGGTAGGGTCACACCTCCATGACATCAACTTAAAAGACGTGTCACACATATCATTCAGTGGTACTTCTGTGGAAGCCGGAAGTTTCTGCTGAAACATGTTAAGGTGTATGAAAAAAATTATTTCTGAGATACAAGAAAAAGGAAAACTATTTCTAAGAAACTGAAGACATAATGAACACCGTTCAACTACAACAAAGCTTTTACATTTTAATCAACACATTTAAAGTAAAATCTTGATTTAGGCACCCTTTGTAACAAAAAGAACACTGATTGGGAAGTGTGAATCACTCTGAATAAATTATAGATTCTGAATTTAACTTCCTATTTCGAAATTGACTGAGCTATGAAAAAGAAAAATATTTCCTTTTTTATTGTTTTTTACTTCAGACTAATCAGTCAAAGATTTGCCAGAATATATTCTTACTGCATGTAACAGTCATATTTTAGGGTTATGGTGTTTCTTTTTTAGTGTTCAGGTCTTTCTTTAGTAACCTTTTTCTCACGTCAGTGAAATGCTGAGTCATGACATCTTTGTCCTCACTTTGACCCTGTAGGTTTGACTTTCCTTCCTGACAGGGAGAGATGTTTTTTTCCCTTTCATGAAGTGTTGTGTTGAGCACAACTTCCACTGAGCAAAGATAGTTCACTGTAGTATTCTGGAGAAAGGAAAATATGACTTTGGTGCCTAATTGTGAAGGTTGCCTCGTGATGAATACAGAACTGAATTATCAGGGGTGCTGTTGTCTAATTCCTGTTTACATGTACTATGTATATGTTCTGCTGTAGTAGCCATTAATTTCTACCTTGAAAGTAAATTTGGCTGTTTTTTACACCCAATTTCACATATATTACAAAACTGTCAAATAAAATGCAAAGCCAGCTGATCAGAGGGGCTCCTTCATGACTGACCGAAAAGGTGCAGCTGCTTTCCACTTTAAAACACCTGACCTCTGCCAACCTGAGGACTTTTGAAATTGGAGTAAGGTGGATGTGCTTCAAACTAAACGCTTCTGTATAAATTATGACCTGATGGTAAATTTACGATGGGTTTATGGTCAGGAAGTGAGTTATTCTTGGTGTATTACAGGGAAAGCGTGAGCTAAGTTGACCCGTGGTTGCAGGCTGAGCAGAAGGCCGTCCAGTAGAGTCTGGTTTTATCTTTTATAAAGACTCCAGCTGTGTGGCATTCAGTTTGAAAATGATCTAAAGACCGAGAGGGACGGCTGGAACATCATCCAGACTTTTACAATTGTGCAATATTTATGATCATGAGGAACACATCAAGGTTGCTCTGCATGGTGTGTTGCCTGGTAAATTGCAGAGGGTCAAAGAAATACTTGTGCTTTAAAAACCTTACAGTGGAATTTATGGAGTGGGGAGCAGGAAGAGAGTTCACCTGGCTTTCTATCCAAATTTCTAAAATTTTTGGAGCTGAACTTTTAGTCCAGATGGATTGCTATACTTGTGTGGCATTCCTTATGACCAACTATTTATAGGGCAACAGAAAGGAAATACCCTGATCTGAAAATCCTGCAGACTGACATCCCTGTACAGGCATGTTTGAAAAAGGGCGGAGGCCACAAAACAATCTAGACATCTTTTTGTTATGAATACTGATATGATTCAGCTGAGATCTTGGATGCATAAACATGCCCAAAGCAAAGGCTATCATATCAGCACGCTCTGGTGATGACTCGTCTGAACAACCTGAGACTTTGACCTTAACCTGGTTCTGTCCATGAAATGTTATGACAATTTAGACTAACCCTGTTAAATGCATCTATCTATCTGTCTTTCTGTCAGTCAGTCTGTCTGTCTGTCTATCAGCAACAACACTGATCAGTAGAAGCATTTTGAATTTACTTCTTATTGCTAGGTCATGGTTAACTCTAACAGCGCAGTCTTACATCAAATATTATATCTGAATGTTACTTAATTCATTTAAAGTCTATAGCCTACCACTTATACCCCTCAGTGTTGTAGGGGCTGGAGCCTATCCCAACTGTCATTGGAGTAGACCCTTTTGTAGTTGCCGGCCAACTTTAGGGCCACATAGAGAGCCAGAAAACCATTCACATTCAGACCCATACCTTAGGGCCATTTGGAGTAAACAGTCAACCTAATGAGGATGTTTCTGGTCTGTGGGAGGAAGCCAGGGTACCTGAACAGAACCCACGCATTCACTTGAAGAACATGCAAACGTCAGACAGGAAGGCCCGCTCGACTCGAGGATCGAACGGGGGATCTGAGGCACGTGCCCTACCTTCTGCACCACTGTGCCAACCAATTTGAATGTTATGAAATCTAAAATATACAACCATGAAAAGCATCTCTCTATGATCATTTACCTCCCATATCTGGTTAGACCTGCTTCACAGTCAGTATAGACTTAAAATCCTATAACTTGAAGGTTAAAGCTTTTGAATTTCAAACATACATTGAGAAATATGATTGATCGTGATCAATTGTAAAATTAAATAATAAAGCATGATTTTTAATTTGGTCACACTTTATCAATTTGACTCATTTTCTTCTCTCACAGGAACTCTAATAGAAATAGGATTGTCCAAGAAACACAGGATGTTACACCCTAAGTTTGAAGAAAGTGACTAAAATTCCGGTTAATATGCATGATTATTGATTAATCTCATTATATTGTCTTGAATAGACAAAATACCGTTAGTCATCAGTCTCTCCCCTGAAGCAGGGGTGGAGATTTACCTCACGCTGCCCTCACTTTAAAATGTTGAGCTGAGATTAAGCAGACAGACAAAAGGCAGTCTAGACAAACCACTAGAAGTACAATACATCAACCGATTCATCTGATGTTTAGACTTGCCCTGGGTAGAGGTGTTTAACCAAGTATAAACAGCCTCTGAATGAACCTCGATCAATCTGTTGGCCTCTTTAGAATCAAAATACTTCAGCCTGTTGATGAGGACATTCTGCGTGACTAGAGTATTCACCTCGGGGTGTTGTTTCTTAGTGTTACAGATTAAACTGCAGCTCAGAAGTCTCTTCATCTTGGCTCAAAGCTGAAGCAGCCTGGAGCTGAGAAGAGGACCAGACTTTTTTCTGCTGCAGCCCAGGCTGTGTGGCGCTGCCGAGCTCCAGGCAACGCTCCAATCCCACCAGATGTAAAAACTATCCAGCTCACCAGGGAATTCCCTCACCCCCCGAGTCTGAGTGAAGGCTTTCCCCAGCTCCCTCCCTCTGTTTGTCTGTGTGTATCTCTCTCTGTCTCTCTGTTCTCTCTGCCTGTGGCCTTCATTCTGTCCATGGAAAGCAGGGCAAGCCAGAACACACACGCACTGCAATAGGTGAGCCAGGTATGTCCTCCATGGCTCGTGCCAAAAGCATGGTTTGGGCAAACTGAGTCGCTGACACAACCTCGACACATGAAGGAATAACAAAGAAATTGAACCAAGCACAACAATGCAGGAGAAGGTGGAAAGTTTCATGAAGGCCATCACTCTGGCACTGCTAAGGGGAAATAAATTAGAATAGTAAATCTGTACAATAATTAGAGCTGAAAGATATTTACATTGCTGCAGGAACTAAAAAATGGGTTTGAGGTTTTGGACTATCAAAAGCCAAATAACTCTTGAATCCAAAGTCTGCAAATTAAACTCATAAGGGCAGGTGGGCTGTGCATAAGTGAGCCTGAACTGGTATATAAAAAACTAGTTATGGGACTAACTATCATGGAATTACACACTAACTGGATACAGGACATGACAAAGGTTATCAAAATCACTTTCAGTACACCTTGTTATTTCTCTAATGAAGAAGGTATTAACACACCCTTTTCCACCATTTACAGCTGTCACCTGTGGTCTAAATGAAATGTCTTTAGTAAGGTCATTTTGGACCGAAACGTGACCGTGGTGAGCGAAGGTCCGTTTCTCAATGGATTTGTCATCTAGGAGGGCTAAAAAACAATTTTTTTTTTTTTTTTTTTAAATGGCGGGGCAATTTTTTTAGAGGCCAAAATCCGAAATGGCTGTTGTGGAAATTATCTTTTTTAAGGCTCAACCTACAATGACGGACAATAAATGTTTTCAGACCTTATTTTTTTTTTAAGAAATACATATTTCTGAGATACATAATGATTTTACCTTATTTTAACCTTTAAATACAAGATAGCCGCCACTTTTGGTGTTTTTAGTTTTTTTGGGGGGGAGTTTTTGCCATTTTGGGGGATTTTTTTTTGTATTGTTACAGAGTCTCTATAAGGCCCTTCATATTTGTCACATTTTATCAGTTATAAAATTCACATGATTAATCAGAAGTAGGCTTTGACCCTATAAGCCTGCACTGAGCAGCCTTTCTTTAAATGTCTTGTTTTGGTGTCTTATAATGAAGATTTAGTGGGCGTCTGTGTGTAAAAACAACAAAATAGCACCTCTGTATGTTTATGACAGACTTGTTTACGTCAAATAACTGGAAGCTTTAAGCAATTTAGATGTATATTTTGCAGCAGGTATCCTTGGCTCTGTTCACTATTTTATGTGTTGAATACACCAGACAGCCTTTATTAATATCTGTGAGCATAATAATCAGTGAGAGTTGTTAATGCGTATAAACATAAAGTGGTACCACCTTCATCACATGGGTTAGGTTCCAGATTCACCTGTGATATGTGAAAGTCTGCAAAACAGAAATACTCTTTACATATACCCTAAGCATGTTTTTATAAGTTTTACAATACTTTAAAAGTATTTTAAGGGCTTTAAACACACTTTTAAAACAACAGAAATTAATGCACAAAACACTGAAGTAGTGCAAAACACCAATCCCTTTGGAGGGATGCAGAACTGATAACAAAGTAAGCATCTATCCTCCATGTGAAATGTAAAGCCACATGATCGACAATAGCCAATCAGAGGCCAAGAAAAAATACCAACACTCTGATTTGCTGAATCGGTACATACGGGCATTATATCGTGACATGCGAGATTTAAGCTCATAAACAATGCTGCAGAATGCAGCGAAATGGCAAAAATGTATGAGAAATCAAAATATATAGGCCTTGGTCCTCAAAATAGAGGGCTAAGACCTATTATTCCCCCATAGGGAAAGGGGTAAGATAAAGGAGAAGGGCCAAGGGGTAGAATTGGAATTCACCCTAAGACAAGGTAAATACAGTTTTGAAGTGCAGTCATTTTCTACATCCTCAAGTTAGGAACACACCAGCTTTGCCCCTGACCACGTCTCATTTTCCAAAGAAAAAAAGCACTCTTAGGGCTCTAATTTCGTGGCGCAGCGCAGGGGGCACAAGCCTGGCGCACCCCGCGCAGTGTTAATTTCGTCCGGCGCACCACCGTGCACTGTCAATTTGACAATTTGGTAGACCGTCTGCGCAGAGATGGGTGTGACGGCGCACCAGGGGGAGTTGAAGGCGCACATGGGGGAGGTGTCGGCAGATTCATGTTGGCGCAGTGACAATTTCGTGCCAAAAAACTGTGCGGAAGGTGCGCTGAAAGCTCGCCAGCTCCAACCTGGTCTATCTTCGGAGCATGGCGGAGCGCACCCTCCGCAGCTGTAATTTGGTGACAAGCGCACATGTGCGCACGCCTCAGAGGCAGGTTTCCAGAGTGTCAGGCACATTTTAATGCAATAAACAATCACAGCAATCACTATTTAATGTAACCGTCTGAACCAGCATATACATTTGTATCTATATTAACTGTCCCGTCACATCTGATGTCGGATTAAAGCCGTTTGTCATCATGGAAACTTAACCTGATGGCAGCTGGAAGTTTGATGCACATCTTACAAGTCAACAATAAACAGCCTTAACATCTGATACTGAGTATATATCTGGCTTCTCTCATTTCATTAAATTCAAAGAAAAGAGGGAGAAAAAAGACGAAGAAAAAGAAGAGAAAGTAAATGTATGTCACTCAGGATTTACCCGTGATTTCCCATATTCCTCTATTTTAGTCTTTATTTTTAACGTGATCTAAAAAGATGGAGTACATCATTGCAAGGAGGATGAGGAGGAGACACCGGGAGAGTATACAGTTTATCACTAAAGGCTCTGCTATTTGGCGATGACAAACCAGGAGTGCAGGTGGATCACAAGTATTATGAATGGATAAGCCAGCGGGTGTGAAACTGTCTCTTATTTTTTTACTCCTATTAATGACAAAGGAACAGATTACATCTGTCCTGGGAGCTGGCCCACACGGTGACGCGCCCCGCTGTCCATTCTCCTGCTGAAGGGACAGCGTCTCCACTGCTGGGTCTTTCCAGCACACTGTTTCCGCGGTGGCGGGGATAATTCAGACCAATCAGACGCTGCGCCTCAGCCGCAGCGCATTTAAAGGCGAGGAGAGGCGCTCATTTGATTGGTGAAGACAACGATCAGCTGTGTTAATCCCACTCACGTCTATTCTCCTCCTACTCTGACATTTGCGCGGAGAGGCAGAGACGTGGGCGTGGACGCGCTCCTCTGCGCCCCCTCTGCGCCATGAGTGCGCCTCTCTTGGCACTGCAGGAAACTTGCAAAGTGCGCAGGTCACACCCAGTCCGCGCAGCGAAGGCCGGCGCAGGCAGGTGCGCCTGCGCTTGCGCATGGTCTACGAAATTAGAGCCCTTAGGTGCAATTGTGAGATCGCACATTCACTTTCTGTTTAAACAACAAGAGTTTATGGTGCATAAATAAGACCTGTGACAGCCAAAATTAGAGAAGACTCCCTTGCTTCACACCAAAACACATGGTGCCAGGCAAATGATAGGGTCTTGTATGTGAGGAATAAAGGTTTTAGCCATTTGGAAAAAGGCTGGTTGAGTTGCTCCTTTGTTGCAAATTTTAATGAACTGCAAAAATGAGGAGTAGTTCTGATAATTCAAAACAGAAAAGTGTTATTGAAACTCATTTAAAAGTTACATAATCATTATAAATAATAACTAACTGGGGACACGGCATTATACTAAACTTATTGTAACCTGGGCATTGTCTGATCACATCCAAGCCTGATTTTTAGTAACTGAGATCACAAAGACAATTTCAAAGGAACTTTTGTCTTTTCTGCCTCCTGTATTTCTCTTGTCTTCCCTTCTTCCTCTTCCCACTGATTGTCTCTGTCCTTTCCGTTTCACCCTTCTACAGGGAATCCCTCATGAATCACTCATAGAAAACACTTCCTACAGAACAACACAAACAGACCTGCAGGCAAGAGGCAATAGTTCACACACATGAACAATAACAAACACACAAACACATGCAGGAGATGTAGTAAGTTTGCATCATTTATCCGGTGCATCAAAGTGGAGCAGTGGGGATGGTCGTAGCATTTGAAAAGAAGACGTAATTATTTTTTCAGGACACATTAAGCTCTCCTGGAGTGGCAACAGTGATGAGCTGTGCTCATTTAAAAGAGGGGACATCTCAGAGGGGAGGGGGCAGATAGACTACCATAACAAGTCAGAGATGATGAGAGGAAGATTAAAGTGGCAGTTCAAACCAACAGAGGGAAACTACATGATTACACAAAGGTGTCGTCCTGGTATCATCCTTCCCATAACCCCAGTATTAACTCTCTGCCCTTCAAAGACCTTTCTAGGTGGAGATTCTAACACTACATGAGGACCCCTCCTCATTCAAGTTGCCCATTTCAACATCATATGTCCACATGAAGAATCTATAACAAAATCTGCCATGAAGGATTTAAAGTTGCACTGGTATTACTGAGCACAAAGAGTAAACACATTAGACAATGAAAACAGAAAAACCTTTACAGCAATGTTTGATCACTGATATATGTTTTGTTTTTAATAGGAAATAAGTTGATTGGATCGGCTATGATTGTCTAGTTATTTATATGCATTGCTAAATAAAGTTGAAAGAAATAGAAATGTAAGTTAAACACAATTAACTGTGTTTAACTTACATTTCTGTTTACATGTTTGCCACAGAACAGGGCAAACATGTAAACAGAAATGTAACGTAACATGTAATGTAACAATAGGACATGGGGTGTTTAAAGGTGCTATGAGTGCTAATACTGGCTTCCAGTAACCTCGGAACTGGGAGTGACATCATCTCTGACTTATCGGCGTTCCAGTTAAGGTCGGGAAAAAAAACGTGCCGATCTACCAGGCTATTGTTAGCTGTTGTTAGCACGCCCTGCGTTGTTGTTCACAAATATCACATGAATAATGTGATTATCACTATGGCTGCATTTTTGTAAATATAAGTCTAACAATACTATGTATACAGCTGATCTAGAGCGACACACACGATCCAGAAGTGCAAATAAATGGATTATTACAGGAGCTAAATAACTGTTCACACTGGGGGCATCCATCTTCGATTGTCAACTCGGGGACGGCGAGGTTTCCCCAAGTTCCCAGTAGGAGATTCAGACTTTGGGCGTTGTTCCAGTTGCAGTTTCCTACTCGGAACTCGGAAATTCCTACTTCTGACTACAACTGGAACGCACCAAAAGACGTGATCCAAGCCAAAGCATGTGTTTGTTGTGATGCTAATAAATGCAGCTCAGACCTTCCTCAGAACTCTGCATTGCTTTACAACTTCTTTTTTCAACAACTTAAAGGATGCAAAGCGATGAGGTAATGTATCTCTTTCTTGTTACGTAGCGGTAGTTTTTGATGTGTGACAACAAGCAATTTTTGGAAAACTTATTGGCATAGTTTTGTAGCTGGCTGTCCGACCCGACCATTTAGCTAAGGAGTACCATTAATAGGTAACCTCATCTCAAAGTGTGTATTTCGATCAGGCATATATCTAAAAGTGAGACTTTTTCGTGATTACTTAGAAACTCCTCATAGCATCTTTAAGTAACTTGCCCAACACCCCCTCTGATCGGAAGGAAAATTAATATGACCCTCAAACTAATATGGTGATCAACTCCTAGTTTACCATCTGTAGTGCGTTTTGGCATTCAAAGACTCCCATTCTTCTCTACAATAGTCTATCTGATGTTTGTTTTTTATTAGGTTGGGGGAATGGAGTGACATTCTACCCCTAATATCATCTTTTGCTGTGTTTGCATATTTTTTGCCAATACTTTCAAAGACAAAAAGAGCAAACGAGTTTCTCCAAAAGCCTTAACCAACATGGAGCCATTTTGTACAGTTGCAGTAAATTCCTTTGAACTCGTGTTCTCTTTAACCTCTTAACTTTTCAAGAAACTGTTTGTGCAACAAAGTCATCCTTTATTTCAGAGTTCATCGAGTTAAACTTGACAGGACATTCAAAAACCACTGAGTACATTTGTGCTTAAATCTGCTACAACCAGAAACACATGTAATCTAATTAATTACTGCTGATTTGCAGCATTGGGCTTTGTGATCTCAGACCAACTTGAAAGATCCAGCTTTATATAATACTCCACACAAGTCAGACACATTAAAGACGGCCTCTGTTGCTCTTTAGGATTTGTGGAATTTTCTTGAAGGTGTTTATTGGAGTCAATGTTGGAAAGTGCGCAGCCATCCTGACCTTTGATGCCTGCTACAGCAATGGCTGTCACCACTGTGGCTAAAGCGATGATTGGTGTTGTGCTGTACAAAGAGCTCGGCTGTATGAGAGTGTGTAAGCTTACGTTTGTAAGTACTAATTATTGTGGTGCAGGGATCTGTATTTCATGGGCGCTGTTAGTCGTAAACTCTTTCAAGGGGAATAAACAACAAATATATTGAATAAATATTTAATATGATTATCATTTTATTGATTTCCTTTCTTTCCTTATTCCAGTTTGGTCTTACTAAATCAAGAATCAGAGAAATGTTAACTCCGAGGACCTTCATGAAGCAGCAGGGTTCTGTGATGAAAATGCCAAAAGACAATATTGAGCAGTATATTTGAACATAAGTACTTTTCCACACTCATACTTGCTCATAGATAGTTGCCATTAGTGAGTGATGTATATGTTCCTGTGTGTGCATATGTGTGCGCAGCCCTGTCTGTAATGGGCTTTTTGACTTAGGAGACCCTGGAAGTGGAGGGTCATTAAAGTTTACATAAAAGCAGACTAAGTACCAGACAGACAACCTCTCTTTCAATCTCCCCCCTCCCTCCTCCTGCACACCACGGAGAGAGAAAACAAACCACTGAATTGTCAATGGCACGCACAAATGTGGGGATCCCGCTAGCCCCAGGCTGTACAACGGCTAATGTCTTTAACGGGTATCGGGGATAGAGGTAAAGAGAGAGGAGGACGAGGAAGTGAAAACAGAGAAGAAGAGAGAGAGGGGGTGAAGAGGGAAACACTCCTAAGAAAGGGTCATGCGTCTCAAGTAGCAGGAGGTGGTGGGGCAGAGGTGTTGTGAATGGGCTTTCCTCTCCGGGGGATCCCCCTCCATGACTAAGTAAAGCCAGGGGAAGGGAGACCCCATATTAGCAAGTTCATCTGCCTCCCCTCACCCATCACTGCCTTTCTATTAACCCCTCAGGTGGAAATGCTTTTACAGCAGCTGTCATTTTTAGTATTTGGATTTCGTCTCTTTCATTCAATGTTTTTTTTCTGTTCATTTTAAAAAGCATCCCTCCTGGCAGTTTTATATGTACTTTGTAGTTGTATATAGTTACATCAATGCATACTTTTCTGTCACTCAAAACTTAAGTCAACTGTTTATACTTATATAGCTAAGCTTGCCTTCAATATACTAATTTCTTCTTGGCCAAGAGGAGGCTCGCGGCACTCTCGGTTAGCAGCAGGTGACACAAAAACCAAAAGTAAAACTGATATGGGAGTTGCTCTTTTGTGTTGAACTGTTAGAGGATAATAAGCATGTTTAAGTAATAGCAACACTTCACAAGGTAAAATTTGGGTCTGAGATTTGCTAAAATTCAATTAGTAAAACCCTTTATATCTCTTTTTTATTGTTAAGATTTAATTATTTCACAATGCAGGACAGAATTGTAAGTCCATTCTGGCTCTGTTTCTAAGATCTTGACCTTTATGCATTTTTTAACTAATAAACTCATTTACTTTGTTTTCATCTATTTTGAGTGCTGCATGCTACACCAGTGTGGTCTGACACAAGGGCTAAGAATTTCCAGCAACTTCAACACAACATATGCTATGTTGCACTATACATGTAAAATGAAGATAGATGACTGATTAGGCCCGCAGGCTCAGATGCAGCTCTTTTTTCCTCCTCTTCAAAAACTCTTACATCTAAGGGGGCAGGATGGCTAGGAAGCTATGATGATGAGCTCTGTACTGGTTGGATACCCAAACAAAGTCTGATGGGAGGGATACAGGAATCTGGAGGACTTTCAAAACAGTCATGGCATCTGCCTGTGACATGCAAAAAACACCCATGTAGGTGGAGGGACTGTAGCTATTACATAATATACCCCAGGAATAAAAGAACATTTCAGTGGGCATTTTCTTTAAAAAGGCATAGCAAATTTTCCTCTGAACTTGAAGTTTAAAAGAAATTGCCATGTTTTCTGGCTCCCCAGGCTTCTTCTGACAACATTAAAAGCAACAAAGAAGGATTTTGCAAGACATGGAACTTCAAGATTATGTCACTATAGCTTCGTAGACAACAAAGGCTTTAGATTCATGAAACAGCTAGTCAAATCTAAAATATAAAATCTGTATCATACTTAGCTATTTACATTACTGTTTTTTTTTCTTCCTAGAAATCTTAAAACCAATGTTTTCTGAGTTGTCTGTTAATGTCAAGCAAACAACAGGTCATAGTCATTTAAGAGCTGCTATCACAGCATTTGTTTCCGTATCAGCTCTGTAAAATTAATTTTAAAACACGTATTGGAAAGGAAAACATAGAAATACTTTGATGCACAGGCCTGACACCATGACCATCATGACTTTTGGGAAAGCCTAAAAGTGAGTTCAGTCAGAGGCACTGCCTAATCAGTGTCCAATTGGAGACATATATGAGAATGATGACAGTGAGAAGTGACAGCAAGCTTTTAAAAGGACTGTGAGGAGTTTCTAAGTAATTACAAAAGAGTCTCATTTTTAGATATTTGCCTGATCGAAATACACACTTAAAGATGAGTTTTATAGCATCAAAATAAGTTATCTATAAATGCTATTCCTTAGCTTCGTGGTTGAGTCGGACAGGGCTGGACTGGCCTGGATACTAAACTTCGGGAACAAGACAATTAAAACTAGAGCAAATTTATATTATTCGGACACGTCTTAGAGCACCGGGCTGTTAGTAGCGATATATAGTCGACTATAAAACTACGATTCTAAGTTTTCCAAAAATTGCTTGTTGTCACACATCAAAAACTACCGCTACGTAACTAGAAAGAGATACATTACCTCGTTGCTTTGCATCCTGTAAGTTGTTGAAAAAGAAGTTGTAAAGCAATGCAGAGTTCTGAGGAAGGTCCGAGCTGCATTTATTAGCATCACAACAACTAGCACATGCTTTGGCTTGTGGTGTGGTCCAGTTGTAGTCAGAAGTAGGAATTTCCGAGTTCCGAGTAGGAAACTGCAAATGGAACGCCCCCCGAAGTTGGAATTTCCTACTGGGAACTCGGTGAAACCTCGCCACCCCCGAGTTGACAATCGAAGATTGATGCCCCCAGTGTGAACAGTTATTTAGCTCCTGTAATAATCCATTTATTTGCACTTCTGACTGAGGTGTGTCGCTCCAGATCAGCTGTATGCATAGTATTGTTAGACTTATATTTACAAAAATGCTGCCATAGTGATAATCACATTCTTCTTGTGATATTTGTGAACAACAGCGCAGGGCGTGCTAACAACAGCTAACAATAGCCTGGTAGATCGGCATGTTATTTTCCGACTTCAACTGGAACGCTGATAAGTCAGAGATGATGTCACTCCCAGTTCCGAGGTTACTGGAGCGCAGCATTACGACAGTCACCGTGCTTGCTCATGGGTAGCAGAGTCCTTATGTCGCCGGTAATAGATTCTTCTCACAGTCCGTTTAAACAAAGGCTGAAAGTACATAAGCTAGCATAGATGCTGTCTGCTTTATGATTACCACACTGTGTTTCATCAGAAACACTTCAGTGGGTCTGCTCTTCGAGAGAGTTTCTTTAACTAACCGGGCCGAGTGAAAGAAATAATCATCCCCTTGCAAAATTGATCACAGTTGATTTTACCATTTCTCACTCCCACACTGAAAGAAATTGGCTAAAAATCAGAGAAAAAGGAGAAATGGTCTGTCAACAGTGAGTCACTGACATTCAGCCACAATGACTATCTGGTGTAATAGGTGGGAGACGGAGCAACAGTTCTGAAAGTACCTGAGAGGGTTAAATGTCAACAAACAACCGATCCAGCAGCAAACTGACGACAGGAGAGAGGGAAAGTGCGAGAAAGAGACGCACATGCCCCGCTTGTGATTCATTCCTTAACTTGTGGCGAGCACCAGTGAACAGGCAATGGAAACTTCAGTAAATGTAAATACACTTTGGTTAAAAATATAGCGGCCTAATGCACACCACATGTGGCTCTCTGGCAGGACTCGCTCTATTTTGACGGGAGGAGAGACTGAGGAGAAGACTGAGGCAGAAAGACAGTAGAGACAGAGATATCGAGAGGGAGAATGGAGCTGAGGTAAACATAATGTGGTGATGGCAGCTTACCCTGGGCTTTCTCCACAAACACCACTTTGGAGTCAGGGAGGAAGTTGAGGCCGCTGAGGAGCATCATTTTGCCTCCAGTAGCGGGGTAGCTATCCACACTCTGTTTCTCCACCAAGGGAAGCTCCTGAGCTGAACGCTGGGCTGTTGGATGAGAACGTACTCATTAAAATATGATGTGTGAGCTCACTGACTTATCTCCATTTACTTCAAGGAGCAAAAGTCCAACAAAAAGCCAGTAAAGCACCTTTCTTTGTTAGTAAAGCAGACTTATTACTTTTATAATGATGATTTCATGACCCCTCACTTGGAGGTTTTCATCCAACAGATACTTAGTAAATGATGTTTTGGTTGATTATTGTTCTAAACATTGTTGTAATGCTCAAAATCTTACTAGTGTCATAAAAAAAGTAAGCCAATCCTTCTTTTTGTTGTCTGTCAATATGGTACTGTAGTAACCTTCAAGCTAGCAGCACATTGGATGAATTTAGGCCAGATAAGGTGTCGAAATTTGGGTCTGGTTGTGGGTTCCATTAGCTGCCTCCAAAACCAAGGGCTTTGGTTTCATTTGAGATATGAAACAAGTAATACAGACAGGCAGACCTATAGAAATGACCACAAAACTTTATTTCCAAACATCACCGAGGGGGAAAACAAACTGCTAAGCACAGTGGTTAGAGGCTGCCTTTTCCCATTTTGCGCTAAAATGAGCATGGAAAATAATATTTTAGGAATATTTTATCCAATTGAAGCAGAAACTGTCCAAGTACATGGCTTCAAGCTATTCTCAAAATGTCGGGTTTAGTCTCCTGTTGGATCTTAAAACTTTTCTGTCCTTACTTATGAATGAGACATAGGTATTAGATTTAAATATTCCAGTTTCATCATTGATGCAAATTATGCTGTCCCCCATAAATTGTTTAAATATGTCCATGTCATATGGACCATTATTCATACATAAAAAAGTGTACTACAAAGTTAAAAAGCAAAACATTTTTGCATTATACATGCCAAAAAACAGCAGAAAAAAACCTAATACTAAAAAGCATTAACAATAAAATATTCATATCTATTTAAATTGCATTTCACTTTTGTATATTTGTACATTGTTTAATGGCTTTAGGCCCCCCAATGCCACCTCCTTGTTGATGTGATATTAACCTTAAGTCATCATGTCAAATGACATGACTACTATCAGCTACCAGCAGATATTTTCATATTTACTGACACCATTCATCAAGTTTTCAAGCTTTTATCTGCCAATAAAAAATGTGTTGCTCCTGATGTTGTGCATGTCTGTTATAAAGTCTATTTCTATCATAAATTAGCTGTAAAATAATTACTGTTCTGGTCCCCAGTCGTACAAAATCTGTTAAAATTGAGAAATATATTTAAAATAATTTTGGACCTGGTGTGTCCCTCTATACATCTGGACAATCAAATTAATTTTTCCCAATGATTATATGTCAAAATAATCCTCTGGTGCGTGGTGTTAAATGATTATTTTACTGCTCCAGATTGACATAAATAAATATCATACAAGTTTCATACATCAGACTCCAGGCCAGGCTGCCACTGACAGAATAGCTGCAAGCACCAATGAGAGGACATTGCCATGCTTGTGAGCTCTTAAAGTTTGCAGTTTGGTTTGCAATGAACATAAACAAAACTGTACAATACAAAACCTGGAAACAGAAATACAGGACTTTTTTTTAGCTTTCATATAACTGTAGATGAAACAAAATGAGAAAATGATCAATTACTGTATCATTTCTTTGATAGTTCAAAGTTAAAAGTTGTGATACTTTGGTGCCCTAACCACTGATCCTTCTTAATATTTGTTATCATTAAGAAGGTTGTGTCATGTGACTTTCTGTGAGATCTTGAGGCTGCGAACTCTACATTGTTAAGATGTTTCCACATATGGCATATGTGTGGTCTTGTGCTCTTGCTGATGTGTCTGGTGTAAAAAATCCAAAGGGAGAAGTGTTTAAAAAAACTGCAGAACTGTCTTGTATCGGCATCACCCATGTTTCTAAAACTGATTAAGATGTGAACATTTTCTTGAGTGTTCCAGCTTAAGCTAATGGGATTGATAGCTAGATTTACAGCTGGGCAATTTAGTTTTTATCACACGGCAGTGAATATATCATCCCATTGCTTTGTTTTTTTAATGAGCTAACAAAAGCACCATCAAAATCTCAGAATCATTAGATAATGTTGAATGTTTAAACTTGGAATAACATTCACTCTGAACAATAAACTGTGTTGCCAGCTCAGTCCCTCCAGCTGACTTTCATTAACTTTCTTGGGTGCAAATAGCATCACACCTACAAAAAACAAAAGTCACAAAAAAAAGGGGATTCTGTCAATGTGTTCACTCAACTGTGCCAAAAACTGAGGCCTGTACATGACCTTTATGGTACCTTTGCTAATAGGCAGGTCTTATTACAGTAACTTGTGCAGTAAGCCTTAAATGCCAGCTGCAGTAGATAACACGTGTGCCTGGCATCAGGTACAATGCATCTATTATTGCTTTGGCAAATAACTTTGATCCTAGAAAGCGTACGGGTGCAGAGGTATTGAATTTACTCCAGTAAGTCGTAAAATTGAGGCGTTTTTTATTAGATTACAACAACAGACTCCCTCCTGTTAAATAAAAGTAAACAACAGGCGTGACCATCTTTGTTTTAATACTCTATCTAAAGTGTTGTTTTGTGTGACTTACAGCATTCAATGGGGTTTGAAGCTGCCTGGAGAGACACAGTTCTGCCGTTGGGTTGGTTTATGTGGACCCTGAACACCAACCTCACACGGGTGTTTTTACGTCCAATGTCTGTTTCCCCTTTACGGAGCTCGATGTCTGAATTACGCAGCTTCAGGATCCCTGCACAGTCGATTCTGGAAGAAAAAGAAAAACAGTTTTAATGGTAAAATATTATAATAAATTGGAATCATAGAATAAAGAAAAATGATTAAATTATGTCTTGTGCAGCAATAGCCACAAGATAAATGTGTGATTTATTTTGCATTACTTTTGGTTAGACTCCTGAAAACCTCAGTAAATATGTCAAAAAGATCAACTTCCTATTTTTGTGAACTTTTCTGCAAACTTAATTTGTGATTTAACTTTGAAAACAACCAGGGTCCATGTTGAGGCAACCTCACTCCTTGCTCCTCACTTAAATGAAAGTGAGAGCTGTTTAGTTGGGAGGTTCAGCTCCATTTGTCAGATATGACCAAGGCTTTGAATAAAACAAGAAGGCTGCACTATTACTATTTAGTCTTTAAAAGATTGTGTAAATCCTAAATTGTAAAGAAATTGAGAGTCAAGCAAATTAGCCACTTTATCTAATGTGAATGAAACACAGTTTTCAAAATGTGACTTGTACTGATTCCATTCAAATGCTAGATGAGATTTTTCCTTTTTTTTTCAAATGAAATATTTTAATGCTTTGCTGCCATCAGATGAAGAGGGAGACATCTGTCTTAAGACTCTCAAATGTAAGTTTTAGACTCGGATGACGCACAAGATGTAAAATACACACTACAGAGCTCCAGAGTGCAACCATTTTGGGCGCACGTGCACCCAAAATTTGTGAGAGTACACCTAACATTTTTTCTTGGGCAAACTGGTGCACCAAGAAAAAATGTTAGGCGCACTCTTACAAATTTAAGTCGACAAAGGTAACTGAGGTAGCGGAAAAATCAGCCAAAAACAGACAAGACGCAGCACCTGCTTCCTCTCTTTTCTCTGTCCCCTCGTTGCATCTTCAAAGGCTGCAGGCTGAAGACCCGCCCAAACTCATGCACACACACACACAGCCCTCAGTAATCATCTAATCAGCTGTTACTGTGCAAATGAGCCCAGACAGAGCCTGACTGTGGTGTCAGGTTTCAGCAAAGAGTGGTGACTCATATATAACATCTTATTCTTGTTTAAAAATCATTTGCATCATATAAATGTTATGGAGAGTGATGAAATGGTGACCTTATAGCATTAAAAGGTGACACTATGAAAAATTTGGGTGCACCTAATTTTTGTGCTGGTGCAACTTAAAAAAAATGTTTAGGAGCACCGTTGCAACCAATGCAAAAAGTTAGTCTGCAGCCCTGCACTTTATGTTGAAAAGTCGTTTTTTACAACAGAAATTATAATTTTTGTAAACCAGTATGGATTGACTTCATGTGAGAAAGGGAACAAGCCATTCTGAGACCCAGTGTTCAAAATGAAAATGAGCAGCAGCGACGTCCCTGCTGGTGTTACAGATCATGCACTGGAAATTCACTGGAGCATGAATTTGCCACATTCATCGAGCATATCATCAAAGACTAAGTTGGACATCATTGACTCTGAATGACAGCGTTAAAAGGTCATGGTGGTCTAAGCATTAACAGCTCTCTGGAGGAAGCCTCTAGAGCGAGCACATCAGCGACAGTCTGTATACACAAAGTCAATTTACGGCTATCTGAGAGCACCAAACCCTGTCCAGTCACACCATTCAAGCCTTACACCTCGTGCATTTAGAGTTTCAAACCTCTGCTAATCATTACCACATGTCACAGTAGAACCCAAACTGAGCTGTCTGTTTTTATTTCTTTTCACAATTTGGGAGGTAAAGGGATGAGTTTTCTTTTCCTTGTCTTAGTGGAAAGAAGGCATTAATTTTCATACATGGCCTTTAATGAATTTAAATAAAGCAAGTGTGGCTGGTTAAAACAGTCAGGGAATGGAAACATGATACGGTTTGGCATTGGAAGTATTTTACATGGTAGCTTTTTGGGCACATTTCCTGGAACATGGTAAATGTCAGGTTTTATATCGAGCTACTTCTTCCCCTTGTCTTTGGTTTGGACAACTTAAATAAATAAGGAAAATAATATGTAAGGCTGACTTTTCACTTCTTATCAGTCTAACGTAATGTTGAAGTGTCTCACCGCATATTAAGTTTTTAAAACAAACACAAAATGATAGACATTATGGAAGATTTTTCAGTGAGTGTTCATAGCCCATATAGTATAAAATGACAGCTAAAACATAAGCAAGGATGTGTTTTGAAAAGATTAAATTAATATCCTACCCTGCCAGCAATGTGATAACTGTGCCTCAGAAAACTACCAAAATAATAACTTAAGTATTAACTTGTAAAAAATAAACAATCTTATTCCAGTTATAAGGAAGCAGACTGTAAAAATAAAGCAGAACTGCATTATAGAATTTTACAACTAAAAAAAAACAATCTACCTTACTCTTACTGTCCACTTCATTAGGTACATTTTGCTAATAAAGGCTTGCTCCCTTTTTACCTTCAGACCTCCATTAATTCCTGGTGGCAAAGTTTTAACAAGGTGCTGGAAACATTTCTCAGACTCTGGTCAATATTAACTCAAGTCCATCACACAGTTGCTGCAGATTTGCTGCACTTTCATGATGCAAATCTCCCATTCCACCACATGCCAAAGGCGCTGTTTTGGACTGAGATCTGGTAACTATGGAGGTCACTGATTGTTGATAGATGTGAACATGAACATGTCCTTGTTAACATGTCTATATGCCTAAATGCATTGATTTGCTGCTGTGTGATAGGCTGATTAGATATTTGAGTAAATGAGCTGTTGACTACTACAGAAACAGAACAATCAAGGCTATCTATTGGATTGAATGCAATGTTTTTATCCCACAAAGAGCAAACAACAGATGTTAGGGTGATGAAAACTTGGTCACAAGAAATACAGTTTAACAGCTCAGTGGAAAACCCAAGGCTTTTCTCCATGTTTGACCTTTGAATTGCTGGCGGAGGAGAGAAGGTTTTCTCGATTTAGCACGTGTTCTGAGGAAAAAGAGGATAAAAACTTCCTCCACAATATTTTTTCATGCTATCACATTCACCCCAAAGGACACATTAAGTCCAGTTAATGTGGGGTTGCCTGTAAATATGATACAATACACGGGATATTGTGGTATTATTGGAAATTATATTGTAAGGCAGCATGAATGTTTAAATCATCTTTGCCTGACCAAAGAAACTCACGGTCAAGCCAGGAAACTCTCAAACCCAGTATTTCGATATACAGCAAGAAAAAAGATGAGATATTGTTTCTGTTAACTAGATTTGTTTGCCCTCCTTCCTGACCGAGGAATGGTATATTAAAGGTGCATTGATAAGTTAGAGTCTTGTGAAATCTATCTTGCTTGATTCAGTTTTAATCCATAACACAGAGTTCTGGGCTGCAGGCCAAACTGTATGGAGCCCAACAACCTGCTGCAGAGCTTGACCATTTAAAGTCTGGAGGGAGAGGAAAAGGCCAACTTACCTCTGCCTACCAAGAGGCTTGTTATGTTTTTTTGTTTGTCATTTTTTATATATGTATGGCAAGTGTGTTTCACTGGCTTTAATTTGGGAGGGCGGTTATTTGTGTATCAAACAAGGTCATTTAGGAAGGTTATGGAATGTTAGGCAAGTACAAAAACAAAGCAATCTAACAAGGTCTGTAGCTGATTTGAAAAGGACTAATTGCATTTAAAATCTTCTATTGTCCTGCAATTATACTGCTGGATGTGGCTGTCTGTTGTTCTTATTTGTTCTTTTTTTTGAAGAATCATTTTTAGAAAGAATACTTACTCTTGTGCCAGTGCAACAAAAGACATGTGCTTGGTGGGTGTGATGATGCACTGGTACATTTTGATAAGTCAGAGAGAGAAGTACACAGCAGCCATTAATATTAATTTTCCTACTGTAAGAGCTGAAATGTCAGCTGTGAAGATGTTTTTAAAAATGCAGATGTGAATAGTATTAGTGAACAAAAAATCTGCATTGTATTTTCTTGTTGTTACTGTAACTTTGTACAATATGAAGTGCAACTCTTATAATTGCGTATTATTATCGGCTTACAAAGTGACTCTGAATTATCTTTCAAAAATTTGTTCATGATGTTGTAATAGAGGTTAATTCTTTCAACAGACCCATTAGTTTTGTAATGGTTATCTACGAGCCTAAATTAAACTTATTGTCAAATATTAGCTCAGCTGACAGTAATGAGAAGTAAAACATGGTGATGATATTCATGCAAATGAGGTTTCACTTCAGTAAAGACTCCTGGTCAAATTCCAAAACCAAAAGTAAAGCCTCAAGCCTGAAATCTCCTGCACAGAGATTAGAACTAAACCATCCATAAACTTGACTCCCTGTACTTACTTCACCTCAGAAATCATGCATCTCTTGGGGTCCAAGCACATATCTTGTTTTTGAAGACCTATTTAGAAGTGTGTGCTTTGCAGTACCTATCATCAAGTATTCTGTTTGGATAGAGCTAAAGCAAAGAGCAAGGTGCAGACAGAGAGAAATGTGTGTGTTTTTGTGGGTGGTTTTGAAAGTAGAGGTTACTAGTGAATAATTGTGGAAAGAAAAAGATGGATAGGCTGCTTGTTTGAGGTTTAGGAGCACTCACATGGCTCTCATGTTGTTTTCAGGAAGCAGAGGGATCTCCAAAACTTTGGTGTTGGATTGCATGACTTCATGGCTGGCGGTAGAGACGGTTTTGCCGGTGATGCGGTGGACCTGGTAGAAGGCATGTGGTCGCAGGAGGCGGTCGTCTGCGGTCCCTATGAACAGCTGCAGGGTGAGCGGCTCGCTTTCCATGTAGCCATAAAGCTGGCGGGAGAACAAAGGGACCCAGGTGAGAAGCAACATCAGGTTTTAAGACCCCCATCTTAGGCAACCCCTTATTTAGGCAGCAGAGATTGAATGCACATCAGCTACCGATAGTTAAAGGGGCCCTTAATGATAGCTTTGACATGGTGAAGGGGCTGTGAAAATACGTCCTTCTGCTTTGTTTGTTTTTTGGTTGGGTTGGAGACCCTATCTCTCTGGTGCTTACAACTCTTGCTAATCGCTGAAGCATGTTATAAATTTCTTTATGGGGTAGCTTTAGGTTTAGATGTTTCTAAGGTGTCTAGGGTAGGGGTCTCTAGGGCATGGACACACACATACACTTATGGGGAGGCACTATTCCTTAACTTTACAGTTGCTAAACTCTGAGTGTTTCTCTTCACAAATACCTTAAAAGTTGGGATGCTCTGTGAAATGTCGATAGATGCTGATCAAGCTAATGTGAAGGCCATACACAACCCTATTGTGACAATCAGCTTGGACAAGAGAAGAAAGAATTGGAACGCTACTGAAAAATATACAGAACATCACACACAATATCAGCTAATTTGGTAAAAGGAGAAAGTACAATGATTGGGTAAGGAATGAGCTCTCCTGAAAGCCTCCATCAACATTATCAATGGTGGGCTAAACTAAAAGTGCAAGTTTTGCCATCATGTCACTTCATCAGGTGTTGGTAGCTTAGTCTGACAGTACGCTCAACCAGTGATCATAAAGTTTCAGGTTCTAGGCCAGCTGTTGTGGTCACATGTTGATGTGTTCTTGGGCAAACCCCTTTACTGTAAGTTGCTCCCACTGCTGTGTCAGTAGTGTGCCAATGGGTATAAACAGGCATGGGTTTTTTGCAAATGCTGATGGACGGCTAATAGACACTTTAAGCATCACAGTATGACTGCAAGAGTGAATGGGTTAAACAGTCAGAAAGACTACAGCAAGCTTTTTTTAGCTGAAGTCCATTGCAATGGTGTTCTGAAAAATGTTGATAGTTTTACACATTATCTATGTGTTTGTATTAACGAGGCAGCTGTACCTTAGACAAGGAAACATAAAGTATCAGATTACTAGAAAAGTGGCAACCAGCACCATAAACTTTAACATAGCTCAGAGCAAAGTTGGTTTTGTCTGCCAGAGGATGGTTTTGTCATCATGTAACATCAATCAATCAATCTTTGTTTGTATAATTCCAATTCATAACAAGTGTTTTTTAAGACACTTAACAACAGAGTTTGCTAAAGGCATACATTTTACACGAAAGCACAAGAACTGACAATAAATTAAGTGATTTAGCCATCCCTAGTTCTTAAGTATCATTAAACAATTCAGAGAAATAGAGAAATATCTGCACACAGGGGCAGGCCAAAAACAACACTGATTGCCAAATACCTACAATCCAGGGAGTGTTGCCCACTTTCCTGGATATGAGGTTTTCTGAAAATGGACCGACTAACATAAAGTGAAAAAACTGTGCTGTGGTCTCACAAGTCCACATTTCGAAAATTTTTGGGAATAAATGACACATTTTAAATCCAATTTTCTACACAGTTCCAACTCTAATGGATTAAAGGTTTGTAAAAAAAAAAAAAAAAAAAAAGCAGTTATTGACATGGATTTGAAGCAGCCCAGATAGAGACAAATTAGGACTCCATGTTTTTTTGTTTTTTTTCAGATCTGTGCAGAGATTCTGCACTTCAATGCAAAATTCAAGAGGTTATATTGATGATTCTTCTTCCATCTGAAAAAAAATGTACAAACTTTATGAATTAGCAAATCAAACTCAAAATTATCAGTGCACTCTAAACATATGTGTGTGGGTCACAGTCCAGGTATAAACCTACATGGAAGCACAAGGTAAAGAGTGTGTGCAGTACAGTAGTTGTCAAAATCAGCAAACTTTCCACCTGAATGTAAAAACATCAAAAAACTTCATGGAGCTTGGCATGCGGATGGAATCCCGCCCCTTTTACCTCTGGGCAGTTATGAACATGCATTATGATTTCCATTAAAGCTCAGAGACTGCGTCCCACTGTGATGAAAGAGACTCCTGTATCAGAACCACCACTTCAAACAACTACCACTTCCTCTAGAAGACCTCCATTAGCAGCTACTGCTCCAGTAATAAAAAGATCAAATATTTCAAAAACAGAAGAAAAACCCCATAGCCTTGCATAGTTTGAAAAGTACTGTTGACTTTATGGTCAAAGACACTTCAATTATAAACCAGAAACTGCCACTTTGCATATGGCATCTCATATCATTTACTGACTGTGTCTAAAGTTATGGTATTTAGTGATTAACCAAGTGTGTAATGGCTTAAAAATGTGAGCTCACAGGCTGGTTTGCAAATTCCAAAATGTGGTGAAGGTCAACCAATAGTTTGTGTGTTCTTCTGCCCAAAATAATTTGTTAACCAAATGTGGATTCTGGTGAAAGTGAGTCCTACTGTGTAGACCTCCCAGAATGTTCCTGCTTTATGCAGCTGCCACATGGTCAGTTGGGTGGATTTTGGTGTAGGCTTTGAAATCTCTCTCTGAAAAGAGCTTCCACTGCACCAGGATTTTAATTTTTAAACAGTTAAGCACATCATAAAGTGGTACAAATACAGCAACAATAATAACCTCCTGTTCTATCTGTACAATTTTATTTAATTATTCTTTCTTTAAACCTGTGCATGACAGAAGGTCACTGAAACGCCCTTTGCAAAAGCCTTTCTGACACTGAGCCAAGTCATTACCAAAAATATGAGAAAACATCTCAAAATGTTAACAAATACTTTTAAAAAATCCTTGATCTTTATCACCACCAAAACCTAATCACAGCTTGCTGTTGCCATGACCAACATTCTCTGAGAATTTCATCACAAATAGTTCAGAACCTTTTGGAGTATGGTGCTCAGAGTCAAACAAACAAAAAGAAGAAAAACCCTGCAATAACACGGCAAAGATAATCAAGACATCTCCCAACAAATATTTTAGGTAGTTATAGTCCCAGAAACTTCCCACCTTGAGCTCAATAGTTCCCATGACCCATTGCATACACTTCTGATGAGACCTAGACCCCTGAAAAGCTAGATGTCTGTGAGCAGTAAAACACCAAAAGTTCTGAATAAATTCTGCCTGAATTTCTTAGTTATGTTGGTCATGGTACAACGGAGCAGTCAAAGGATTCTGGTGGTATTCCAAACACAAATGTATATCCAAGATTTTTCCAAATATTTGGTAACATAGAGCCATGGGAGGCTTTTACACATTTTCAAAGATAACTTCACTGACAATGTCAGAAATAAAGTGGCTGATGTTTATGCTCTTGGAGAAATTCTATTATAAATTCTGTTTCAATTTGGAGAAAATTCAAGTTTATTTATATTATGTTTAAACACAACCTGTCTGACTTTAGACTGAAGCCCCTAGTTGTTGTTGTTGTTGTTGTTTTTTATCAAAATAGTCATATCAGTGTTTTATTTAATTGTTTATTTATTCATTCAATTCATTTATTCTTCTGGATGTTACCCACAGTTATTTATTTTTATTTTAATACATTTCTTTCATTCATCTCTGACGCTCTTAATGTAAAGCAGCATCCTTTTGTACTTGAATAACACTATATTTAAATGAATAAAAAATATACAATAGGGAAAAGAGTTGACCACCTCATTAGCCCCGTCTCCGAGAGGGGGCCAATAGACTCAGCGGGAGACAGGAGTGCAGTGAGTGTCTCACACATCTAAGAAGCATTGTGTTCTGATTTAAAACAGAAATTATGTCCTCACTGGAATTAACGTGAATATCATAAGGTTTAATAATGACAAAGCTTTGTTGTGGCACTTTTGTAGAAATGCACTGTGAAAGGCTTAAGTCATAACTGCTGAGGAAAACTGATTTTATTACTCCCAGAGCTTTGATACTTTTCAGCACAACTGAAGCTCAAAACAATGGATTTGTTTGGTTTCAGGCACACGGTATCAAGAATATTCAAGTATCAAACATGTCGGACATTTGTATGAACCTGCTTTACAGTATGTACTTTGTACCTACTTTGTACTTTGTAAGATAGGACTACCTGTTATTCTAAGGACCCCAGCCAGTTCACCCAGGGAGACCACATATGAAAATGACTGCATGAACACTTATAGTCCAGGGCTCATCAAGCCAGAGCCAAATGAAAATTCTGTTCAGCCACCCAAAAACACACGGGTGCATTGCTTAAGACCCATTCTTAGGAAAAACAGTGGTCCTGTCAAATGGAATAAAAAGACCCCCAGTGTTTTTCTAGCACACTGAGTCATATGACAAAATGCAGACCACATGTAACCTATGACATAATCTGATTAATAGCTTCATAATTACCATCATGACTGTGGTCAGCGATGCGGGTGTGAGGAAGATGAAGGTTAGTGGAAGATCGGAGAGGCACGTCATCAAAAGTCTGTGGAAGTTAGTCCTCCTGTGTCATGGACACCTTAGCGTTTTGGTTTAGGACAAATTCGTCCGGATAGAGTTATTATAGAGGTCTGGCCTGATCATAAACATCAAGATTGACCTGATGACAAGTCTTTTAGAAAATGGACAGGGCAGAGGATGTATTCTGCCCCTTTCAAGTCAAACAATTTACAGTCCTAATTAGTTAGAATAAAAATAGAATCAGTCAGTCAGGACACTATTGTTTAGTATTTACCCATATGTCTTGGAAATGTCTCTTTCTGTTTGTCTCTCTGTCTCTTTGACTCAGATATCAAGCTACTGCAAGAGGACCATGAGTGTCTTTCATTTTAGGGCTGGAAAATACATTAATATCTTAAAATATAATGATATATTTCTCAACATTGTAGTTAATACATTTATATTAATGTTGGTTTAGAGAGATCTCTGCTGGTGAAAATCGTGTTTAAGAGCAGGTTTCTGCACTTACTGAGGAGTTAATCAAATAACGGACATTTTATCTCTTTGAAGCACACGGTATGCAGGAGTATCAAAAAATGTGGACAACTTTAATTGATGGAAATGTTGCCAGGAAATGTGCAAGTCTCCAGTGAAGTTAGGATGTTGGTAAAAACACATATAAAAACAGAATGCAATGATTAAAAATTTATTTTCATATTCAACTGATTGCACTACAAAAACAAGATACTTACTGTTAAAACTGATAAAATTGATAGTTTTAAGGTACAAATCTCCACCAAGGCATTTCCAACATTGTCGGGCGAGTTATTGTTGAAAATATGGAAGAATGCACAATTTCGAAATGTTAACAAATCATTTATGAAATTCCTGAGTCCACATCCAGATTAAGATCACCACCAAAGTCTTACTAGTTCTTCTTTGTGCCATGACTAATATTCCCTGTAAATGTCATGAAAATATATGGAGATTTATTTGAGTTATTAGCCCCAATGTGGAAAACTGCCCTATCTCCAAATGTCAGCAAACCCTTTAAAAAATTCCTGGATCTGTATCTAGATTCCGATCACCACCAAAATCTAATTGCCTCTACATAGTGCCTTGACCAACATTCCCAGAGATTTTCAACAAAATCCATTGACACCTTTGAGTTTCCCTGTTCACAAACAAACAAACAAACAAACTAAAAAACGCCAGCAAAAACATAACTTCCTTGGCAGATAACATTTCATAGTTGGTCCAATTTGACCAGCCATGATTCATACAGTTTCAATTGTCCTATTTTTCTCTTCTGCTCCTCATAGTGTCTCTAGCAGCTGTCCTGACCCATGAGCTAGTCACACATGCAAGTCATCAGTGAGTTAGGCCGAGGTCAGGAGCTTCTTGAAGTCTTGGCATCCCATGGGACCACTTCATCTATCCGGTGATCTCACCAGCAGACCCCGCTCTGCTTGTTATATTTTACTTATGGTGTCACCAGAGGTAATTATCCATAGCCACACATGCTACCAGTTACTTGTGTTATTGACTCGTGAGAGAACTACGGCAGAGCATGAGGTACAAATTGGAGACACCAGTGCATTAAATTGCATGACGTCCCCTCATGATTTAATAGAAGACAGGCAGTCGCTCCACAAAGCTGTGTCGTCTGTCACTTTTGCCTCAGTGGACTTCTTTGGGTTTCTAAGTGACCTCCGAACATTACCTCAACCGCCACGTGGCTGTGAGGAGGCCCACAAGAGAGGCGGGAGGGAAGGGGGGTCTTTATCCCCTCACTCAACTTTGTGGTAGCGTACAATAATGGTGGCGTCCACGCTCAAGCTGTAGTGACCTCATGGAGAAGAGGAAGTGATTAATGAGGTCAGGTAGTCCTCTTGGTGACGCTGGTCTTCTCAGAAGCTAAGGATGGTGGTGTAGTCCCCCCAGGGCGACCTCCCCCCAATTCTTTTACCATATGTGCTCCCTGACCCTCCGTTCAAGCTTCTGCTTAACTCCTATAATGCTCGCTCAAGGAGGCACCCAAAGTAGAGTGCTTAACTTATTTTTAAATTTCATACCTTAAAGGCAGGTCAAACATGTTAAGAGAAAGCCATAACCATTAAGTGTGGGCAACAGTGGAGACTGTACATACCACAGTGAGCTTATCATGAGCTCAAGGTGGGTAATTTATTGGGGTTTTGTGCTCGATATCCCCTAAAGATAAAGTCATTCTAGGTGAGTGTTATATAGTGTTATATCATATCATGCATCATCTCGAGCAACATTCCAAGTGTGCAAAACCAAGACTAAAGTGACAATATGACATATGACAGTGATATTGAAGACACTGCTGACCACTGAATAGTAAGAGAACATAGTCACAATTAGGATGTCTGGCATGAAAAAACACCTGGCGCATTCACACTGTATCAGTTCCCAAAGTATCCTCTGCTTTTAGTAGTACGTTTTGCTTCTTGCAACAATCTGTGACAAACTTCTTCCTTTACTGTAATAAAAATCCTGGTTGGCAGCATTTAAAAAAAGGGGTTAAAACTGGTTAAGACCCACTTTCTTACTAACCTCTTTGTACAGAAACTCCTGCACACAACTCTTGGAAGTAAGTTAAACCCATTTACCGTCCCTCTGCTTTTAGGCCTATCAAAAAGCCATAAACAGCCAAATAGCTAAGCAAATTATGGATCCCTTTAGATATGAGGGACAACCTCCCACTGGTATTTGCCTTGGGCCTCCGAGTCACTGAATCCACTCCTGCAAACACCTGTGACCTCAGCTTTGTGTTTGTCCAATACAGCCTGTGATGCTGAAGCTAATTCTGACCAGATGAGTTTTCCTAGCTGTAACTGCAGCTGTATCTGGCACATGCACTGTATATTTATTTTGGGCTAATCTAAACCAAGTTTGATTCAGGACTTGATTTGCAGCTGTTTCAGGGTGCCAACTTCTGCCACTGTGTCAGCTAGATCCATTCACACCTCCTACCACAAGCCACTGCTGGAACAGGTCGCATTTGATAGCTTAGGCGTAAGCTAAACATTGTGGATATGGCAGCTGATGCATTAATTGTGTAATTGAATGCAGCTGTATTGTCTGGGTCAGTTCTGATGATGTGGAGGAGTGTTGGGAAAGGAGGGAGAGGAGGGCCAATCCCACCCACTTTCCACCATTCATCTCCAAGTACCAGTGGACCGTGGCAGATTCATCATCCATAATGAAAGTGGTCAAGTTTTTCTCTGGATTTTCTATTTTCATCTCAATGAAAATCAGTTTTTATGAGAAACACAGTCCTTTCAATTTAATCTCTTAGGCTGTTACACCATTGTATTTTTTCAATTGCGCTCATTGCTTTTTTCCAAATTAAACCTGTTTAATTACGGTTTCATGGCCTTTGTAAAATTGCCTAATTAAAAACAAATTTTCAAGTCCATATTGATAGCTTTCACATGACATCACACACGGATGGACCCTGATGTGCTATAAACAACTCACTCTGCTGTAAGCTATCTAGAACGTTTTGATCTTGGTTACTACTTCTGTGTTTCAACTGTTTGTTAAATTTCTATTTCATAGAATAAAAGAATATCACTGGGGGCACAAGCCATTTTATACTTCTACAGAACCCTACATCAGAGAGAAAACCTTGAAATGAGCGAATAGTGGATCAGTGCAGTCAGAAGCTTTGCTACCCAGTTAGTAACAATTTACAATGAAGCTGATTTTTACTTTTCCTACTTCTGCCATAGAATCTTGTAGACATTTTCTAAAACTATGACTGCTTTTTAAAGGGCATTAGCGTTCAATAACACTGTCTATTTTCTTTTCTTTTTGTCTTTCTTTCTTACCTTATTTCTTTCTTAAAATGTGAGATTCCAATATTTGGTGTTCTTATTTTTTATCATAAAAAGCACAAAGTTTCTTCAAATAGGTAATATTTAAGCAAGACAAAAAAAAATCAATACATCAGGTTCTCACTGCTGTCTAATGTACACGTCAACACTTTGACACATTTACACATCAATGCTTGCAGCACTACTTTTCTCCCTTTTCTAAAATAAAAGGCAAAGAAACAGAAAAAAGTGATGTTTTTGGTGCTCCCTGTAATTGTACTGCATATTTAAAAGAAATGATTCGACCAGGCAACATTTGAAAGTCATTTACTGGTAAATTAGATGAGTCTGGCCTGACTAGAAATTGAGTGTGAATACATTGCACAGGCCTGCAGTGTGCTGCCTTCTATCGCTCTGCACTGATTTCATCACAGCCTGGAGAAATGTCATGACTCGTAGAAGTCCACGTGGCGCAGAGAATTGGGAAATACGAGAGGGAGAAGAGGACTGGGAGCAGTGTGGAAGAGGAGAGGGGGGGCCGAAGAAGGGAAGGAGAGATTGAGCTGCAGATTTAGGCTTTTTCCCATTATCACGCTCCCCTCTCTCTGTCAAGTGCTGACAGTCACACAGCCAGTCTCTGCTGTACCTAATTAAATGTACACTCGTCCAAGATGTCTCCCCCTTTCAGACTTGACTCCATCAGGCCTCTGCCCTGCTGATGTCTCCTGTGCCTCATATTGAATAAATAAGGCAACATACGCAAACCTTTAATGTGTTGCATTTCCATAGCTACAAAATCTCCCCGGTTATAATCAACCAAGAAGCCTGAGGTTTATGTTGAATTGCCTGCTTTACTGTTATGTCATTCAGGGCATAGTTTCAAGTGCAAGCCGACGTCTAGACCAGTGAGGGTCCAAATTCCATACAGAGGAATGAGTTGGTTACCAGCGAAGCCTCACATAAGAAAAATCATCCAAACAATATGGAGAACTTGAGTAATATGGAGCATGAATGACTGCAGCACCCCCCCTCCCCCTTTTGAGACGACCCATTAGTCTTCCTTCACAAATATGTGGGCTGTCTGGTCATCACCTCAAACCATTGAAAATGATATGAATCTTACGCCATTCTCTCCACTTTCTATTAACTAGGAATTAGTGGTAACCCAACAGTAATGTAAGGGAAGCCCAATGGATGAAGAACCGCAATAAACACCCCCTTGAGGAAAGAATAACGACCTTGACTGAGCTCTTACAGCGCTGCACGGTACACCGAAACTTTTGGATATCAAACAAGGGGGTGGTGGATTTAACGAGCAATTAGCAGCTACGGTTGATCAGTGGGTTTCTTTTTGAGACATTACGCAGCCAGCCAGCGCCGGATCCCAAGGTGAAACAGCATATGCGAAGAACCAAGCACATGTTGGCCAAGGTCTTTCATGTCGCTTTGGCGGAAACATACTGCAAATTTGACGTGCATTACATGCAAGCGCAGAGGAAGGGAGATGGGTATTAAGTCACGCACACGTTAATAGAGATGATGGCCACATCCTGCTGAAATTACACTGTGTCTGTTGCTGCTTTAGACTTAATGAGAGACTGAGGGAGAGTGTGTGTGCAAGCGGGGGGAAGGCCCTATAGGCCAGTCATTATCCCATACAAACTAGCCATATGCAGGACTGCTCTGCATGCTGTGTGATAAGTTTAATACTCCACAGGTGTTGCTTTACGCTGTTACCAAGGGCTCGGCGGATGTCTCTGTATTCCCTGATGGAGGTAAAAGCCCTTGTAGCATCTTCACCAGAACGATGGATTTTGATCTTATTCGGGTCATGGCCTCCATCACTTTATTCTTTGTAAAAATAATACCACACATTAACATATGGACACTTTTCCCCTGTGATACTCTGTGGAAAAAAGGCATCAATCAATGTCATGGTGGTGTTTTGAGTGAAGGTGGACCAGGTCGTATTTTTTTCCTCCAAAAACCATCCTGAAGGATCAGGCATGCCTGTGGTTGGAGAGGGGAAAGTCTGAATTAGTGTGAGAGGGCCTGTTGGGGTACCCCTGGATCCCCTTAATGATGCTGTGGTCTGATGTAGTAAATAAAGTGGAAAAGCAGTTGCAGGGGTCACAAAGTGGACCAGTCTGGAGAGGGGAGGTTAACAGGCAAAGGCTATGGAAATGGCAGAGTGCAAGTCCAGAATAAATGACTTAGATTTTCAACAGCAGGCAGCAGAGAGGTAATGAGTCGAGGTAACCAATAATCCAGGGGTCTCCACAAATGGGTAGCTTGAGTTAATATGTTCAAATCACACCATAGTGTCTGACCCTGTGTGGTGGAGGGTACTGAATTGAGTATGCTTGATCAGCATGTAGACCACTTGTGAAAGCATGACTTCTGTGATGTTGCTCACTGCACTCAACAACAAATGTCATGAGCTACAATGCAATTAGCCAAAGAAATACTTAAAATAGAATATGACTGCCATAAAAGTAACCAAAGTAACATGATTTGATTGTTATCTGAAACAGTGAGAAGAGGTGGATATGTTTCTAAATATTGCTATACTTCCTGTAAAAGGAAACTTAGGGAATCAGTTTGACTGATGTTTCATAACAGCTTATAGTGCTGACTGAGTCTTACACCCACCACAGTAGCTACCTGTTTGCAAACGCTGAGCATCCCAGAGAAAAGCCTTATTTTAACCTTACTAAAGCAGCAATCTCCCTGACAGGAAGAGAAAATAGTTAGGAGCTGAGGTGTCAGGATCATCCTGTGATATTACAGCAAGTGGGAGGGGGCCTGGTAAAAGTCCAGCTTTTTAAAAAGATGTTTGAATTTGAGCCAATAAATAAACTTTGGTGCTATGAATGTGCGCTTAGAAGTCTTAAAATTGATTTTTGACCTCATGACCACTTTTACACAAATGTACACGCACTTGGTCACCTTAAAGGCATAGCAAAGGAAATCTTTCCAAGATGGGCAGAAGTCATCTTTCTGTTTTTAACTGTCTGTTTGGTGGAAAGTTCCAGTTGCATTCAAATTAGTCAATTGATCGCTTCAGTCACAAACATTTAAACATTTAATTAAAAGTTTAAGTGCCAAGTAATGGTTTTACAAACTGTCGGTGTCTGCTTCGAAAGAGGACAATACTGGCTCAATTTGTTGATTTCAGTTTAAGGGAACATTAACATTTCAAAAAACTATAGTGCATGAGCTGCTTTTTATACTTTAAATTGGCTTAAAACCCCACTTACCAAAGTATTAAGTAACCAACACATTATTTTATGATAAAAGAAAGAAAAAATAATCCCAAGAAAATGATGGTATAACAGGAGCACCAGACATCCAGTGAGTAACATGTCTCTTTTGGTGTCAATACAGGGGTAGGACAGACATGTGACATTAAATGTAAAAGCTGAGTAGATTACATGATATGATCCAAAAGCTTTTATCAAAATATGTTTAGCTTTCAGGCAATATTGACCTTGATACTGTTTCTGTAAAGAAGAAACAAATGGTTGCTGCAGTATGAAAATTATAAGCTTGATTTGAGGATATTCATTATTTACTTTGGTAAGATTAAACTGTACAAAAGACAAACTTGTAAAATTACCATGATTTCAGTCCCAAACTCAAACAAAACATAGGAAGAACAATATTTATGTTCCATGACTTCTATAAGGAACTTTTGCTGAGGGGATATGAATCGCTAAGCATCCAAATTTCTACTCTTTTTCCAGAAGCCAGCATCAGCTGCAACATATAGGATTTTGCCTGTAGCGTTTTATATTAAACTTTTTAAATTAACCTTAAATAATCATACTAACATGTGTATTCTCGAGTCTCAACTTTCAAAGAGATATTTTATTGGTCAATAGCACTTAGCTGTTAGTAGTCTGGAGTAAGAGTAGTTGATTTATGGGCATTAACTCACTTATTTATGTACTCGTGTTTAAAAACCTCCAGGTATTGCCCAGCCCTAGAATAGTTGTTTAACTTTGCTTTGACACTGCAAGAAAAGACATGTGTTTGTTATTGAATAACAAGACAAATGTTTAAGAGTCGCTTTGACTTCCTGTTTCTCCTGGGATGGTGGTGAGCTCTAGAAACTGTGCATCTCTTCATGTTTTTCATCTTGTTGTTTAGTCATGCAGAGTTGCTTTCCAACACACATGTCACCATCACTCAAAGTGCATGTGTCTAGCCATCCATGAGTTAACAAACAATACAGCTGTGGATGACTTGGCGTTAACCGAGGGAGGCCTGCTGGTGAGGGTTGGGAGATGGTTGAGGGATGAGCAGTTCACGAGGAGTGACATCAGGTCCTCCAGGGAGAGGGAGGAAGAGAGGGGGTTGGTATCTGATGGGTGCTGAGATTCTGACTCCTATCCACCACCACCACCACCAAAACACCCCCATCACACACCGTGCTCAGCCAACCTCCAGGCCGCACAGGCCCTAATCAGCAGGATGCAGAGCCTCTCCTGGGGCAGCCAGGCCCCAGCTGCCTGCTGACTCCCTCTGCCCCTTCTCTCTTTTATTCTCCTCAGCCTCTATCACACACACCAACACAGACAGGCACGAGCACACTGGCACTTCCTTAGCAGCTTCCTACAGCGGTGTCATTATTGACTCATTCTACTTGATTGCACCTCACCCATCCAGAGCTTGTCACTCATTACTGCAGGGCACCAGGGACTAGAGCATGTGCTATCCTCCAAGATCAAAACAACAGAGGTTATCACAACAATTCCAGAAAGATGAAGAGGGAAAATTACCAGTGTATGTTCACTTCACTTGTTTTTTGGGGAGGGAAACTAAGACGTAACAAGGAACGTTTTTGATCTTTAATGTTTTTCCTCTTGCTGTTTTTAGGTCAGAATATGTAACTACATCTACTACAACTGTATCATGATGCAAATACAGCAGGTGGCGAACAATCGGTGCTGCTAACTTGACTGTTGAGTATAAATAGTGCAGGGATAAATAATAAACAAGTCAAATCAAATAAATGCATGCAGATCAGTTCAGCTGTGATGCCATCAAACAACCGTCCATGACAGCTTTGTGAATTTAATTGAACGAAACAAAAAAATTGAACTCTTTTTAACATTTCTAGCACAGCCAAGATAACAATATTAATTTGTAGAAATGCAAGGTATCTGGTTTTGATTATATCTGTCAAGTCCATTTTTCAACACTCATCACTGCAGATATTAATATTGTTTTTTATTTTTTGGCTTTACTAAATGTTCCTGCTATAGGGGTTTATACTTGTAGTTTCAGGGACAGGTGGGGCTATGAGATACTCATTTCTGAAAATATGCATATTCTGTATTCATAAAAGTAAATGCAAGGGTGGTGTTTTGATATCTATTCACTGACTCAGTTTAAAAAATGGCTCCCAAAAGGCTGGCTCTGTGAGGACCAAACACCCATTTGATAAACAAAAAAAATAAATAAATTAAATTAAAAAAAAAACAAACTTTTTTACAAATTTCTAAACTCATGTTTGTGTGAATGGCACACTTTTGCCTACTGTTGATAAGGTTATTTGACCTCAGTAAAGCCTCTTTGACATATTTGTCAGGCATCATTAAATTGTAGCTAATATTAGGTGCCACTGTCAAACATTTTCTGTTACCAACACATTAAAAATACTTCAATCATTGACTAACTAAACAGCAAGTTGTCCCCTACAATTGCAAAACATAAATTTGTAACATCGTCTTTCTCTCTATCTCTATTACCTGGTCTTCTTCCGCATTATCAATATGCATAAGACAGGGATGTCCTTGATCTGCTGGTCTGGGCACCCATTTGGTTGGGGTAACAGAGAGTCTCAGGAGCTTCTCTCAGGTTTGAGGTTGACAAATTTGGTTCACATGTATTACCAAAAACAAAGAAAACAAACCAATGGTGTATTGGCTTTAAAGGTCTCTGAACAAAATGCACTTGTAAGTCCACTTAATCTCAATTTAATCAAGGAAAACAATGGAAATTTGTGTTAATTTTGCACAGTAATGTATCAATATATTACTCTGTGGGTCCCAGGGGGCTTGACTCTACTTATGTACTCCAAAAGGGAGGGGCTTCGGATAAAATCATTGAGAATTTCTGTGTATGCTCCTAAATTCAACTCTGGTGTTACCACTGGTCTGAATTACAAGAAATCTGTACCTCAGGGACTCACATGCGCCTCCTCTGTTTTACCGTCTTGTATGGAAACGATAGATTTATCTTTCTGCCAACAACAATCCTTCAGTTGGTTTCCACTGTTAGAAAAACCCTCAAGATATCCCAATAGACTGCTCATGCGGTGTCAGAGGCATAAATCACTCCTCACTAAAAAGTAAGAGTAAAGTGTGAGCTATGCAAGACGGGGGGAGGTGTGACGGTAAAGCAGCTGTCATCATATTTTCTCCATGACTAGTTCTTACTGATATTGGCCCAGCGGACGCAGACAGACTTGAAAACATCCTTGCAAAAATTGGCACTGAATAGGTGTCTGCGTAAAATCACACAAATAGCCCATGTCATTAATCTAAATCTGGACAACACACAGCGCAAGACACAGGATGCTTAGTCATGACTTTTTCACCACAACAGTGACTCAGAGAAGTGGGGTCAACTTAATCAAAAGCATTCTCACCTGCCACAGCTGTTCAAGGCAAGCTGAGTATGGTCAGCCTCACGTGGAGGTGCGAGGGACTGATTCATCCGCATGTTGATGTACAGAGTTTGTAATGAAGAGGGATAATTGCCTGTATTTACAGAGAAAACCTGAGGTTGACAAGCTTGTTTTTATCACCACTTAGGCCAACAGCTGGCAGCAGCACTTGACATCGAGCAGAACATAATTTGCTGACAACATCTATTTACAAAACAGCTGTGGTGCTAACAGCCTCTACCGCGAAGAGTGTGATGAGGAGGGACCACCAAACTCAGACAGCAAGGGTCCAAAAATATTATTTTAGGGTGCAGGGTTTGGTTGCATCATCATTAGGAGAACATCTGCAGACTTGAGCTTATAAATCCAGTCTAAAACAATGTTGTCAATCACGAGGCCCCTCCAGTTATTGGGGTTAAGTGGAGTTTTATTTTGAATTGGCGGCAGTGATATTTGGAATTGACCCTTTAATAAGAGAGCATGCACACACAGCTACATCCCCGCCTTGTGTAAACTAAGATGTCAGTGCAGTGTGATGACCATGTAGCAGAGAAAGGAGCTCTGTGCCTTGCTCCTGGTGAGACTGACGTGCGCTCTTTAAGTGTCTGCCAAGCACAATAGTGAGAGGCGATGGTCCGGGTCCATACTAATTGAGTCAGCATGCACTGCTGCTGCTCTGGACGACCTTTTCAGAGGTAGATGGACTCCAGGCTATAAGGTACATTAATGGCAAAGCATACATGAAGAAGTAAGAAGAAGAAGGAAGTCTCTTTTATGTGCATACACTACACTGCTACTACTAAAAGTTACAGAAAGCTTTAGATAAATTATCTATTTAAGTTTTACCCTGCAGTGCGCTGGTTCTGCCTTATTCAATGTCTGTAATCAGATGGATCCATCTTGCCATGTTCCAATCAACAACGACTGTGGGCGTCCCAAAGAGGCAATGGCTAATAAGGGTCCTTTAAAGGAGGAAAAGGTGGGAGCTACAAGTGAGATGACAGCAGGAAGTGACTGCTCATATAAAGATTAGCATACATGCTACCAGCTTCAGTAGCACTTTTTCAGATCTGGACTACACTTCTGCACTAAAAATGTTTCAATAGATAAGATGTTTTTGCATCTTGAGATGCTGAGATTTTGTTTTATGAACTGGCTTACTTTTCAAACTTCACACTCTGGCAGTATTTCTCACCTTCTGATTGACCCGTAATGAATGGCCTTTACAAGATGAGCATCCAATCACCTGTTGGACATGCTTTTCATATGTTCATCTCTTTCCAAAACACTATTAAAGAGCTGTTGCCAGGATGGACTAGTGACATACTGTCAAGAAAAAGAGTGAGTTACTTACGATGAAATTAGGGTGATGCTATATTAGCCGGCTAATAGCAATTTCCATTTTGTATTATCATCAATCTAGCAAATTCAGATGAATCCATCAGAATTTTTAAATTTGTCCTCTAATAATGTGTAGTAACTTTTCCAGGGGTTCTCAAGGATGTCACTTGGTGGATTTAAAAACAGATCATGGATGATGGTTGCCATATTGGAAGTGCTATCCCAGTCAACCAAGTAGCCTAACAAACAGTAAGGTAAAGTGGTGGCAACCCTTGAGCCTCATGTGAAACAGCTACAGTTTACCCATCAATCAGTCAAATCAGATATGTTCCTTTTATTTTTGCTTTTGAAAATGAGAGTCATTGGACAGAAAAATCACCTTTGTTCTTTTTGTGCTGATTGAGAAAATATCTATTTGGACCGATCTCCATTTAAAACCCAGCTGTCAACAGGTAGCATACCTGCTGCAGAAGACTCTTTTATAGTTTCTGAAGCTTATGCAACCAGCCCCACCCAGACTTTAAAAGACCTTTATTCATTCATATTTGTGTGATACACAGCAGAAGATCCCACTTGAGGCTTCAAGATACAAATTTCACAGAAACATGAGGGCAAACTCTGGTACATGCTTTCGTGCTAAAACTACAGTTTCCTTTGTCATAAGCAGCCTTCCCTGTTGGTCTGTGCAGCCTTGACAACGAAGAAATCTGCATTTTCCTAAAGTGGTCAAGTATTGCCTTAATTTGGGTTTATATTCAATTTTTAAGACCTCTAGAAGATCTCCTCCTGCTTCTCATACTCCTCATGAAAAGTTTTTCTCATGTTGTTGAGACTCTTTGAGTTTCTGGGCCTCTGATCCACGTGGGCCCAGTCTGTTGTGATATTCTGTCCAAACCACTCTGTGGCACTTCATAAGTGCAGCTCAGTATCATATTAGATTGCTTATTCTCTCTACAGTCTATATTCAGCACTAGGCTGGCCACCCAGAGCCAATGTGTATAAATCACTGAAATAACACTGAGAAGAACTAGCACTGTTTACAGGAGGAATGTGAAAAAATCCTCATAGAGTGGACGTTGTTGTTTGTGACTTTAAGTACTTGATCATACAAAAAGGCTAAAACATATTAAAAAGCCATATATAACTCAAATGGCATTATACAACTTCTAAAAATATGCATCTATGCTTAGAAACTATGAGGAAGAAAGTTTCCAGCTTTTCACTGTTGCATAAATTTGATTAATTTTAAAGATTTTTTGTAGATGTTCTGATTAAGTTTTCATCTACTTGAAAAATATGATTAAAATAAAAATTAATATCCTTATAAACCACAAAAAGCATGCCTCTTTGCTGTGCTAGGATATGCCGTCACAAAGTAAACAGCCAAATGTCAGAGTCACTACCTTTATGTTGGACTGAACTACAAAAGAGTAATGAGCAATGAAAAAGCAGGTGCTTGTCTGCTTGTTACCACCTATGCTGTAATGACAGCTGAAAGAGCATTCTGTTCAGCTTACCCTGTCTTATGTAAAAACCAGTGTGCACAGTTATTTTAAAAGACCTGACTCAGAGAGTCTTTGCTTACAAATAAAATGTTTCTGGCATTACCTGGACAACAGGGTGGCCTCCAGACAGTGCCTTCACCGCCCCTCGGCTACCTTCAGTCTCATAGTGGGCCCTGTGGTGGGACTTAGGCTGCACCTCGATCTGAAGGTTGTACGGGCCGGAGCAGGATGGAAGCTGCCAGTCCAGAGCAGGCAGAGAAGGACTGCAATGACATACAACATAATGCTTCAATTAGGTCAAACAGATTAGCACAGACTGACTGTCTTATGAAAAACAGAGCTTTTGATAGTCATGGACTTCTCAGACGGTCGCCTGGACTCCTTTCTATTGTTCTATGGAATTAAAAGCATTTATTATTTATTTGAGTCTCAAAAGTTATGATTTAAAGTTGCATTATAACAGAATTTCCATCAATGCTAATGCAACTGAGGTCAAAGAGTCAAAAACTTGCTTCACATAAACCATAAATTGGGGCTCCTTTGTGTAATCAAACTCCCCTGGTCTGTCTCCATTTCATCATCGGCTTTAATCCAATCAATTGAAGTCATTCAGTGACGTGTAATTCCTTCATCCTGTGCAATAATTAGCAGCCCTTCCTATGATAAATAAATGAGAGACGAATGTGCCCTTGTCAGGAAGCGGTGTGTTTTGTATTATGGTGTGACAGGTGGAAAAAGACACGGGGAGTAAAGAAAGTGACAGCAGGAGGACAGACATTTCTGGGGCAGAAAAACAAATCGCACAAACTGGCAACTAGCCTGTCTTTTGATTTAAGGATTTTCTGGTTCAATAGATATCTGTGAATAATAAAGGACAGACCCTCTGGTATAATAAAACTCTTTAGTGTTACCAAGGCTGAGGAAAGTTTTCAAGCTCTATCAAAACATGTCAAGATGGTATATAAGGTAAAAAAAAAATACACAATAATGGTAAGGTTAGGGATGCATGAAATGAAAAAGCTGATTGTTAGTATCAGCAGATATTTACATTTTTGCCAGTATAATATAATACTCTAGCCCCACATAAAGGCCAAATGGCAATGTAATGGCCAATACCCATATTTCAGCTGTAATATTGACATGTACCATAATGGTTTATCTCATCATCACTGAACTCTACTTTTATAAATCAAACGTATAATTTGAAAAGAATCACCTGTTCCTTGTTGCACATCTGTTTCTTGAACAAGTTGTCTGTTACCATGAAAAGAGCAGGTCAATATCAGGTACGAGGATGCTTTGGGCTCTTGACCAAAAATACTGGTATCGGCAATAGTGAGATTAGAAAGAATAAGCAAATCCGACATGACAAAAATAACGTATCATGCATCCCTAGTTGAGGTAGTAAAGTATAATTCCCATCGTTTAACCATTTTTATACATCTTCATAGACATACACACCATTGATGCAATAGTAATGACATTATATTTTTCCTCTGACTTCAATCAGCCACTGGTGAGTGCAGTGGATGAATAAATAGTTCATGTCAGCCCCAATGCTTTGCTAAATGTTGTTCACTGTAGGGCTGAACAATATATCTTTATTTTTTTGTGACGTGAGCATGTAAGTTAAGTGACCTAGAGCAAAAATCCCCAACTAGTGGACCACAGGGCAGTATAAGAATACAGATCATTTGATATCAGGATGTAGGGAAATATAATTGGCTTCATAAACCTTTTCTGAGTAATTACTAGGGCTGAACAGTTAATTGCAAATAAGATTAAATCACAAAATGGCTTGTTGCAATGTTCAAATCGCAGAAGGTTCAATATTTTTAGTCCAAAATGTGTTGAACATTTTGGCATTGTGATGTAGTTTTTTTGCAATTTCATGCCTATTTTTTACCTCTAGTCATACACTTTTTCCCACTTATGGACCATTTTTACCTTTTTTACTGTCAGAACCATTTTTGGAATTTTTACATGTTTTTTAAAATCTAATTTCAAACTTAATTCCCAGTTTTGCTGCCATAATCAATTTTCCTAAGCCACTTTTGGATTTTTTTGCCAATTTTTCCCACTTGTCTGCCATTTCATACCTATTTTGCACCTATTTATTAACCTTTTCCGCTTTCATACCATTTTTACCCAGCTTTTACAATTTCATACCTATTTTGCTTCTGTTCTTCACTTCTCCACTTTTTCTCAAATCTTTTATCCTTAGATTAATTTAATGTCATATTGGTTTTACTATAAAAAGATCTACTGCTTATGTTTGTTTAAGAATACATAAGATGAGGAACATTAAAACAATTGCAGAGTAAATCGCAATATTGGGGAAAAAAATCGCAATTAGATTATTTCACATCCATCAACATATCCATCTGCGTCGATTGCTTATGCAGACTTTACAGCTAGGCTCTCTGTCTCTGTCAGTGCTGTGATAAACGAAAAAGTAAAACTTGTGATACATTGGTTGAACTTTATGCTTATACTGCCCTGGCCACAGACACACTGACATGAGTTAGATGCTCAGTGACATTGGATGTATCTACAGGAAGTGTGTTCCTGTTATGAGCAGTACCTTGTCTGCTGATCGTCAGTGCTCTGTCGGAATATAAGGCCTGTTAATGTCATTAACCTGCTGTGGTGATTGCTTATTTTACTGCAGTAGGTTCATGGTGTATACAGCAGCTCAACATGGAGAGATGTTTCATTTCAAGTTAGTATCATTCAGACTTAATGCGACATTTTCATGCCTTGCTATGTTGTGAGATTTTTACACTCCCTTGTACCTTTACACTAATACAATAACCTGAGAAAAAACATTGAGGATGATATAGGCATAGAAATGTTGGACAACCTTAAAACACAGAAAGGATGCCAATGTTTTTACAGCTTTATGAGTGTGAATGAGTGTGTTGCACAATTTTGGGGTGTTTTGAATCTCCTTTTTGTTGCTGTGAGTACTCCAACAAAATGTATATTTTTGCTCTTTTCCAGACTGATAACAGTCTCTCTTTCTCCCTCCATCACAAGGCAAAACCATTTTCCATGTGCTGTGACTGTGGAGACAAGCATTTATGTATTGCTGCTCTCCATTCAGACAAAAAATTATTAAAGTCCTTTTATGAGTAACAGAATCATAAATAGTAGTAAGTTTCATGTTTTATGTAGCTGTTTTGCTTGTATCTGGATTTATATAATAATTATCAAATCTTGGATAAAAAAAAACATTTGCTTAAGTTTTAATGGTGGAATATCTCCAATATTTATTGTGTTTGGACTAAGACTTTTAACTAACTAACTTTGGACTTGTGTTTGTAGTGTAGGAGATGATAGGTCTGTGTATCATTATTGGTATAGCAAAATAAAAAATAAAAAAAATTGAAAAAGTCTGTAATTTTCTTTCACTGTTTGTCGGAAAATACATCACAAAAATTTCTGTATCAAAATTCATCTGAAAGAAAGACTTGAACAATACATTTAGGGTGATATGGCTCAGTCCTGCGTTATGAAACAGAGTCGGGTCAGCAGCACACCCTTCATTGGAGTTCTGTTTCTCAGACTCACAGCTGCCTCTCCTAATATCATTGTTCTTCAGAAGGAGAGTCTGAGCTTCCCACGTGAACACCGTGGAGATATCTAAACCAAAACAAACATGTGCAAGACAATATTTCTTAGCGCCGGATGCCTGGTCGCTGCAAACCCCTGACCTAAAGGGTGGCTCAACTGAAACCAATCTCTGGCATCTTTGTGGAGTTTGTGGGCTGTTTGTTGACCCAAAACGAACTGATTTCCCCCCACAGGGCTTTATCTGCCAGCTCAAAGCATGACATCAGGCCAGCTACACAGAAAGAGATGGGACACCGGCGCGACGGGCCAGGGCAGTGAGCTGGCTGATTAACCCGCAGACTGCTTCCCCCTCAGCCAGGCCTGTCACCGTTACTTCCTGTTACTCACTATCTTAATCAAACACTTGATTTCCGACGGGAAGCTGCACTATTGGCTAGGAAAATAATGCCATATGGGACACAATTGGAGGTGAAAAAATCACCTCGCTCTGCAGTCAAAAATCAATTTTACAGATGAGTGAGTGGTTGTTTTGTGTAGCTGCGTGCATGTGATTGTGACAATGTCCATACTTATGTTTGTGTGTTGGTTGCTGTAGCAACAGTCAAACACATGCTGGGTGACTCCTCCCTATAAAATATGATTTATGAAATAGTTTTGATCTTCAAAGAGAAATCTTTTGGAGGAACAGAGCATGTAACTTTTGGATTTTCTACTTTTGATATGGCCTTTGAAGATCAGAAGCTTAACCAATTTCATTTTTGCATTAAATAAACAACAATAGTTGTAGAAACAAAAGAAAAGAGGAACAAAGTTAAATCAACTGTCAATCAGCAAAAATAAGAAAAAAAGACCAGAGAGAGAGGGAAGAACCAATACATCTGTCCTAATAACTAAATGTAATTGATACAGATATTAATTTGCTTGTCTGAGGGAATCCAACACCTTCTGGTTCATTTCCTTTGGAGGTGATCAGTTCTTAATCATATGGTTTTGAAAGAATGACATCTCTATAGCTTTGCAAAACTTAAAGTGAGTGCCAAATCTGCTCTGAGGCCCAGCCTGTTTTACTTGGTCAGTGTTGCAGGATGTTGGGCAAATAAATGTACTTTTCAATCAAACGCTCTTTGCTGTTCATGATTTTTACAGGCAACAATTACTAGTATTATTAAAAAACTGAAACATCTTTCACCTGTCACAATTGGTGGCAAATCATTTGGAGCACTGGTTCTAAATTTGTAGATCAGGAGCCAAAATTGGGTCATGTGGCTGTTTCAGTGGGTTAGTGGGTTTTAAATCTGTACTGCAAGATGTGTCAAAATGTCAAATCATTGCAGTGTTGAGAAAGTTAATCATAGATCAACATAAAGTAAATATTTATCAAAATACACTTTTGAGAGGTCATTAAGTGGCAACATTATTTGGTGTCAGCCCTGGTACCATTTCCAGACTCAGGACCAAGTTCCATGAGACTGGTGAAGTCAGAGATAAAACTGAAAAGTGGGCATCCCAGAAGGACAACACACCAAGAAGACCAGTTCCTGACTTTTGCTTCACTGATAAGAGGGGATATTGACTTATTCTGGGGCATGACTCACATGTTTATCTGAGCCGCTGATTCCACAAATACATAATCTTTACAAGTTTTTCAAGCAGAAGTAATTGCCTGATCCTGAACTTCATCCAGTACCTATTTCCCAGACCCCTGTAACAGACATCTACAAGTTGAATGGAGATCTACTGTCCCATTTAGTGTTAATTATTTTTTTTAAATAGAGGACCCTGTTTAACAAAAAACATTGTTCAATGATGTGTATGCACTAAGAGCAAACTAACGTGTCTTTTACACTTTAGTTTTCTGTTTGAAAACACACCTCATGAAGGGCTGTTCCTATTGAAAAACAATTTGTTTACATAACAGTAAATATTGAAGGCAGGTGGGAATGACCATGGGTCATTCTTTATCTTTTTGCACTCTTTGGTCTTTACTAACTGACAAATTGTTTTGTTAATATATACCCTAATCTAAATTTTTTTGCAGTGCATGTTTGTCACAGGAATTTGGTCATGGCCAAAAACTTACATTGTTACCACAGAGGAACCCTCCACAGTAGTTCTCCTTCTTCAAAGCCATACGGGAGGGGTAGTCTTCATGGCAGAGTTCCCCATCAGGACTCAGCATCTCACCACCAGGCTCCACCTTCAGGTTCATGGATGAAGAGTGGTCTAGCATTGTCTTCCTTGTTTTGATCGGGATTCCTTCCCCCATGTCCACAATCCCATCTGTAGTGAGGGCGTTGATGGCAGCCACAATAGCAGAGTTGGTGTACTGGTTGGTGTTGGCGAGCCAGTTCTCATCAGTGACGCTAACTCTTGGGGAGCCATGTGGGGATGGGGTTGGGGACTGGTTTGGTGAGCAGGACGTCTGGTGGTATGAGGTGCCATTGAAGCTGTACTTCCTCTTCCCTATGCCTCCACCACCGTTGCCTCCACTACAGGATGGGGAGTTCGGCCTGGAGCCGCGAGGCTGTGCTGGCCATCCCTCCTCTGCCATTGCTCCTATTTGAGGAGAGGTGGACGGTGAGTGGTGGGGGGAAGCCGCCGGACCACTGGCATGATGGCAGGACAGAAGCGAGGACGTGCCTTTGGGAGAAACACAAGGAGACTGCCAGGGGGAGTTCTGCGGCGAGTTGTCATAGTTGTAGAAGCCAGACTCATAAGAAGACGCCTCTGAGTTACAGCTACGAGAGGAAATGCTGCTGGCAGGGCTGAGGCAGCTGGGATCACGATAGCCGTCAGCATTTGGCAGCGTTAGTGTCACTATGGAGTTAACACCTCGTTTGATGATGTGATCCTCGCTGTTGCTCTCTTCTACCTCATCTTCGGGGTATTGACTGTAGGCTGTGATCTCTATGCGAGGGCTCTCCAGGGCTGGGGCTCCATTGGGTCTCAGGCCATGAGGAATGTAATAGCCTGTTGCTGCATGGTTTTCATTCTGGAGGCTGTAGCCTGTCTGGTGGCAGGAGGACACTGAGATGATTGGGCTGGACTGCAGGGTGTGGTACTGGGTGGCTAGGCATGGGTTTCCCATGCCCAGTGGCAGGGACAGGCTGACGTTTGGTGTGTAGCTGTATGCATCTGGAGAGAAAAAGGACAATTTAAGTTAATGGTGATAAAGTAAAGGATACTATTCCACAGTACGAACTACTGCCTACATACTATCTATATACTATAAATGGCACATCTGCATTTCTTGAGTCAACACCTGTGAAATGCTCCAAAATAAGTAATCAGAGCTACCCGCTTTTTAGCGGCCTTCCCAAGCAACTATCTGACCTGAAAATGCCAGGCTGCACACTGCTATCTTCTGAGGTAGGATACTATGTCCATGGTGACATAAGCAATACAATAACAAAAAATGGGAGATTTTACAGTCTGCCTGTGGGTCACTCCTCTCACAGACCAAGTCATGCTTGTTGGGTTGACTGGTGACTCTAAGTTGCTCTTTGGTGTGAGTATTGAGTGTCTAGATGGTTGTCTGTCCCCCTATGTGCCCCTATGATCGGCTGGTGGCCGGTTCAGGGTGAACCCTGGTTCTTGCCCAGTGTCAGTGAGGAAAAGCTTCAGCTCCTCGCAACCCTGAAAGCGATAAGCGGCATAGATGATGGATGGATGGATGGATGGATGGATGGATGGATATTTAACAAAAAAAAAAAATCAAGCCTTTTCTGAGTTGTTTATTTGAGAGGGATGCTCCTAAACAAGTCTAACAATCCGGCCTACAGCAAATGTCTGTCTCCCTTTGTAAAAAACATCTGGACAAACTTAGCTATCAGTTCAGAGTAGTTACTGTATGTGGAAGCTGTGTATTTGTGAGTTGCACAGCCACTCTGTTTGTTTGATCTGTTCATCCAAGGCTCTATTTGGCACTCCCTGCTGTCATATGTACTCTACAGGAATTCCTCCAGCAGCGCTGATGGATGCTTTATTTGATTGATTGCATCACTCACTGAGTGAATTAGGCCCTCCCCTGTGGAAAACTGACAGCACTCTCGCATCGCTCTGAGCTTGTGATTAAGTCAGAGAGAGTTTGCTGCAGCAGTACACACAGATGCACCACCGAACACACAAACAAAGGGCAAGTACAAACAGGCACAGAAGGAAATCACAAGCAGACAAGTGCAATAATGGTCAAACTCTAATAAATGAGGACATACGCGCCTTGTAGCAGCAGCCCTCTGGATTTTCTGCCAAAGAGCTGTGCAGCTCATGTCTGTCTTTCATTGATAAAGTCCGAGGCTAAAAGCAGTGATATCACTCAGCCTGAAACCCAGTGAGGGGCATTCCCCTAATGTGCTGTGCTATATTTGTTAACCGCAATGATATGCATCACATGAAATGATGAATCTATCACTCAAAGTTGTACATCTTGGTAGGAAGTCTAAAATTAGTTTGAGTGTCTATTTTCAGAAATCACTCAGATACATTTGTAAGACAAGTTTAACACAAGAGACAGGGGCAGCCTTGATCACTGTATTTACTTTTAGTTGTCTTTGAAACTTAACTTTAAAAAGATTTTAAACTATAATGAAATTAAAGTTGCATAGACATTGTTGGTTTTCGGTGTAGGGCTGCCCCAATTCAATCCCAGTATTGGTGCTCAGTCTGAAACTGACTCTAATAGCTGAATTAGGTGCTATGATGAATGGACAATCTATGGGGCTTAAAGGCTGATCTATGCAACTGGTTCTATGATATGGGACTTATGTGCATGTTCTGTTTAATCTGCAGTAATAAGTTTTCAAATTTTATTAGGCACAAAAAAATAAGGAGGATACTAAAGTTTTAGACTGTTGAAAGTATTTTATGCATGTCATACTATTTTTTCTACTAGGAATGATTTCTGCACTGTTCAGGTTTCAAAATATGGTGGAAAAATAAGAAGCTAAAATAAAAATAGCAGACGATTAGCTTAAAGCAGTTCATGGTGAAATATCTAGTATATATATAGGCCTTTATATACTTATATATACATACACTTGAATTTCTTCAAAAATACAACACATATTTTATAAAAGTAGACTAACTTTATAGTCGCCTATCTGTGCCAGTCTTTAGAAGGGTTTTATAACCATTTTTAAGTTAACTTTTGTCCATTGTGTCCACTCCAATGCAATGATAACTGAACAGATTTTAGAGTTCAAGGGTTAAGGTCATTGGGCTTCAAATTCATGCATTTCTTGCATATTACACATGAATGCTTTTACAGGTGCCAGTTCAATACGATCTTTATATTGGTGTTAGTTATCATTTTCCAAACTTCTCTTATGTCTGGTGTTTTGGCATATTTGTAGCTGTGTGTTGTGTTTTTTTTGTTGTGGCCTTATGCCCCCCTTTTCTTTAACAACATGATTTCTTCCAACCACACAATCACAAAATCCACCACAGACCTTTATTTTGAGCTGTCAGTCTACTTTCACAATCTGGCAGTTTTATGCCTCTCAGAACCAAATAACCACCAGGGGGTACTTCTAGTGAGTTAGTTGTGTGTGACCTTTTTTGACACAGTATCAAAAGTAGAAAGTGACGTACAGCACTACTGTGGCTGTTTTGCATATTAACTGGGGGGAGTTCACTTTGACAGCACAGGATGAGAGTTTCACTGTATACTGGTAGACCGTTCTTTTAAAAAAGTTCATACATTATTACAGTTTGAAGAACTTCATGCTGTCTTTACCATTAATAATCCAGAGTCTTGTCACTATAGTAAAGAGCAGAAGTCATCGTTTAACCACTATTTTCAAACCCTAACTAGCTTTGTATTTGGCAGACTACACGAGAGCAAGGAAAACACTCAGAAAACAGCCTGATTTCCCAAACACAATATCACATAATTTGCTGCTAAATAATGTAAAATTGAGATTAAATTAAGCAACTACATCATACTTAACCTATTTGATTCACTTTACATCAATAACGTAGAGCATTTTGGCACCTTGCCCACAAGTAGTTGGCATCTACATTGCAATTTTACAAACATTTAACTACTTTTGTGCCTGAACTGATAAATCAAATAAAAAGAGTAATTGTTTTTAGCTAGTCCTTTAGATGCTGACGGTTCAGGTGTTTAATTGTCACATCTCCAGCATCAACTCTGTATAAGCAGAAATCCAAAGCACAGATACTAGATCAAAATGGCACCTCAAACAGTTGGACCAGTGCTCACTAGTCGACAGATCTTTTCAATCTGAATCTTTTACAGAAGGGAAACATTACAACAAGTGGTGTCCTCACTGTTTGAAGTAAACAAATATGCTATGGGAGAAGCACACAACCCACCTTTCTCTGATTTGCTCTGTACCCCTTGGCTGCACTCAAACACATCGCTGAAGTCAAACTCTTGCTCTTCGTCCTGGGACCTCATCGCTATTGAGTAACTAACACACCTTCAGCCCCGTCTCCCCTCCGATGCCTCCGTCCTCTGTTTTATCCTCTTGTGGCGCTGAACAGATGATAATCTCCTGCCCCCTCCACCCACTGACACACCTCCTGACTTCAGACCTGACTGACTTTTCTTAGAGCAGCAGATGTTTTTTTTTTTAATCCTTCCTTTTGAACGTGTGCAAGATTAGCGCACCATGCCGCTACAAACTTGCCTCTTTCTGCCACCCACTCAAACACTCAGGGACTTTCACTCTTGTGAGCTGCAGGATCTTGAAACTTCTTTTTTCTTTTTTTTTAAGGTCACGTCACTTCTGCTGAACTAACAAAATCACACCAGATCACAGAAAGTTTTGTGGGGTGAAACAAATGAAAGAAAAATAAAGAAGTGACTCACTGTGGCAGCCAGGGCCAGGAGTCTTCAATTGTTTGCAGAGCTTTCATAATGTGGAGTAAGCAGGGATAATTTGAAAACACTGACGATGGCACAGATTGTAACATGGCCTTTGTGCTCTTACCAAATATTCTCTATTATGCCATCAGGATCAAAACACTCGCTCCCCACAAGCAAACCAGCATGACTGAAGAATAGACAGTTTATGCGCAGGGATTGTGGTCTAGGTCGAGCTCAGACTGACGGGACCTCAGGGAAAGATAGGCGGTCGCCCACAGGAGTTATCTGCAGCCTCTGGAACTAAGAACCCCGGGGCCACTTATCTCACACGGCTGACTGCGGGCGGTGGCAAAACACCAGTGGAGAGCCTGTGTGACTTTATGTATATGTGTGATAATAAAGCAGCCCTCAGAGTTCGGCTGGAGCTGTGTGTGGTTGAGCACATCTCCCTGTCATGAAAGCTACCCAGCATCCCTGAATGCACTGCTCTCTCTCTGTGCACACACACACAAAACGCACACGTCTGTTACCAATTATGGGGCTTAGGTCTGAGGGACTCAAATGAATAATAACGCAGCCCGCACTCGCCCGTCTGAAACCTCAAAGACAAAATGAAACGCTCAAAATCCACAGAAAAAGTCAATGACATCAGCACAAGAAGACTTAGTGAATTAAGACAAGATAGACCATCCATGATTTTCTGACTGACCAAATCCAATTTCACAAACAAAAGTGCTGACTCGAAAAGTTTTTTAAGGGGAGAGACTTTTATTTTAAATGAAAATCTGCTGGGTCGATCATCCGTGCTCATCCATTTATCCAAACATCTATCTTTAAACATGCTGCACAATCCTTTTCCCCATGATGCATTTCCTCGATTGACAGATGACCTCCTACATTTGTAATTTGATTTAAAAAAAAATGCATTACTACATTGACAGCAACATTCTTAAAAGTAAATCAGTTTCAGCAGAACATATTGAAAAAAAACAGGCATTCAGATTTGAAAATATAAAAACTTGGTGGTATTTACTGCCAATATTTGAGTTGGCAAGATTGCACAGCAGCTCTGTTGAGGATGGGTCATAAAGGAAATGGGTTTTCCCTGCTCGGATAAAGGCCAAGTTTCATGATGGCTGTTTACCTTAAAATGTCCTTTTTGTGTGAAAGATTAAACACCAGGTGATGTCATGCATGATCATAAAGCTGTTTCATCTCACAAAATACAAACATTATTTTTTAATACATTAGAGGAGCTCAAAGTGCTATGTTAATTGTATACTTTATTTTCGCATTTAAACATTCTTTAAATCGGCTTAGAAAGGTTAAATATCTCAAAATGCTCATCAAATAATATTGGAAAATATTTTCGTTTTAAATTGATGTGTTTAAAGTTTAATGGTTGGGTAATAATCACACATAAAAAGTGGAGTAGAGAAACAGAAGAAAAAGTAACACTGGCAGGAGTAGGTCACGTTATATCACTGTTCGGGGTTATCTATTTTTCAAACTTTAATGTAAAGTATGTTTAAAACAAATTAAGTGTAAAACTCTTTGGAATAAATATTAATTAACATGAAAAGAACTCTTAGTGTTAAATATATGTGACACTTGGAGTGAGTACAGTTAAAAGTACAAACTGCTAAATAACCTCTATTAAATAGTATATTTAATAGTAAAACTTAAAGTCAAATGGTTATGTAAGAAAAAAATTTAACGAAACTAAACTGACAGATGAAATAATAACACTGGCAGGAGCAGGTAATATCAGACCTTGTCCACGGTTATCTCTTGATCAAAACTTCAGATGAAGAAAGTTTTAAAATTCAGAAAGAGTAAATTCTTAAGAGAAAAACTCAGTTAACTTTGAAGAAACCTCTTAGGGTTAAATGTAAGCGATGCTTGGAGCTCTCACATATGCTGAGAAAGATGAAAAAATGAAAAATTTGAACCAAATTCAACTGGAGAGTATTTCTCACTGAAAAGACTTTCATTTAAGGTCAAATTGTGGAGTAAGAACAATACTTAAAGTGAGTAATTAACTGATAAAATAACTGAAAGGGGAAGGTAGTGTAAAACCACTCCAGGATTATCTGTTTTCCAAACCTTTGTGTGAAGTAAGGTTAACACTCAGAGAGAGTAAATTCATAAGAATACATCATAATCATGTGACAGGTAGAGTTAATAAGTGGCTCAGTAAGGTTAATAAACTCAAAATGCTCATGTTATGTTTTTAAAGGAAAATGTTGGTTGAAAATAACCCAAAAACATGTGTGCAGTAGATAATATCAGAGCACTGATCAGGAATTTCTCTTTATCAAAACATACGAGGAGTAAAATGTTATACTTACAAAGAATTGAAGAATAAAAGTACATTTGATCAACATTTAAAAACCAAATGTTTAATGTAAGTCACATTGGAGGTGTTATCTCTTCTGTGAAGTAAAATTAAACGATTATTTTACAGTGTGGTTTACTTCAAAATATATCGACCATGAAAATGTAACACTCAGTTTAAACTGACTGTCGGTGTTTAAAGAACTCTGCTGATGTTGCTGAGTGGAGTTAAACTTGAGATGAACCACAGTTTGTGAAGTTTTGAACAAAGTCAAAAGATTTGCCTTCATGATTTTTACTTTAAGGGTTCAAAGACCAAAGATGTTGGTCGGACTTACAACTAGTTAGATTTTTGGCAGATTTTTGTGTTACTATTTTTCAACCAAACAATAGGCCTATTACTTCACTGCGATCGGTCATTTTGGTTGCACAGTATTTGCCCTGTTTAAAGCAACATCACATTTTCATTTTGTGAACTACAGAGATAACTGTCTGTCAGAAGGTTGTTACAGTGCTTCTTATTGCTCTTAATAAGACAGAAAAACTTGTTTTAACTGTCACTGTTAATAGAATAAAAGCACCTATAATCTATGGAAGAATCAAATGTTTGTTTTGTTAGACTATCATAATAAGATAACATGCCAATACTTGAACATAAAAGACCTTTTTGTGTGAATGTGTGAAACAGTAATTATCAGTTCTGACAAGTGAGTATAAGCACAGCAGCAAATTAAATACAGAAAAATAAAAGACACTGTCCATGTCAGGTTTTAGAGGAATCTCTCATAGCAAAGGGTGCAGGTGACAGCAGCAGTTTTGACCTCATTTACACATGATGTGAGGCACTTGCAAAGACAGCTGGAGACACCTAATGGTGTAGAGGCAGTGTGTGCACAGCACTCAGTTTACTTTGGTGAGTGCTAATATGATCCTTGTGGAAAGCAAACATGAAGTATAAAGTGTTTGACATGGCCTACATCCAATGACAGCAGTCTCAATAATAAAGAAGACAGTTATTTTAATAGATGTCACTGTTTTAAAGTTGCACAAAACAGAGTTCTGTACCTGACAGGTGATTTCTTTGCTCAATTAAAAAAGGCAAGGAAATAGAAAAAAAAATCCAAATCAATATTCAGAAGCTCAATATACCAGCCTTCAACTAATGTGACAAAATAAATGCATTTTGACTATGGATCAGCATTCAACCAGCACAACAAAAGAAAAACATAATAGCTACACTGACATGGAGCAAGCAACAATATTTACCCATGTGCCAAATATCTATCATTCTATAAATGTTAAACTGGTGCTTCTGTGCATTTCTATATTCCAGTATAAATATTTGCATGCTCATTTACTTGTAAAGTAGCTCCAACTTTTAAAGTACTTACAGCTCATGAACTTATCATCTCGTTTATTTACCTGAATATCACTTCACTAAATACTTGACCTCAACTCTGAGTGCACAGGGTTCCTGCTCTGAACAGCTGTGTCAACACATCTTGAAGTAAAGATTAAGACAGGATATGCAAATCTGAGCGCTTGTTGAGCAATTACATCATACTTTCTTTGAAAAAAAAAGCGCTTTACCTTCTTCTGCAGACTTCATCTCGGCGCTTAGAGAGCTGGCACAGTGGAGTCTCCCCTCCTTTCCAGCTGTTGCCCGAAAACTCAACTTGGTATTGCCGCTGACGCAGAAGGTATCCTGCATTCAACAAGCGATGCGCAACTTTGTGACTGTGAAAAGAAGCACCGATGATATTGCCAACTAGATCACTTCATATAGTTTCACACAAACGCATAACTCGTGGAAAAGAGAGGGCACAAGTTAAAACCGAATGCGCAAGGTCAAATGAAGTCGTGCGTCAGTGTGTCTGGAGAAAGACGCAGGTAGTGCTGTGGAGTGGAGCGTGAGTGAGGTGAGTTTGTCTCTCCTCGGCTCACTGAAGCTTCTTCTAGAGAGTCCCCACGTCGATGACGCTGCACGGTTTGTCAGAGGGGCCGGCACCAGCGCTTTTAAATGTGGAAAACACCCCGGATAAGTCTGCGCGCCGCCCATCCAAGGATGACGCGACCGGCTTCAGCAACCTCCTCGACCGTCTGATGATGTCTTCACTCAGGGATCCCTGCGATGGAGCTGGGGAGGCGTGTGTTTGAGGTGCGTGCGTGTGTGTGTGTGTGTTTGTATAAGAGCGACTGAGGAAAAGTAAGAGGGTGAAACTCTGCCCTTCAGAGTTTCCAAGAGCTTCTAATATTTTTACACCATCAATCCAGCTCTTACTTTCATATTTCACCAATACCTCTTTTTAGTACCTCAGGGATGCAGTATTCTCACAGAGACATATTCCTCTAAGAAATGTTTGTACATGAAAGCAGTGCTTCCCAACTGGTAGGTCGCAACCCAAAGTGGGTCCTTGTGCCTTTTTCTTAGTCTGAATGGGGGTTATTAGATATAAAAAAGTGAAAATGTAGTAAGGTTATTATGTGTATAATATTTAACTCTGTTTTGCATTCCAAAATGGGGGGACTTAAGGGTATAGTTTGGGGGTTTTTTGTTGTGAGATTATACATAACCTGACTCACCTGATGTCAATATCATAATTTCTGAACTATTGAGCGCACCTTAAAGATGCAATGAGGAGTTTCTAAGTAATTACCAAAAAGTCTCACTTTTAGATATATGCCTGATCGAAATACACACTTTAAGATGAGTTTTATAGCATCAAAATAGGTTATCTATAAATGCTATTCCTTAGCTAAGTGGTCGGGTTGGATAGGGCTGGACTGGCCTGGATACTCATCTACGGGAACAACAAGACAATTAAAACTGGAGCAAATTTATATTATTAGGAAAGGTCTTAGAGCACCGGGCTGTAAGTAGCGATATATAGCCGGCTATTAAACTATGATACTAAGTTTTCCAAAAATTGCTTGTTGTCACACATCAAAAACTACTGCCACGTACCTTGGGTCACGTCTTTTGCTGCGTTCCAGTTGTAGTCAGAAGTAGGAATTTCCGAGTTCTGACTGGGATACTGCAACTGGAACGTCCCCCGAAGTCTGAATTTCCTACTGGGAACTCGGTGAAACCTCGCCACCCCTAAGTTGACAATCGCAGTTGGATGCCCCCAGTGTGAACAGTTATTTAGCTCATGTAATAATCAATTCATTTGCACATCTGACTGGGGTGTGTCACTCTAGATCAGCTGTATACATCGTATTGTTAGACTTAAATTTACAAAAATGCTGTCATAGTGATAATCACATCCTTCATACAACAACACAGGGTGTGCTAACAACAGCTAACAATAGCCTGGCAGATCGGCATGTTTTTTTCTGACTTCAACTGGAACGCCGATAAGTCGGAGATGATGTCACTCCCAGTTCCAAGGTTACTGGAACGCAGCATTACGACAGTCGGCGCGCGTGCTCATGGGTAGCAGAGTCTTTATGTCGCCGGAAACAGATTCTCCTTATAGCACCTTTAATAGAAGCCACACCTACTAACTTAAACAAAAAATGTACTTATGTAGTTTGCACTTGTCTATAAGCAGCAGCTCACCTCTGAAATTGTTTGTCGCCTTGTTGCATTGAGTCAGTTCTTCACTTCTCCAACATCTCATCATTGATTCATTGATGCCAAGCTTAATATGCAGCAGCTCTATTTCCTTCTTCAACAGCCAGATTGATCACCTTTAATTTGAAAGCTGTATCATATGCATTTCTTCGGACAGTTTCATCCGCAACAGAAATATTTCAATAATCCATCTGGGAAAGAGCTGTTCGAAAACGTTTTCAGAGGCAGAACCTTTAAAAACAACAGCAGCTTATGACTGGACAATCTTTTGGCCTGTCACACACACAGATCAATGCATATCAAGCAACACTGTCACAACAGATGTAGCTCCTGCTGTTAGCCGTTAGCTTAAACTACCTTAGACTATTGTCTTGCATTAAACTATACCATACAGATGTATCATTTAACACTTATCTGTGACATTAACCAGGTCAAAGACAATCCCTACCACCTTTTCCGGTAACTTTCTGAGGACAATAGACTGACTGGCATGCCGGTGGAGGATTTCCACATAGTCACCCAGTATCCCAGCGGTGATCAACGGTCAGGAGAAGAGCAAAAACATGGTTACTCATATAAGACAAACTTTAAGTGACATTCTTTGCTCCTCATTCAAATAATAAATTGCGTAAATTTTGGATAAAAAACATAGATAGTGAGACCGCTTCAGCAGCTGCCATATTTTTCCAACATGCAGTCGCTTCCAGTTGTCTTCATGTCCACAACCCCCTCTTCTCTTCTCTGATTAAGCCATTAAGCATTAAGCTGAATGAAGCCATTGCAAAACGTTTCAAACAGTGAATCAGGCAGGTCTGTCTACTCTGTAAGGCTATCCATGATTAGAACGGCTGAAAAATGCTGTAGTGTGGCGATGTCAGACAGCGGTGTTACAACACCCGAATGCCTTTCCATGAAGACAATCTTTTCATAAACAACAATAGTGAGTGGATGCACAATAACACAGGAGTTTCTTGTCTAGACAACAAATGTGTCTGGATATTTCTTTATTTTCCCCTTGTCTGCATTATCTTTTCAGCTGAGCACTGTGTCTGGTGGCAGTGTTGGAAAGACCAATGCATTTTTTTCTAGCAGTGAGAGATAAGTAAATATGATTCACTGCTCCAGTGACCATCACCAGCCCTCCCTGTAGGCTACTCCATCAAATCAAACTTTATTTAACCCCTGATGTGAGCTGAAGGGGAGGGCCGTGCCACACCACAGTGTGAAAGAAGGGGAAACAGTGACAGACAGGACGAGACAAGACAACAGGGAGGAGGACAAACAGGTAGTGTAAATATTTTGAGATAGCAGTCCAAGTGCTGTGCTGATTTTAGTCCATACCGGAAGTAAAGACTGTAAGAAACTAGGGCCACCAGAGATGTGGGACTTGATAGTAGGGGGTGGACCCACAGGGGTGTAATATGGAGGAGCATGCGTCACAAGATATGACAAGATGTGTAGGAGTGCCCAACTCAGTGTATTCTGACGCGACCAATCATTATTCTTAGTTAGTCTCAACAGGAGCTTGAGTATCTGTACATACATGCATGTGAGGTGGCCACCGAATACCCAAGAAGCTGCCCATGCCCAGGGAGACCACAGCCAAGGGCTCCCCCAGAGCTACCAGGGGACCTGGGACCCACCACACGGCCGCCAGAGCTACAGGACCCAGATTTGTCTGTGTCTGGATATTTCTGTATAGCTAAAAAGAAACAAGCACAGTAAGATGGACTGCTGAAGCTGTTGTTGATCCCGGGATGTGCACGTAGCCTTCATGTGAATGAGTAGTATAATATTTCCAATATTTAACATCAAGATGTGGCCAATTGTTTCAGAGTTTGAAATAAAAACTACAATCAGTGCATTGACTTGTGAAGTTAGCTGTATTGCCAGGTGAGCTGTGCAGGCAGTGGTACAATTTTCCACGCAGCAATGTGAGATACTATAAAAAGCTGATGTTACTTAAAACCCATTCACATTCAAATACAAAATACAGTAATATTTAACAATATAATATTTCACAGTATAATGTAATATAGTTCTGGTTAGTATAATCTAATAATATAAAATATGGCATGAATGGTAGTGGTCATAATCAGGTTGTGCAGTTTGTTTTTCTGGTTGTGACAGGACATGAAAATACTGTATGAGATATCACAGTGCAGTCTATATGGTTTGGTATGAATGTGTGACGTTAGCTTTAAAAGTGTTGCATATCTTTTGGGTTGAACTGAAATGTATTGAATTCACTTTCTGAAGAGGTTGCATGATGAAAAAATTAGATTAGTCTAAAATATCATATTGCAGTATACTATTGAGTTAACAATATTATGCTAACATTGTGTATGCACTGTGCATACTTTTGTAAAGCCAGAGATAAATTCATTGTATGTGCTAATATTTGACCAGCCAATTAACATTCATCTGTTTATTTATTTTTCAACAGTTTTTGATTTTATGAACACTTCAAACCCTAGATAGCAATTTGAAAAAATATACATATTGTCAAATAAAATTTGTAATAGTAGTATTTTAGAACTAAACATTCTATTCTGATATTGTTATATTGTTTTTGGAGTAACATGATATTCGCTTTGACTTGATATACCTCCATGTCACATTTTTTTTTCCTATACCTCACTCTGACCTTCAGCCTCCCCATGAGGAAGAGGAGGTAGTTTTGGGGATCTCTTCTGCAAATATCATTGTATCATGTTGCAGTAAATTCACTGATATGACCATAATGACTTTCACTGTTAATGTTGGCAGCACTGTCATGATATGATCAGCACCATTATTCAAATATTCAGCATATCCATAAGATTGAAATCGATACTCTGCAGTGATCATGTTTCATTTCCAAATGAGCTTCCCTCATGTTTGAGGAAAATGTGGTTTCACAAATTCCCCCAAAATAACAATTCTGAACCCCTGACAGCACAAACATAACATGTTCTTCATCTCTGCTTTCCACTTCTTAATCTCAGAGCTGTCCCCTGTGAATCTGTAGAAATAATTTATTTTTCTTAACATATGGTAAGGGAAACTTGGAGCTTCACATCAATAGATCCTTTTAATCATACTCCCGCTATGATTTAAATAAATATTCCTATTTTTGATATTATGATATCAACACATGAATACAGAAGACATGCAGAAGATCATCAGGCAGACTTTGGCCTTCACATCAGGTGTAGTGACAGCCTTGACAACTACAGGATCTCCAGTGTTATTGGAATTATTAATCAATGTACCCTGACTTTTGATTGATAAATTTAGTTTTAATTTTCAATGATTTGTGTCACAATGACAGTTAACAAAGGTGAGAGGAGTCTTGTGAGACATAACTTAAGGATAGGGAAGTCAGTGTTAACTGGTTGCTGTAAGAAAGGCACAGAATTTTATACCTGCTTGCTATCCTGTTCTTTAAGGCACACTTTTATTGATCTACAATACATGCTGGATCCTATTTACCTAAGTGATTTTCTGATTTAACCAGTGTTGGGCAAGTTACTTCAAATATTTAATGTATTATTTATTACTTGTTACTGTCATTTCAAAGTAATAGTTACATTATAATATCACTGTATTTTAAATGTAAGGCATTACACTATTAGCGCATTACTTTGAAGTTACTTGTAAAAATAACAGGAAATATGGATTTTGTCATTCTAAATGTAGCTCAATACGCTCAAAAAGCTCAGTACACATCCAGTGGAAGGTGATGTGGTGGCTATCTGACTGAGTTCAGCTTGAGGCTAAAAACAGTAGAATATAATAGCCACATTGATGGCTCATGGCACAATACAAGAAACGATCAGAGCAAAAACAGACAAAAGGTAAAATTCTGGTAAATTATGTTAGAGATACTGTAACTTTAGGCCTAGTGGAGAACTTTTCTCCTCTGCTGATCTCACAGAGTATTTGGCGAATTGGATTTAAGCAAACAAACAAACAAAAAAACACACCTCTTCATTTTGGGTTAAATTAATAATGCATGGTAACTTGCTTTCATTACATTTTTACTGAGTAAAATATTACCTTTTTTTTTTTGTTGTAATGCCTTACATTACTATGTTACAGCCTTTAATAACACAACTAGAAAAGCACTCGGAGAGAGCAGACCTCCGCCAGCACAACAGTCCTCACCCATATTGTGATTTTTACCAAAAATATTAATCCTACCTTTATTTCATCAAAATATTTAGATTCTTTGACCATGAAAACATACAAATATGTACAAATGTTGAAAATGGTCCTATCCCACAAGTTTAAAGCATCCTTTAAAAAATCCCTGGGTCCAGATGTGATCCGGATCACTCCCAAAATCATTCGTTCCTTGTCCCAATCTGGACATTTCCTGAAAATTTCATTGAAATCCATCCATAACTTTTTGAGTTATGTTGCTAACAGAGAAACAAACAAACAAAAAACAACAGACGCTGGCAATAACATGACCTCCTTGGCATAGGTAGAAGAAGACACAGTAGATGGACAAAGCAGATTGTTGTCTCTTTAATGTTGGGGAGAAACTGACTAAATGTCCTGTCAAACTGGAACTTAACAAACAGACACAAACAGAAAATTGATGTAACTATTTTAAAGAGGAAAATGAAGAGGAAGACGTGTTAAAACTATATAAATATGACATCAAAAAAATGTTTAAATTTTCAAAATCTACCACTGATTGTAGTTAGAGACAGCAAACACGATCCCCTTAGTGATGTAAAGTGACACAATATAGAAAAAAGAGTTTATTCACTGGTGGACAAAGAAACCGATGTGCAATCTGCTCTGTGATTGTCAAACCACTAAATCCAGCATACTGTGACAAATTGCTTAAAGTCAAGTAGTTCCACAACCAGGTATATGGTGCATTTTATTCATTTTTGTAAAAATGTTTTATATATTTAGTTCCATTTTAAAGAAACCATTTTTGAAGGAGATATTCATGCTGAAATGGTGGTAATATTCAAGTCTGCTCCAGGTAATACACTGGCCCTATCACATTGGCACTGATTTTGGGGGGTCACAGGCTGACAAGTTTTGGAAAGACTGCTCCTGGACATGGTTCCAGACCTGACCACTGGTGGAGCAATGCAAATCCCCTTTTAACATCATGTAATAAGTTGAGATACAGAACACATTTCTTTGCATTTGTTATTAAAAAAAAAAGGTGTTAAAAATAGCTTCACATTATCAGTATGGATTTCGAATCCAACAATCAATGGCATTTCAAATAATTAATTAAACAACCCCACTATCTATTTGCACCCAAAGACCACTGGATACATTGGTTATAGACATGACCTAACTGATTTGGCCATAAGAAAATGCCCAAACAAAAATTGCAGCAGTGTTTTCACTGTGTTCTGGTCGCTGCCCCAACCGTAATTAACAACAGCTTAGACAAGCTACAGTTTAATTCCTTTTGAACGGGGTCCAAATTTGAAGGAAAAAAAGGTCTCCCATGTGTCTGAAATGTGGCTAGCAAAGCTGGAGGATGATCACACATAATCAGAAGCAGACCGCCTTTCAGGGGCAGAGCGGCTGTGGGGCAGGCGTACGCAGACAGAGTGAGGGGGGGCTGAACAGTACGCTCTGTTTTCTTTGCCTACAGTAGCTGTGTGGCGTCAGCTGTGGCTTGGCTGATGTGCACGTGTAAGCCCAGAGATGAAAAAGAGGCATCACATACTTTAGGAGATGAATTATGATACAAACCAGTGGTAGGAAAAAAGTCGCTGCACATCTGATTGGCGCTGTCAGTGGGACGGGCTCTTATGAGTTGTAGTACAACTGTCAAACTGTGCGGTGTGGTGAGGGTCCGTGACAGTCTGAAGACTTATCTTGATGGATCCTGTGCTGCAGAGGGAAGAGACATTAGCTATAGTGTCAGTCAACAATAGTCAGATCTCCTCAGACCTTCTTTACAGTGACAGACATCATAGCCATCAGCTCATTATACATCTGTATAATCTTCAAACCTGACCTGTTTGGTTTATAATGATGTATCTTAAATAGATTTACCTTTTTCCCTTGGCTGTGCTTTCTCCCACAAGTCATTCAAGGTCCGACTTTAGTCCCATTTCACTTATAGCATACATGAGGCGAGGTTTAAGAATAAAAACATCAATACTGAGACTGTGTTGACCTGCCAAAATAAACCCTATAGCATTGGAGTCTTTTGCACGTCCAGGACAGGGCCAAGTCATAATTTTAAAGAGGTCCAAATCCACAGTGAGTCCTGAAAATCATTGCATAAGACAGTTTGACTCACTCCCTGTATTTAATATATGAATGTTTATGTCTCGATTTTCTCTTCAAAATCGCCAAAGATGGATCAGCTAGCAAAAGCATGCTACTAAAGGTTTGTTCATTTTTTTAAGCTCTAAGGCTAACTACATATTAGGCCACTTTTGGAAGGCCTAACTTTCCTCATAAAGAACTAAAAGGGAAAAGTTGCTCAAGCAGTGTTTCTAACAAGTGGTCTGGTTTGGTTCAGTTCAGCTCAGTACGGTTTGGAGTGGTTAACCCTGATCTTGTGTGCTTTTCCACTGCCAGCTGTACCTTGACTTGAGGGTTGAGATATAAGCCAGAAAGAGATGGTTGTGCCAGTTACTTAATTGTAAGACATCACACACGGTGAACTGGTCTGAAGCAGAAGCAGATCGTAAACAAAGAGCAATACTGGAGGACTTCCAGTACCCCAGTACTCCATGGAGCATTGTCTCTTCCGGACGTTCTTTCCAACAACAGCAGTGAACAAATCACTCCAAATCCATGGCTTATTGGAACATGGCACAGTACATATTTTCATTTTAGCAGCTGTTGCATGGGGGTTCATGCATGGCAATTTTTGAAACCATAAACAGACTGCAGCACTTTTAGCTCCACCCTTTAGGATCAGTTTGGTACACTCTGCACCCAGAGGGGTTCTAAAAAGTGGTGTTGGCAAGGGTTTGTTATTTGGATACCTTTTCTCGTCATTTGACAGTGGGGACACCTGTCATTGCAGACTGTAACAAGCTAGAAAGAACCAGACTGCTTGCTAGAAATACAGTATCCCCCCCATCATGTTTTTTTTTTAGATTAAAAACTCTTGTCCAGGCTGTCTACAACAAATGACCCAAACTGACTGCTTTAATGTGACATTACAAACTCACAAGGACACCCCTGGTAAGGGGTGTCTCTATCCGCATGAACTCTTTAAGGAAGAACAGTCTCAATTACCAGCTACAGGTTTCAACCAAGTTTATTATTTTCATTATTATTACCCAAATTTCTTGGTCTTAACAAGCACCTTATATGTTACTGTAGTCTTGAGAAAAATTTTCATCTGATTTTGCTCAAACTTTAGTCCCTCAGACAACTCAAAAATGACCTTTATTTAAAGTTTTAATCAATGTAATTTCAGTATTTCCACAACAAATACATGATCACTTTTTCTCAAACGTGTGGAAACACTTCAGTAAACACCATCACAGCATGATCCATCGTAGTGTACTGACCAATCAGAGACCAACTGTCAACATGCCGATGTCTTCGACCAATCAAAGCACAGCTATTTTGCATTAGCCTTGCAGAGCAGACGGGCCTGCCTGATTCTGAAATCATGCATCTTTGTCTTGCCAGCCTACACTGTCCAACGGTTTCACTCGGCTAAATGCTTAATGGCCCAATCAGGGAAGAAAGGCGGGAGCAGCGGGAGTAGCGGGAGCTGCGGGCATGACAACAACAGGAAGGGACTTGACAGGAAGTGAAGTCACTTCCAGTTGTAAAAATAATGGAGGCTAATGTCGGTTAGCCATCATGATTACTCAGCTAAACTTGGCGAAATATGCTCTCCTCATAGGTCTACTTAGTAGGGATTGTCTTTGACAAGGTTCGTGTCCCATGTAAGTGTTAAATGATACATCTGTGTGGTATAATTTAACATGAAATGATAGTCTCAAGGTAGTTAAGCTATCGGCTAGCGGTAGTTAGCCGTAGCGGCTAACGGCTAACCAGGGCAAACAACAGCTAACAACAGTTAGCTGTTAGCCGCTACATTTAGCCACTACATATGCTATGTTATAGCAGCGCTGCTTTGTATGGATTGGTCTGCGATGAGTATTTTGAGCCAAACAATCGTCCAATCACAAGCTGCTGTTGTATTTGAAGGTTCTGCCCCTGAAAACATTCTTGCAGGGCTCCTCCCCAGATGGATTAATGAAATATTTTCGATATGGAACTGTCCATCTGGGATGTCAGGTTATTTTGCATCCTCTTGCTCTCAAAAAGACAGGGTCCTGTGTTTGCCTACAGTGTTTTCGCAGAGAAAGAAAATATTTTTTCTGTATTTTATGTATCAGATTTGTTGCAATCGCAATGTTGGTGATACTTAGTATGGTAAGTCTTTGCTTTTACTTATGTATAACACTCACCCAATAAAATTGAGCTGATTAAAAAGCACTAAAAATGTGTGTTATAATGGAGAAATTACGGTATAATTATAATCATACTTTGTAGTTGGAATGAGTGAGGATCATGTCCAATTTCTAATATACCATGAGAATACCATGAGCATTGGTCATCAAAATGGATACTGTTTGAGGTTTAAAATAGAATGTCAAAACTTTTTGCTTTTGTTGTATGAGAGGCAACTTGATGGCATAACATTTTATGAGGGTTAATGAGTAAATATACAGCAGGTATAGCAACCAATGCTGTACAACATGATATGATATTAGACACCAGAGTTTTGACGTCTTGTATTTTTAGCCTTAATCCTGTACCATTACCAGCTGTCAATTCCTTGTCAGCACAATAACTGCAACTTGTCTTAAAATAACAGTGATATGCTTCAAATTGCCTGTAAAACCAAACATCCCAATCAGTTGCAAGTAGCATCCAGAATAAATTGCATCCACTTAGCATCTTCTCTGGAAGCCTTAGAATATGATTTATAGAGCTACTACACTTGGCCCTGTGACACAGCACGTACTAAGCAGCCACAACATGTCTGCGGAGAGCATTAGAGACTCGTCTTGTGCTCAGATTTATGAGAGGCATGCTCCATGCTCATGTGTTACGCCTTGAAAAGAGAACATTGAAATCCTGCGCCTGTCTTGTAAACAGAGACATGCTGCTTTTACATTTGTACAAATATTGCTGGACAAGTTGCTGTTTTTCAAATCTTTTCCACCATAAAGGATGAAGTTACTTGAAACATTTAACATTAAAAGGTAATTATGAAGAAGTTTCGTCTAATTAAGAACTCAAACTCACTTGTTTTCTTAAAGCTTTGCTCCTGTTATCCTTGTGTGTCTCCAGTGTGTGATGCATTACTTTCTAGAGACTGGAAATCTTTCCAAATTGCAGCGATGATATTATTAATGGCTCTAATGACAGTTTCTATTATGCTTAGTACCAGTGTTTTGGTCCAGGATTCAGGCTACATGTTTGCATAGCCAGCGATTGCTTCTTAGAATTCTATCTGGAAGATTTACATGCTAAATATCAATCAAATGTAACAGGAATAAGTTATTGTATCCAAAGCTTTCCAAGCTGTGGTCTTAGTCTTGATCATATTTGTTTGTCTAGACACCAGGAATGCAACCAGAAGGGGAAAAAGAAGCAACAGGCAGATATTAATTTGAACATTAACAAGACATGTAGAGCAGAAACAGTGCAGGAGGGTAACTGTGATACATTAAATTTAGAGGCTCCAAACCCTCAAAGCTGCATAGTAAATCCCCTCTTTTTACAACGTATAATTCTTGTTCGACATATCCGGGGAAATGTGCACACTTGCATGCTGAGCTCCCTACACTGTCATTATCTATTTTTTGTGTTTTTCTGTAAGCTATGACTTGAATCAGGCTGCTTTTAAATGGCTGTAAACACTCATTTGTGCACACTCTGTTGATACAAGTTTATTACTCAGCCTTGTTTAACCCTGCAGCCTCAGTGGCAGCTCCTGCAGCTATACACGTGTTTACCAGTCATCATTTGGACCAGAGCCTGAGATGAATGAATGAAGAAGTATGCGGTTAATGAAGGTAAATCTGAGGCCAGTAAGACGTAAAAAAAATTGTACACACATCCCCACTTCTGCTTTTCTTTGTTGTGTTCAGATGCTTGGTAGTGTACACTTTGGTGCTCATAATGGAGAAGTGCTTGGAGCTATCTTTGGCATGTCTGGACTCTGCTGTATGTTTAGATATGGGATTTTTCTGAGATTCCTCTAATGAAAAGGAAGTAGCGTAAATGTCTGGCTTATAAACCAAAGGTGCCACATCATCATCGCCACACAGCCACTGACTAAGATTCTGCCTTTGGAGGAATAGGGGAAGGAACTGTATGAGGAAGTTACTTTTTCATTTTGTGTATTAGATTTGTATAACAAGTGTCTGGGATACAGTCCTATTTTTGTGGGTTGATATGAAAAGTGGCAATGATACATTAAAAAATTTGGAGAAGCAATGCACTTTTTACAAAACCTAAAACCAGTGAAGTTGGCACGTTGTGTAAATCATAAATTAAAACAGAATACAATGATTTGCAGATCCTTTTCGACTTCTATTCAATTGAATACACAGCAAAGACAAGATACTTAATGTTTGAACTGGTAAACTTTATTTTTTGCAAATATTAGCTCATTTGGAATTTGATGCCTGCAGATTGGGTATCAAAGCAGCTTCCCTGAAATGCTCAGTCATTCACAAACAAGGATGGGGCGAGGGTCACCACTTTGTGAACAAATGCGTGAGCAAATTGTCCAACAGTTTAAGAACAACATTTCTCAACAAGCTATTGCAAGGAATTTAAGGATTTCATCATCTACGGTCCGTAATATCATCAAAAGGTTCAGAGAATCTGGAAAAATTACTGCACGTAAGCAGCAAGGCCCAAAACCAACATTGACTGCCCGTGACCTTTGATCCCTCAGGCGGTACTGCATCAAAAACCGGCATCACTGTGTAAAGGATATCACCACATGGGCTCAGGAACACTTCAGAAAACCACTGTCAGTAACTACAGTTCGTCGCTACATCTGTAAGTGCAAGTTAAAACTCTACTATGCAAAGCCAAAGCCATTTATCAACAACACCCAGAAACGCCGCCGGCTTCGCTGGGCCCGAGCTCATCTAAGATGGACTGATGCAAAGTGGAAAAGTGTTCTGTGGTCTGACGAGTCCACATTTCAACTTGTTTTTGGGAACTGTGGTCGTGCAACGTCTTTTTCATGGACCCCCCTGCTTATTTCAGCAAGACAATGCCAAGCCACATTCTGCATGTGTTACAACAGCGTGGCTTCGTAGTAAAAGAGTGCGGGTACTAGACTGGCCTGCCTGTAGTCCAGACCTGTCCCCCATTGAAAATGTGTGGTCCATTATGAAGCATAACATACAACAACGGAGACCCCGGACTGTTGAACAACTTAAACTGTACATCAAGCAAGAATGGGAAAGAATTCCACCCAAAAAGCTTCAAAAATTGGTCTCCTCAGTTCCAAAACGTTTACTGAGTGTTGTTAGAAGGAAAGGCGATGTAACACAGTGGTAAAAATACCCCTGTGACAACTTTTTTGCAATGTGTTGCTGCCATTAAATTCTAAGTTGCTGATTATTTGCAAAAGAAAATAAAGTTTCTCAGTTCAAACATTAAATATCTTGTCTTTGCTGTGTATTTAATTGAATATAAGTTGAAAAGGATTTGCAAATCATTGTATTCTGTTTTTATTTACGATTTACACAATGTGCCAACTTCACTGGTTTTGAGTTTTGTACTTTAAAACTTTTTTTCCTAAACCAAATATTCCAGTAAAATACTGAGACTTTTGTCATATTGACCATTTGCATTTGACACCACACTGCGTTCCATTTCCACTGGACTGCAAAAATGATGTCATCCAGCATATAACTTAATGAACTTCAGTGCTAAATAAAGATAGATTTCCTCTCTGGTGAACCTAAACCCGCATATCAAACCATAATCACGTGGACAAATCTAACAAGGCTTTAAATGTCAATTTTATTTATCTGTGAGGGATATATCAGGCTTATACTATCATATGCAACAGAGACACTTGGTGTGCTGACCCTAATGTTAGCAATGGACAAGTAAAGCTATCATTTAAAGCATATATACAATCATCTTTGACTTTTATTTGGACTTTCTGGTTTGTCTGTTGAGTTTGAAAACGTTGATTTGGGTCCATAAAAGCATAAATGTTCCTCACAGTAAGGAGAGTCTGCTTGAAAGCGCCACACGCTGCGGATTTACACACATCAGCTGCATGTTTCCCTGAACCAAAAACATCCTGAAACATCCTGTTGTATTTTACCAAGTCACACTGGTATTTTACAGAATTTGAAAACACAAGTCCAAAGTGTTTACACCTGCATCCACAGGTAAGATGGTCTCATATCCTCCAATTCTTACTGAAGTTTCTGCCATTTCAGTTTCAAACACACTCAGTCTCCATCAGTTGAAATTTTTGCTGTGTCTACTCCCTGTTCATATAAGTATCCTCATGTATCCAAAACAACGGTAGACAAAATTCCTGGATAGATCACCAAATTATCCTGCTGGGCTGTGGTTGTTTTTTTCCTATATTGAGTCTCAGTTTAAACAGCTGTTCCACTCTCCGACTTTATTGAATAGGCTATGTTGTCCAGTCGCTGCTTATTTTCTTTTGTGAGTTTCTTTCAGATTTCCAGACTCACTCAACAATCTCATCAGTATTTAAGTTCTCTATTGTTGATAGTCTTTGTTTCAGTAGTAGCACAAAAAAATGCATCACAGTAGTTATCAGCTAAAATGAATTTCAATCTATTGACAACAGCAGACAACTGTTGTTGTCTCTTCTTGAAACGGCCTCCTTTTCAAGAGCAATATGAAAACAAGCAGTCCTGATTTACTTCCAACAAGGCTGTGGGTCTGTACATTTCCGCTATCAGTGTTACTGTGGGCTAATAGCTCAAAGCTTGTACATCTAGCTAGCTAGAATTACAGGATCAATATATCATGAAGAACTACTGTCTGGCAGTTAAACGCCTTTGCGTGGTACTCTATTACCAAACAGTGAGTGCAAGAAGATTCAAGTCCTCTGCCTCAATTTTGTTAAATTGATGTGTGCTTGATATAGACTGCATTTGTTACATCACAATGTCAGGACATTACTGTGCTCAGGCCCAGCTACAGCTGGAGCAGTGTGAGTGCAGAGTGCAATTAGCAGGGGACCAATTTGATCCAGAGATCTCAATACACTGAGACAACATAAACAGGCTGGTTTGGTTCGGAATAGATCAGTTGGCAGCAATAAGCCCTGATCTTGCTTGCATATTCACCGCAGCTTTGCCCTTACATTAGAGTAGAAATGTCATAGGTCTCACCAGCTCCCCCTGCACTTTCTCCTTTCAAAACATCAAGATAAAGAAGACATGCATCTCCAAAGTACTCCATGCAGCTCTTTTCTTTCCTTTCATAGCAAAAGTAGTGGAAACATCCTTCACTGGAATCCATGGGTTATTCAAAAAACATGGCATGACATGTTGTTTTGGTCTTTGTTACTGTTGCATCAATTCAAAAAAATTAGGATGTGCAAGCCCCTTGGAGGTGTAGTCAGCAATGTGGAGAAAACGAGTGGAGAGGTTGTTGATAAACACATTTAGACCCACCTCTCCTTCATACCTCACCCCTGGCTCCACCCCGAAAGCTGATGGATGTGCATCGTCATGGAAACGGCCGTAGAAACTGCGTAGCTAACCAACGTAGCTAAGGTAACCCCAACTCGTTAGACAACTCGACTGCCATTATTGATGACATCATAACAACAGTACATTCTGGCAGATTATACAATAAGATGAATGCCTGACGGCTGTTACTGTTATGTGAAGCACCACAAAGCTAATGTTGCTTACCTATCCAGCAGACAGACGGCGACATCGGCATCCGTTTTTAGGTCTTTAAATTGGTGGAGTTCCCTCCACCATCAGAAAGCAACACCAATTGACCCGGGTCTTCGCTCTTTCATGGTCATAGCCCTTCTTTTTCACTTTTTCACTCCTCTGACCTTTTTCTTTTGGGCTGTTTTTCAGCCACTGCACCTATTGTATCTCTCTTTTACGCTAACTGCGCACGCTCTGTCTGATCTGCGCGTGAGTATGATCGCCCCCTGGACGTTGGGGGGTGTACCCTGTTTTGATGACTCAGCCTGAGCCACAGTATTTACCTGCTGAAATGCTGTCAGTGGTGACATCTTGTGGATGGAGAGGAGAGATACGGTGATTTTGACAAATAGTGCATTAGATTAGAAGATCGCTGACTACACCTTTAAATGCATTATGTTTCAGTATGTCAAATTGGCCACGGTTGAGGTGTTGAAAATGTCACTGTATAGAGACGAAAAAATGCAGCTCCACAGAGTGATGACAGTTGTTTTGCTGCTTTCCAATGCTCCTATCGTCCTCCTGTTCTGTATACCACTCACAGATGCACTCACAAGACAGAAGCAACTTTGGGCCACTTCCAGCGATAAAACTCAGGGCCAGTATCACCCACTTAGAGGAAAGAATCTCTGACAAGACTAAATTATGATAAAAAAGCATTAAAGTTTGGAAAAATATATGTGAAAAAATAAAACATAACCCAAGCTCTTAGTAAAAAGCAGAAGAAACTGCAAAATTAAACTAAATCATAAGAGCACAATAATACCCTCCTGTGTGTTATTGTCTAGTTTAAATACAGCTCCAGTGGGCAGAAAAATCTGCACATTGTTTTTGTAACTAATGACCTATTACTGCGCCCTGTCAGTGTTGTTTTTCCCCACCGCTGGTTTTGCTGACAGTGTGAGATGTGATAAGAGCTCCGCCATGGGTACTGTATCTTACCCACATGTGTAGCTAATTCAAAACCTGTGGCCAATAATGGTTTCTGTAGGTCAAAGACGCATGACCTATGAGACAATTTTCCCACATCAAGTCTAACGCAGATAATTACTCAGGCCAGACATCTGAGGAGGGTCGTAATGTCAGTTTTAAACAGTCTGATAGAAGCTTTGTTTTTCCCCCTCTACTCAAACGTGTATCCAGTCAGTTTTGTTTCAATCCCAGTAATGGTTATGGGATTATGAGGGCGGATGGTTTCATTTTTCTGGCCTATGACTGTCACATCCAGGTCCATTACTGTGATTTAAACCTAAGCATATATGCCAAGGCCATTTTTACTGCAGGGCTCTCCAGCTTGGCTGCTCTACATTTAAACACATTTATACAGTCCAGCACAGCCAGGGTCCTGGTTATTCCAAAGGGTCACTAACAAATCTGAGCTCAATCTTCCTGCGCCTTGAATCATTTTGTCGAATAAACAGTGAGAGGTCATTTGTCTGAGGCAGTCACTGTTTCCACTGCTGTTTTACTCAATTTGAAGAGGACAGGAGGCTAGTGATGTGTGTTCTATTTAAAGAAAATACATGACAACAACAAAATGTCAAATGTATTATTTCATAGACCAAAAGTACAAAAGTTTTTACCAATGCAAGTTAGCAAAAAAAATTATCAGACCCTCCAGCAGCATTTTTTTGATAATTGCAGCAATACATATCTGACTTTGCAGTTGTGAAAAAAGCTGCAATGTTTGAGGGTTTATTTTGTCAGTAACATATCAGTAAAAAGTATCTCTGATTGATTTACTGACCAACCAATCACAATCAGAGAGTCCCCAAAGCGGCCATCGACAGGTAACTTCAGTCAGAGAAGTTTTGTGTTGGCAGAGTCTGTTTTAATGCATTGCCGTGACATTGTTCACTTACTTTTGTGACCTTGTCATTGAAAATCAAGTAGAAAACTTACTTACACTCAAAGGTAAAGGAACATATTAAAATACTGAAAAATCTGTATTTGCTGTTAAGGGAAAGTTTACCAGAAATACTTATAAATTTAGTTGTGACCAAGCAATATTAAATTAAACTACTGAGGCCATGTACCATTAATATTATATTAATTTAACAGTTTCATAGAGATAAGGGATTTTAATACACCCTGTAGTTTTGTCTTTGCTCTTTTACTACAGGCCACATTTCAGAAAATTAACAAAAGAGTTGGAAATACACAATTTCAGTCATTTCAAATTGGAGGAACCTTGGAATGCTGTTAAAGCTCTTGAATGGATGTTGTCACACTTAGCTCTCTCTCCTGACAAACAGAGAGGCCGTACTGAGGCTGGACTCAGGGCCGTCTAACCGATAGCAACATTTCGAAGACCAAAAAATCCTCAGTTAATCACAGATAAAAGAAATACACACGCTCTAAAAAATACACCCCTCTCACACAGAGAGAACATGGATGTATAGTCTGTATAGAAACTGATGTTATTTTTGAACCATGTTGTAAAAAACGTCTTCTCCCCACTTACAGTCACTAAGTTGTCCGGTTTCTACTGCCAGCCTGAAGTTGCCTGAAGTGGTCATTGCCACCTGTGGTTGACAACGAGTGAGTTAGCAAACTGCTTTTGGGGGTTAAATTGTCCATTACCATAAGGATTAAAATCCGATGGGTCATGCTTTAACCCTTTCATGCATGAATCACTAAGTCGCAAAGGAATTCTTTTTATAAAGATTAATTTTACTCTCAGACAAGTTAAAAACCATGGTCAATTTTTTTAAAGATATATTTTGAAGTAGTTTTACATCTGTCCACTTCACTGTGCATCAAAATAGTAATTTCGTGGAACTTAATAAAGGTCCACAAACACATCTTACAAACTCTTATTAAGAGTAAATAAAAGAAAAAGCTAAATTTGAAGTATATATTGTAGCTGTTCAATCAAACTATTCACTTGTTAATTACACCAAAATTTAAAATAAAAAATACGAAACTACGTGAGGTCACAATACCAAATTTGCCCTTTGTCGGCTGTTTTGGATTTTGGATGCAGTATCTTAATATGGTGAAAAAACATAAAAAAGTGCATAGATAATATTTATATGAAACTTGCGAGAGGGGTTTGGGAGTTCACCAACTGGAAGTTGGACATGGTACTGCAACTTAAAGGGGATAAAATTTAATCCAAATATCTGTCTACTGAAGTGGACACCATGCATGAAAGGGTTAATAAATGTTTTTTCTTAAAAATTGTAAGATAAATATAACATTGTCAGTTATGTTCCTTATTACTAAAAACTGGAAAAACATAATTTAGTAAAAATGTTCACCATATAATGAAATACAACTTACCTTCAAAGGAGGCCTTAAAAACATTCGGACCAAAGCTGTTTATCAAACCAAGCTGTGAATATATTTATGTTAACTGTAAAAAAAATTATGATTCCAGCATTTCAAGTTGTACTGCAGTCAGCCTCAAGTGGACACTCAAGGTACTACAGTTTTTGTCACTTCAAAAGGTTTTTAGCTGTCTGATGTTGATGTGGCGGCTTGATTAGCATAAAAACACACAGTCATCACCTTTCATACTCACTTGCACCTATGCTCGTATAAAATAAATCCAGACAGCAGCCATCACCTTGATGCATGTTACCGAGATTATAAAGTGATTAACATGAGGCTAAAAATGAACTTTTTTCAGTGTGTACTTTGTGAATGTATAGTTTTGCTGCTGTATATTTAAACAGTTTGAACTTTTATTGTGACTCCACTAAGTCTGCCCCATAGATCTCATCCTCAAAAGTAGAGGCAAATTTAAAACCATGAGATTTCAAAAGCTAATTCACCACTTCAGTACTGACAGTGGTTCTGTTTGATCAGACAAGATCATTTGTAATAAAAGCTGAATCTAGTAGTTGTTTTTAAGTATGATCTTATTCGTTCTTTAAATTTGTGCCAGTCCTTCCTTCTGACCCATCACTGCACTTTCTTAGTTGTACCCTTAGGAGGCCTAAAACCAGTGGTAGCATCTTTCATAGAAATAAAACTGTCTTTGGGAAACTACTATGAGGAATATCCCACATTCATTTGTGCATTTGTATTACCTGATATGCCATTCTCTTCTTTTATTGTCAAACATTTCAGAGCAGCAGCATGCATTTGTCCCTGCTGTAACTGTCTTTGCAGACAAGAGTGGTTTTCATCCCGTACTTGATTTAAAGGAACAAGTTGAAACAAGATCCCCTTCATCAGTTTATAGTCCTGCATTCTTTGGCACTTCTGCTCAAGTCTAACATAAACATTTTAAGTGTAGCCTATAATTCATAGACAGACTCTAGAAGCGTGGCGGTAAATCGACAAAAAAGAGACCTAGATATAGTCAGCGTCCTCTGCAGTGGTGTCACTTTCAGGGTCTGTGATGGACATAAAAAGTCTGAATCAGGTCGCTTGCTCTGCTCTTACTTTGATTCTGTGACCTGCCCTTGCTGTTGGTATTGACATGTCATAAAAAGATTAAAAATAACTCGATCCTGGCTTACTGTAGTCCAAGATCGTCTGACAGTCACTCTGACTGTGGGGGAGAAAAACAACCCTCCTGGATGTTTGTGTGGAGGAGGGGGGTCATCTGAAGGACCAATCACAACTTCTTCCTCTATTTTTTTTTTTCCTTTTCCTGTCTTTGGTCAAAGCCTTCCTTTAGCATGGCCCCTCTGATGGGATCCCCTCTTCTGTTTCCTGCTGTTTGTGTGCGTTGCTGGGTAACCATGGCAGCTGTCCAGTAAAGTGGGATTTTTTGTTTTTTACTGGTGTGACTGGGGGGGTTAAAGGGTTACAGGGTCAGCATATGGGTGGTATGCTTAACAGTTTTTATGTTGACAATTTGATATATGGGCAACAGAAAGGCTTTGTTTTACTGAATTGGTTTGTCCCTCTCTTTAACCTTAACCTTGGGTGATAGTAGAAATTAAATTGTTAATTGAAGTGGTAAAATAAATATACTTTGTACTTTGTATTTTGGGAATTTAGATATATTTTGTAATTAGATAAACTTTATTAACTTTGCGCACCAGTTGAGTGGTACAAAATATCTAGGAGAGGGCCATAAGGCAGAACCTTCTAGAAGCTTTTCCAGCAGATGTTTGGATGATAGCAATCACATTTGTTATGGGCTAATCTGATAATTTAGTAGATGTGCACTATGCTACAAAATAAGCAACTAATTAAAACAGACTCCTGTCAAAACATGTCAAAAGTTGAGTAAAAATGTCCAAACTATAGAGAAGTGAGTAATATGATATTTGTTTTCCATTCAACAACGAAACAGAATCCTAATCTGGTAAAACTGCCACAGAGGCTGTTAGCATCTATGCTAATCTCTATACATGCAGTTCCTTCCTACTGCTGTCTTATTTGTAGCTTGCCTGTTCTACAGGACTCTGATTGGGCCAATGCTGCTTCAGGCTGTGAACAATCTTTATAAATTGGAGCTTGGCAAGATACATCTGCCAGATTGCAGACATTGAATCAGGCTGATCCAGCTGTTGTGCAGGGTCAAACATTTCATGTCACATTAGTTTTATGGTTTGCTATCATTTTTCTGCTCAGTTACCCTTATTTATTAGTTGGCATAAAAACTTGCATAGATTAATGTGTGACGATCATCTTATGCCAACTCCCAAGTATGATTTCATAAAATGTGTGTATTTGGCCAATCACAGCAAATGAATGACTATGTTGATAAGTGTGGTGGTTGAAAGTAATTGTTATTTAAACAACACGTCCCTAAATATTCACTGTTTAGCTGGAGGAGGGACATAATGAAGTAGGAGAGAGAAAACTTTGAGCTGGAGTCTGAAACCATCTCCGGAAAGAGGAAAATACTAAGTAACTGATGCTTGGACATCTAAATGGGAAAACCAGTGGAAGTCAGAGACATCATGTCTACAAATGGATGCTGAGATTCTGTTTGAAGAGAAATATTTTTATTTGAGAGAGTCAGACCTTATGTGACTAATAAAGATATTAATTTTATTCTGTCTTGGATACTAGCATTTTAGTGGACCTCATTGGGAAACTAATTTGAGGACAGATTTCTGCCGAGCAGAGAAAACACGACAGTAAAAGTTGTGGCTAATATGTGGGGTTTGAAGTTCATGTTTATCAGAGCAGAGACAGTGATGTATGAGAAATCAACACTGATGATCCATCAATAGACTAAAAGAAAAGAATGAATTTCTTAAGAATTCTGTAATAAACTCAGTTACAATAAATCACTTTAGATCTATGGTTTTGCGAGGCAACACAAATCTAGATGTGCCTTGAGAATGATGCAAGCATGTGTCATTAATACAACTATACAGTAACCAGTAGATAAGTTTTTATTTTTTATTAATACTTAAAATTTTTCTTATTTCTTCATAAATTACGTATTATAATACATAGGTGTCAAACTCTGGCCCGCGGGCCAAATTTGGCCTGCAGTGTAATTATATTTGGCCCGCGAGGCAATTTCAAATTAATATTAGAGTTGGCCCGCTGGAAAAAGCACCAACCAACCTCCAAATGGAGCTGATTGAACTGCAGTGTGGTGACACGCTGAAGTCAAAGTTTGATGCTGTTGGGGTTGCACAGTTTTCACAGTTCATCCCTGACACAATGCCTCAGCTCCACACCCAAGTTGCTCAATTGCTCTCCATGTTTGGCAGCACTTATCTATATGAGCAACTTTTCTCCTCGATGAAGATGACGAAAACGTCTCACAAGGGACGTCTGACTGATGAACACCTGTGAACACCACGTTCGATAATGAGGGTTTCCTCAGCCCAAAGCCTGAGCCCCGACATCGATGAACTGGCATCCAGGGAAAAGATGCCAGGTATCTGGCTTGGGTGCATCAGATTAGATTAGTGTGTCACAAAATGAACACTAAATTACGTTTTCTATGCACTTTTTCTTGCTACTCCAAGGCCTGAATGGTTTATTTATTTATTGTTGTTATTTTATTTTCCAATTTAATAGCCTGTGTAAGAAGCTAATTTTGATATTTACCTCAGAAGGCTGCAAACAGAACAGAGGCATTCAATTTTTATTTAAATTGTATTTAATATTCCATTGATATGTTGTTTTTTTATTATTATTATTTTTATTTGAAACTCGATTTTGCACGCCTGCACCTTTAAGTTATATAAGCCTTGCTTGTTCAATATTCAATGTTAAATCAAAACTTGTTTGGTTCCATATTAAAAGGTTAATTTGTTCAACCTTGGCCCGCGGCTTTGTTCAATTTTAAATTTTGGCCCACTGTGTATTTGAGTTTGACACCCCTGTTATAATACTTTAAAAAAAATCATGAGAAACCTTTAAGTGTTTTGCTTTTAAATACAAGGAACATTGTTTTATTTCTTGTTTGGGTTTTGCATCTCTGTCACTGAGAGATAGAAAAGAAAAATCACATTTACATTTTAAAACACTCCAACTGCTTTGAAAATCTGTCTCTAACTTTGTGGTACATGATATGGAACACACTGTCCTTCTTTAAAAGTTAATAGAGACCAAAACAGGGCTAAAATCCAAAGGCAAACACAAATTAATACACTCATGACAAATGATGGTTGGTCAATGCTTACCTTGCTCTGTTGAGTGTGTGAAAGGACAATTGTCTGCTTACACCTAGTAATAATACATTCATAAAAGCCCAGACTAAAGCTGTGTAAATTGAATTTGCAAGGTCAAATAATCAGACATACCAGTTTGTAGTAAAACAAAGAGACTGTTTACACTGTGATCAACATCCTCTGTGGTGATTGAATAGCAAAGTGGTAATACTCAATGTTAAGAGTGAACACACCTTAATGTGCACTGGTGACAATTTGATATCCCACAGCACAGGATAAATATGGAGGTTGTTAGGAATGCCTTTATCCAGGCTGCCTTTGTGGTTCACACTCACACATACCCAAAGGCACACATGTAAGACTGTTAAAGACCTGCTTAGTATTACTGCATGCTGGTGCGAGGCTGGTGACAATGGATAGCTTTTATGTGATATTTGGCTTCAGTTGTCATCTGTGTTTTTTTATTTATATATGAAACATGGCCATTTTTCAACCGAAAATACCAACAAATGAGGAGAAAGTCCTGAATCATACGATTATAACAGACCGACAAGCCAAGGAGGAGGAAAATGCTGTCAAACCATTCACACTAAATACTATAGTAGGTCACACAGACTTGAGACAAGACAGTCCTTAACTTTTAAAATGCAGTCAATTCTAATTTTAATAGTAGCTGTGTAAAAAGTGGTGAAGTTATTGCTATAAATCATCATTTTTTTTGTGGTAAGAATCACTGTTCAACACGTGATAAATGAACAGCACAGACAGAGCATTGATAGAAATACTGTGTTTAACTCTGTATTATTAGTCAGCCATCTCCTTTGATTCAGCTCCATCTGGCTGTAATGCAACTGGGCAGAGAATGTATCACATGAGGAACAAGCCACATAGTGTTGGACGACTCCACTGAAGCCGCTGCCTGACCTCCACCCTCCCCACATCACCTGTGTAATGTCAGGTTTACTTCAGGCTGTGTTCTGCTTTTAAAGGCCATTACAAGGTTTGACTGTAACCACACATGTATGTGAAAACATGTGTCAAGTGTATATAAAGAAACATGGGTCAAGAAGAATACATGTGTCTGGATGCAGGGGCGGCCTTGGTAAATTAAAGGCCCTGTGCACATCATATTATGAGGCCCCTCCCCCAATGTGAATGGGTGTTTATCCAACTATTATTTGCATGATTTGAAAAGGGAAGATAAAAAAACTTTTTACTTCTCAAAACAGACAAAATCCTCTTTACAGGATACATCAAGAACCATTTGAAGGACTTTGAACCAATTTTCCCTCTGAATCAAAGATGAATTAATTAGTTCTTATGGTGCTCAAGGTAACCTACCAAAGGTCGAAGTGATTGGGCCTTAATGAACATTAAGTTAACAGTGCTTGAAGGGAGTTACTGTAAAAATCTTCATGATTTCTGATTCTAAATCTGTGGAAACCTAACTCGATTGTGAAAACAAAGTCAAAAGTCAGGGCCATGACACTGGATTTGTCCCTTTATTGTCTCAAGAATCCTTTAATGGCCATTTTACAAGTTAGCAAACATTCTCACACTGAAGCTGTGTTCGAAATTGTCCACATATTCACTCACTCACTATTCCCTATGTAGTGTAAATGAAACAGTGGACTACACTGGGAATGATCAAATGACATTTCGGACACTACACTGATTTTTTCTAAACGTCATAGCGTCAGATGAGCCGGATATTCCTGTAACGGAAGTGGGTGCGCCAAAAATCACATAAACAAGCTGTGAAGCTGTGTACAGCCGCTAAAAGACGTAAAAGACATTTTAATGTGTTTTACTACAGCCTTTGTTCTCTTCTTCTTCTATGAAAAAACACGACCGCATTGCATTGTGGTATACGGAAGTACAATATAGAGTACAACGCATGTACACTCACTTTTGCAGTGCATTGTGGGTATTTTGTAGTGCACTATGTAGTGAATGAAATCAACTGCTGAGAATTCGAACAACACTACAAAATGGCGAACATACTATATAGTGCACTGTATCTGTGATAGGGGATGATTTCAAACACAGCTTGAGACAAACTAATTTTGAGGGCCAAAGGTCAAAGCTTGTGGTAATGGAGTTGTTTGTTCATCCCTTGCTCATGAGTACAATATTTCAAGGATGCTGTAACAGGTTTGCTCAAATGTTCAAACTATACCAAATATAAGATCGTTATGGGTCATAGATGAAAGGTCATGGTGCCTTACGTTCATCCATGATGATACACTATTTTCAGGTAAATATTATGTAAAATGGTGTTAATGTTTCTCAAATTACTCAGTGAGGCATTAAAAGAGTCTACAATCCAAGGCAATTACATTCACAGACATCAATGATATGGCAAAAATTGTGAGACTGAACTGACTTCATGAAGCTAAAACGTTACCAGTTGAAGATGTGTTCAAGTGTTGAAAGAACAACCTCACATCACTGAGCTTAGCCAAACAATCTGGATCTGTAAAATGATCTGAGATTCCCATCACTAATCTAAATATTTTACTTATCTTTGTGCTTTAGAAAGCAGCTTAGCAGGACATTTTTTCAACCAGGGATTGTGGTCTCAATTACCTTGTTGTTAATGTTTGCTTGGTTGCCTACTCAACCGTTCGTGAGCACGTTTTTTAATAGATTTGGATGAAATTTTCAGGGATTGTAGTCAAAACACAATGAAAAGGTTTACATTTTGATAAAAGTTCAAGGAATAATTGATTGGTTTGGTGTGGAGTAGTGGAGTGATACAAATCAACATGCCTAAAAGTAAAATTTTCAAGTATTTCCTAGCATTGCATGATGAGACAGTTTTTAACATTTTTGATCATAACCCTCATTAAAACTTGGAAAATGCCTTGGCAGAGGCTTACAGTCTCAGGGCCCTTCTAGTTACAGAAGTAGTTCACAACACAGAACTTAGGCAAAATAATTTAAAGAAAAATGCAGTTCATTTTTGAAAATGCCAGAAATTACAATTCTCCAACCGAACAACTTTGCAAGTCGTTTTTTCCCTCTTTCTTAAACAGTTTTACCTATTTATCTAAACACTGCAAACTTTGTTTTGTTACCTATGATTGCAGAGAGCTACCAAGGCATTTCTGGCATTTTTGTCAAGTTTTAAAAAATAATGGATACTGAAATGTTGTGCAATTTTTGCTTACACATCCAGATTTGAATCACCACTTTAAGTCTTTTCACTTCTTTTTCGTACCAACATTCCCTGTAAATTTCTTCAATATCCATCCAGGACTATTTGAATTATATACAAAACTGAGAAAAACTGCTCTATCTTGCAATGTGAACAAATATATTTAAAAATCTTGTATCTTTATTAGACATGGATTAGCATTAAAGTCTAATTAGTTCTTTCTTGTGCCATGTCAACATTTTCTAAAAATGTCAACATTAAATGAGAGTTTACTGAGTTGTCTTGCTCAAATTCAAACAAACCAACCAACTAACAAATTCTGGCAAAAACATAACCCTCTATAAATACAGCACACAGTTCAAATGTGCTTCTTGATGATAGAAATTAATTTGGATGTGGACCTCATATTTTACCTTCCCTAACTATGTCCCGAGACTTTTTAGACACAATGCCAAAGGCACTTGCCTGCCACTGCCTAATGATAAATCTGCCTTAGTCCTGACTAAGAACTCATCTGGTTAGAATGACTCACAAGTAGCCAGATTCATAAAACACACTCATTTGAGCTGGAGGAGAAACTGTTTTTCTACTTCTGTCAGTCCATTTTGGGCCATTAGCTCCCAGTGGAGATGAAAGTGGACATAATAAAATGCTGCTCCTCTGGGAGAGAGTGTGCCACCCCGCTGTGGATCCATCTGAAATCATTCCCTTCCACCGTGCAGCATTAAGCGTCTTTCCAGTCCCTGGAAACCCAATCCAGTGGTATGTTTTTCACTTGGATCCTCCAGCGGTGTTCCCGACCTCAGACAGTGATCCCAATCAGGAGGAATACCCTGATGCTGCAGTTTTTTTTACCCTCTGCACTGAAACCAAATCGTATAATCGTGTAATGAGGGATCCCTCTCCAGGAAACATAGTGTAGTAGGAAAACTGGCTCCTACCCCTGCTGATAAGTTGCTTGGTTTATAATAAAAACACAATTTCAGTAAGTAATAGTCTCACTTTACAAATCACCATTTTGTTTTCAGTGACTGTTGGGATCTGGATTCATTTTTAGAGCAGTTTCTCGGTTGTGGCTGCCAGTTTTACACTCATAGTTGCTGACCACAGGAGAAATAAGTATTTTTGGTCAAAAACATTGTCATATTTCTTTGACAAGTGACTCAAAATGATGAATCAGGAGCCCAGATCTTTCCCCACCAGTCTGAAGATCATGAGCCGACGTGGATTGTTCTGCATGTGTGGATGTTGTGTAATTGATAAAACATACAGCAGAGAGCAGTGCACCTTTCAGACAATAAACAGGATATTCTCCTCCTGTCCTGTGCAATCAATCTTGTATATTCAGGATTAGCCTCTGCTGCAATGACTTTCAATGGGCAGGGCAGGATACTGTGCCCATCTGCCTGGACATGGGTGTTTCTATTGACAAAGCAGTGTGAAGTTGTGTGTTCTTAAAGGCTGTACTCGTATCTGAACTGTTATGTTTTCTTAGAGGGCATGGCTGCAGTTGGCGTATGTGTGCAGAGTGATCACTAATTATAGACTGTGACACTCATTTGATTTATACAAAGCATGACCAGGGATCCACAGTTTGTTTTGTAGGGATAATATTCTTGTGTCTGCATAAGGGTGAATGCATTAATCAATCCAAATTGGTCAGTATATAAGGCTGGATAATTGTGAATCCAAAACATTTGAAGTGCCACCTATAGACGGAAGCAGAAACTGTCATGAGAACCATTTTTTTCAGTTACAGGAGTCAATTTCAAGCATCTGCTGATCATTAAAAGTGACAGTCCAGTTTGTCAAGATTCCCTTTGAGGCTGGCCCTGTAACCCTGATGTGACTAAGATCTCTCAACTGGCTTCATGTGTTTGGCAACCTTGTTGATGATAGGGTAGGGCTGGACGATTAATTGGATTTCGATCGTGATTTCAATTTTGTCATCTGACAATCATAAAAACATTATAATTGAAGAAAAATGATTAATGTGCCACACAGTGTGGTGCCATGCAATGCAAATGCAAGTTCCTGCGTTTCATAGCGCTTCTGTGTTGCCCAAGCAGCCACAGCTAGTGTGTGTGACTTATGTGGATCAATGATACCGTATGTGCAGCAAGCACCACCGCTGACTGCACATACAGTATTACGGTTCTCTAAAGTTGTGTTTAAATCAATACTGAAGTTTTTTGAATAAATGAGTAATTGTTTATAATAATTGTGATTTCAATCTCACTTAAAATAATCGGGATTCTTATTTTAACCATAATCGTCCGGCCCTATGATAGGGACTGATCACACTTTTAAAGGCTAAGATATATATTTTTTTAACTTCATGAAAGTTTACCAGGAATGTTCCCATTTAGATGCAATAATCTCTTTTGCAAGAGAGTCTCAGCCAAGGCAGCAGTGCAAAAGGTTCACAGATATGTGATAGATTTAAACACACAAAAACATTTGACCAAACACCAAATCACCAGTCAGGTATTAAACAAGTGTCTACACTTGTCTGATGATCCTCGCTTCTGCTTTTTGATCCTTTTTCTTACCTAACTTAGCATTCTAGTTGTGAGTGATTCTACAAGGCAGACCGAGATGATGGGATGAAAGCACTAAAAGCTCAGTCAAAGACGGAATGAGTTTATGGACCAAAATACGTAATGAATTCATAAGATTGAAGGCCACAGCTACTGACAGTCTTTGGTATTAGTAGGGAACAGAAGGTGGTTCATGTAGTATGATTTTGTAGAGAAAGACATACCAAAGTTTCAACCTTTTGTTTTCTAAAGAAGACCAGCCATTCTCTCATCCAAGACACAATGATGTATGTACAACAGTAATGCAGTCTGATTGTGCACTTGGACAGTAATTGGAAGGTTGCAGGGTTGAGCCCAGCTCGAATGGCGATGTGTCATTGGGCAAGTCACTTAACCCCAAGTTGCTCTGACTACTGCATTAGTGATGTGTAAAAGGGCATAAAAGGGCATGAATGTGTTGGTTGATACTGACATGCTACAACCATCAGTGTGTGGTGTCAGAGTGAATGGGTGTGAATGAGTAGGTGGGAGCTGCGTTGTAATGCAGCTTTGAGTCATCAAGTCCTTTTAGTCCATTTGCCATGTATGTGGAAAGTCAGACCAGAGACAAAACTCAAAGCAGCATGATAAATAGAGTCCAAAATTTGATGATGAATATCACTACAGTCAATCACGGATATGAATATTGCTTGAATCAGTGTTTTCCATGTGACAAAAGAAATACAGTATTTGTTTAGAGAATCAAAACAACAAACCGAAAAAAAAAAATGTTAAATGACAAAAAATTATCAACATCACTTCAAATTATTTACTTTAAATTCTGGCCCAAAGTGTTTGTCAAGACAAAATCAGACCCTCTTATGAATGCAGCATAGCGTTAATTCTGACAGGGCACAGAGTCAAAATGGCTAACATGCTACCATTCCATTATTAAACAGCTGATTCAAACTTGCCAGGAAGGGCAAGCTGACAGCAAACTGATTGCATCTTTGCTGCCATTTGCAAAATGCATTCTAAATGCTTTATTGAAGCTGCACCAGCCTGTCTACTCTTTGCTGCTTTCTTTTTAAGCTGCTTGGCAACCCTCCTCCACCTCAGCTAATTCTTTCTGCCATTTTCTAACCAATAAATGTCCTGTTGACTGTGGTGCTTGCTCTGGAGGGATTTTGCTGCCTTTCTCCTTTCCTCAAGCTTTCCCTGTAGACTGCAAAGAGAACAGGAATGTGTCCTGTTCCTGCTAAGGGCTTCCACTATCAGCAAGTGGAAAGGCAGAGAGATGCTCCATATCACTTATTGGATATCTGCTTATGAATAACTTCAGGTAAAGCTTTATTCAAACAATTGCTGGTCTGGTCTTGGAAAAACTGGTGAAGACTGGAATGTAGTTGATCCCTGTTTTAGATCTTCATGCTGGTACACTGGTTCCCAATTAGACAATTAAGCAGATCAGTTAGGATTATTTTGAGGAAAAGCTGTATCCAGGGCCTGGTGTGGTGGTTAGAGTATGAAGCAAGTGCAAGCCTCTATGTCAGTGGCTATAATGACAGGGTCTCCCCTGAAGGATGCCAAAGGACTTCAGGATTGGTGTAGTGCATGACTACAAAACTTAAGAAATTATATAGGTTGGATTAGGGGTGGGCAATATGGCAAAAATATCATATCACGATTTTTAAAAAGTAAAATCACGATCACGATTTTATCACGATTCTTTTCTACGTTGATTTTTCTAGAATAATTTGCATGTTTGACCATTTTTTCCCTATGTTTAACATATAAAACATGTAAAACCCTAAAAGAAAAAAAAGGACAATTAAAGCCAAATAAACTTTCTGAACAGGTTGTGATTTAAATCGTGTAGTTTTTATAAAAATGTGCAATAAATGTAAACATAAATGGTAACGAACAACAATATCAGCATTATCTCTTAAAGTGCAACAATTCAGAACAAATGTTATCTAACTGCAATGTCTATAACCTGAGTGAATAATACAGCTGCTTAAGAACAGATTTTTGTTCAGACATCTTCAAGCTTTCATCTCCTTTTTTCTTCAAGCTACATAACCAAACAGGAGATCCCACCATGTCCTGCGCTTAATGTGCTACGATTGGCTAGTCGGGTGCGCGTCAAAGTCTCTGCGCCCACACAGACGATCTGACGATCTTTCTGCTTTATGATGATATTAAAATTTTATAATCCCTAACGATTTAATATCGTCATATCGCACACCCCTAGGTTGGACTATTATTTGACTTGATCAGAAAAAATGCCAGGCAGGATTGTTTCAGAGGATGATCTGTGGTTGTTCCACCACAATGTGCATCCTCACATTAACTGCATTTGCACATAATACAGTCTTATTGTTCTCAATAAATATGAGGTGAGCATAATAGTGAGGCATTGCTGACAACTGTTGCTGAAAACATGACTTACCATTTTGCATTATGTTGAGATGGTGATATGTAAAACACTGATCTGCATTATGTGTATTTGCATAAATATATTTTGAGTCCAACTGCCTCTAATGTTCAATATTTTAACAATAGTAAAAACTGCTCAATGGCCATGATGTGCATTTTAGTTTTGATCTGATTTTTTGAGCTGTTAAAGATGTAACAGAGAAGCCTTAAAGTTGTGTAGCTGCAAATGAAAATTTTTGAAGACACTGAGATGACGAGAAAAGTTTTTGTTGTGTTTCTTTAATTTGTACTTAAAAGGTAAGCGCTGTTTATAAGTGATTCAGACTCAATCTAACTTTATTTAAAGTGAGAAAAGTATGTTTTTGTTTTTATCTTGTAGAATTGATCACAAGGAGCACTCTGTTTTTAAGAGATGCAGACAGATAAAAGTGTTGAAAGAAGAGAACTGGCTTTGTGAAGCTTGAGGAGTTGAAAACAAAGTCAGATGTCTTGAATGAAGATGCAGACAAAACAGTTATGAAAATGTGTTAAGATGAGAGAATGATGTTGATGTTTAGTCTTCAAAAATGCTTGGAAGAGAAGACAGCTGTAAAAAAAAAAAGATACTTTTGTTCACATGTTGCTCTGCCTGTTATCTCATAATTTTGCAATTAAGTAGGTCAGTTGCAGATTTCTTAAGATCTTATGTTTCAGCTGCACATGGCTACACTTCACTGCGCAGCACTGTGAATACAACTCCATTTGTGGAGGACATAGGCTGTTGCTTGCAGAAAAGCTATACTGAGGACATGTGCTGTATTTTGTAATAACCAGGAAACTGAACACCTGATTTCTTGCTTTGGTTCAATCTGCTTCACAGAGCTTGACACAGGGTTAAAGGGGCTCCCACTGAAAGTAGACTTGCGTAACTCCAGCGAACCAGTGTGGAGCTGTACTTCTAAAACTCATGGAAGACAGATCTTGGTGCAGGATGTGGAAATTGACTCAATGAGTGGACTAGGGGTTAACATACTGCAGAGTACATAGCTTGTATGAAAGCAATGAAGGTGGGCTATATGAAACTTGGGAGTAACCCTGATTGTTGACCAAGCGGTGACTGGAACTTGGATACAACCACAGCAAGAAAGCTAATATTGGGCTCACTGACAACATCAAGCAGGGGGTGACTAACCAAACCTTGGTTGCTTTGAGCAGGTTAACATTTACAATGCTATTAGGATTTTGATATGAGAATACAGGTGGATCAGGATCACTCATGTGAAAGCAGTTTATTTTTTTAAATATCAGTGATTATAAACATACTTAAAAAAATCATCAAACCTAAACATATGAACAGAGTTATAGAAAATAAACTCTTCTGTCTGTAAATGCATGTTTTGGTGAGAAGAAAGCGGTGGATATCTATAACCATGTTTCAATGGACTCCACTATCCTTGTAATGTAGTAATTTCAATTTCAATGCAGCTATTTCAATCATATGACATTTTCATAAGCAGAGATAATCCCTTTTGGCTTCCCTGTATACATGATAAAATAAAAGTTGCCTGGTTTTTGATCAGAGCATCTCATTTGCAGAAGGGACAGTCAGGGTTTGGTTTTATAACTAACCATTTGAGTTCTCCAAGATGTAAAGCCTGGTTTTCTACAGACAAGCAAACTAGAAAAATATCCTGGTCTCTTATATCCAGATATGGCATTTACATGCACAAACACAAAAGCAGGATAATCAAAAACCCAGATCATGACCAGGACACTCTGGTCCATTTCAACATAGTCAATGATACAGATCCACATGGGAATCAAATTCTGGCCCCAAATGCCGCCAATACTTTGATGCAAGTTTTGTTGTAGGGGAAATTTTGGCTCCACTTGCAGTAAATCCTGGAGTATTAAGAATGATTGTCAATGTAAGTGTGCAGTAAATGGGCTTAAAATTCACTGGTGCATCCAGTACTATAATCATTTACTGTATTGTGGACCTACAAGCATGATGGGTTCTGGGATTATGACACATCCCCTTCGGTAATATGGGATTGTGAAAGCCTGCATATCTTCATTGTTTGTTAGCTTGTCAGCCCTGGCAGCAGGAGGCAGTGTTACTCAGCTGAATGTGTCACAAATTCATCGCTATCGACGCAACTGCCAAAGCTTCTGGGAATCCGTCTGGACCAGCAATCACTGTCCAGTAAAAGGAAGATCAGGGGCTGCAGCACTGCCAAAGAAAAATATACAAGCATGCCGAGAAATACTCACATTTGCACAAACAAACATACACAGCTATGATTACACATATGTGTGCACACATGTCCAGGGAGGCTTGTTGCCAAATATGATGGCTCATCCAATCCTTGCAGTTGCAGCTGTATGTGTAAATACATCTGGACAATATAGTTTTACACATCATCACCCTCACACATGCCCCCCTCCCTGCTCTGAAAGAAAATACTGCTCAGGTCTTGTCAGAGGGAATCCCTGCTCCCCCAGCTGAGAATACACCGGCCCCTGCAGACATAATTCACTTCCAGCAGTCTGAAACCACCATGACCCGTCGACGAGAGTGACTCAACGCTTCGGCTTCCCGCTCTTCCAAGAAAGCCATGCCAGGCCATGAGACCTCCAGACGAATGAGATTTCCCCACTTTTGCATCACTGGGGCTCAAGATAGCTCTCCAGTCGGAACACATTACTACTGTGTCAGTGTGCGAATGTGTGTGTCTGCTCTTTTGTGGTCTTCATGGAGCTCCAAGTTCCTAAAGGTGGAAAATTAGCTCTGAAAGTATTTACGTATACTCACATGAACTAGATCTGTGTCCTAGCTTCACATTAGGTAAAGAGGGCAGAGTGGCTGCCATGGAGGCTTTTTTATGAGGAACCAGACGGTTACGAAACTCACAGCAAATGGGTTATTATGTCTCGGTTATGGTTCCATGATGTGGTTTTAAAAGGATTTGTCTGGTCCTATGTTGAACAGAGAGTCAGAACCAGGCCCTCAAGGAGAAACCAAAATGACTACTTTACTTTACAGATGTTATTCTTATGGGTTTGTGTGATGTATTTACTAAACCAGCTTATTAAGTGATAAAGTGTATTCACATATTTGTCACCCATTCCCTCTCCTGTGTACCTTGTAGTGCAGCTGGATCCATTTATTCAATATCTCTTATTCAGGCAGATCAGTCTAGACAAGCTCCAATCTGCAATGATTGTGAGTAGCCCAAAGAGGCACAGCCCAATCAGTGTCTTTTAAGGCAAGAAGAGGTGGGAGCTTCAAGAGAGATTCCCAAAACAATATGTAAGGATGGTTGAATTAAAGAACAATTTATTTTACATAACACCAGTCTAAAAAAAACTGAAAAACAAGAAAAACACTTGGATCTCCACCAAGATACATTTCTGGATCACCAAGTGCTCCGATATGATGGCCGAGTCTCCACTCATGTCTGTCCATGTGGAGAACCTCTCCGCTGGCAATGCAAGGGAGGCTGGGTAAAGTGGTGACATGGACTTGAATAATGTTGTGAGTTTGCAAGTAAACTATCATTCCCTTAAAGGAACACTACACCCAAACAACGATTTGGCCTCATTTTCTACTCACCCTCATGCTGAACAACACTGTGGAGTACTTTCAGAACATCTAGGATGCAGCCGGAGATCTGGGGGGAGCCTCGCTGTCCACTGACATTGATATCATGACTTAGATAAGAGCCCGAACGAACAGTGTCCTTAAAAGTCCACAAAAAGTCGGCAATATTCCTCCATACTGCTCGTGCGCTGTGATCCAAGTGTCCTGAGCGGGTAACGTCCGACATTTACTCGAAACAACATCATTTAGCACATGTTTATAGCCTAAACAGTAATACTTGGCATTTCTATGATACACTTAAGGGTGACTACGGGAGCCGCGGCTGACCAAACCAAACGAATGCGCACTCTGCAATAACTAGGAGCGTAGAACAAGAAACAAGAACACAAGAAATCCCACATTCTGCTGACCCCTCTTGTGTCTGTCCACGGCTCCGTCGCTCACACCCATCTCTCCCCGGGCAGAGGGAGAGATGGGTAAATTCCCAGTTTAAATATACTGCCAAATTGAGAGGTGGAGAGTGTGATTGGAAGATGGATGAGAGGAGTGTGACGCTTCATTTATGGGATTTTTTGCAAATAAGGGGAATTTTTGCATACAAAAAAAATATGCGGATCTCCACCTAAATGTTACGGCTTCTTCCTTGGACCAATCCACACCTCTGGGAAAATTTTTAAAAAATCCATCCAGTAGTTTTTGCATAGTCTTACTAACAGACAAACAAACAAACAGACCCTGGTGAAAACCTCCTTGGCAGAGGTAACAAATGCTTAAACCAGTATGAATGTCCCAATTTCCAAGTCCAGAGTCCATTAAGTTGTGTCATGTCACCTGGTCAGATGTCTGTCCTCAGAGCCTCGCTGTTTGATGGAACTCCAGCTAACAGATAAAAGAATAGATCTGGATCCGCCAAATTACATCACTACCCTAATTTTTGCAACAAGTGCCGGATACAAGGTGGTCTTAATTATGACTTACTAAAAAGGTGAGACAAATGATTGAAATGTACTAAAAAAAGACAAAAAACTAAAATAAAACCCAACTATTTGCACAAATAAACCGAGGTTAAAGGACCAATGCAACGCATCCAAACAAACACAATTTTGAAACACCAACTCAATAAATAATCATGCAATTAAAATCTAAATCCCAAAAGTGATTAATGTACAAAGGAAAGGGTCACCCCTATTGAGCTGAGTTCAATGTTAATTTGTAATGTTGCCGGGGCCAAAAGCTGAATCTTTAAGTTATCAATAATGATGAAGAGGAGAGACTAAATTGTATGAGATGAAGTGTATATTAACCACTCTGTATCCCATCTCTTTACCTTATGGAACAGAAAGCTGTGACGATACTCTGGACGCTCTCCTCGGTGCTCTACTTGGTTTTCCAGTGGATCCTCTTCATCCTTAATCCTCACACAGCCCCTTGGCTCAAGCTCACGACCTGATGGTGGGTTGGTGTTCTCTTTGTAACCCTTTGGTCCTCTGCTGCAGTGACAACCGCCACTGATTCCCTCTCCTTACCTGTATCCCCCAAACCTGTGTGCTTCAGAAGACTACAGAACATGGCCCACCAATTCTGTGATTTCTCATAGGTGTAGGGAGGTTACTGCCCAGGGATTTCCCCTTCCCACGCCCGACAGTGGCAGGCACACACAGATGTGAGCATAGACACACTCACAAACTCATCCTGTGACAAGATGACATCAGGAAGTGTCTTCTCATACAGACGTTAGCAGAGATGTGAACAGCTTCATTAATAGTTAAATCAGATCTCGCCAGCGGAAATTAACACTGTAAAACATTTATTAATAGCAAGGATAACTTTGCCCCTAATCCAAGGTGTTGCCAGTAGTTTGTTCTGCAAAGTGACTTTTGTATTTTACGCCACGGTCGCCACACTCTGATTGGCCTGTAATGAATAGTGTGCTGTCTCTAAGGCATCAGTTTTAGTCTTCATATGCGTACTTTAAGTAATACATTTGTACTGTTTAAATTAAAAACGGTTATATTTTCTAACAACGGTTAAAAATTGTTACATGATAAAATGTCATTTTATGACATCACATCCTGTTGGGTCACATCCTTTCAGCTTAGATCCTAAGGCCTTTCCTAACCACTTTTCCTTAACCCCGATGGGAAAAGTCATGAGGTTAAGGAAAGGAGAAAGGAGCATTTAGAAGAACTTAGAAAAGGAAAACTGCCATCCAGAGAGAATATGACTACATTTTCATTACATTACGTCATCATGTGACGGCGGATGTTACTGACATCATTATGCTGCCAAGAAACTACAACTTGGAAGATGGACTACAAAAGGCACATTTTAGAAGTGCTTGTGTATCATGGCATCATTGTTAGTGCAGACAATTTGAACATTAACAACCAGGTAAAAAATATGTCAAATTTAAATACATTTGTCTACTCATTATCAACATGAATACCAATCAGTGTAGAAAAAATAAATGGTAATTGAATGTAAGAAAGGCATAAATTGTTAAGCCCACAATCTAACAGTGTACAAATAATTAATATTGAACCATGTTTAAAACATAATCAACACCAAATGTCTCATATCCTGCTCTTTAATGAATCATACTACTGGAAAGTTAAGGCACGTTTTGGTAAACTTTTAAAAGGATGGATCAGCAGTGGTAACTTAACACCGTCTGCATGTGTTGTTCATCATTATTCGGTTGAATTCGGAAGCAGTTGGATATTGTTTATATATGCCGTTACTGCGGAGAACTGTGGGACAGAATAATCTTCTTTCCTTTTGTAAAGGATTGTCCGGTGTATCCCATGCTAAAGGAGACGCTAAAGGAACCATTGAGCCACCTTTCCTAAGCATTTACACTATTTGAACAGCTCTTATCACAAACTACTTCCGGATCATTTCACAAAGGTAGAAACCTTCAAAAGCAAAAAGGACTATTCAACTGCAGCCAAGGTTACACTCTCTTCCTGATTCTTAAGAAAAGCAAGGCAGACATGTGGTTTTCAAGGTCTGAGGCAATGTGGTAAGATCATATAAAACATAAGGATGTTATGATTCATAAGGTACAATGATTTGTTAATAATAATTTGCCAAGTTATTAGAAAAGACATGCTTTATTTCCAACTAATAACCCCCTAGAACCACTACATAAAGTTCTGTGTTGTTGTGAATTTCTGCTTATCACTTACAATACAGAAACGTGTTGAAAATCAAAGTTGCCAATTATTTTTTAATGTTAATGTTTCACTGACTTTTTAATACATTTTGACAGTCAGCCATCAACCCTGCTAAGACTCGGTCTTCACTGGTATTCAACTTGTTAAGTAAGAGTTTCAACACATGGCAGAACTATAACAAACACTGGACCAATGGAGCATAGATTTTCTTTTAAAAGGTTCTACCATCTTTGTTCCTGCCATCCCACCTGTTGTTCCACTATGACGTAAAATACATTACATAACATTAGTCAGCTCAAAGCACTTGAGGAGAATGCTATGCAACAATATAAAGTAAAGTTGTATATAGGCTATTGGGTGGCAATCTGATTTGTCATCATGGCGAGATAGAGTGGTTTCACACATTTCCTAAAATAACAGCAAAAAATGTCTTGGCACAGGTTTGTATGCTTTGCACTTCAGGTTTTGTTATTCTTTTCTTTACTTCATTAATAAGCACAGCTTCTAGGGTGAAATAAAGAATGTGTCAAGAGTTCTTTAAGTTTTGTTTAGTTTTAGTGTTAGTTTTCTTAATTTTCAAGTCCCTCCTGCCTCATGTCTCTGTTTAACAGCAGCTTGTGTTTCTATGTGATTTGTGAATTCTGCTTTCTAGTTCAGGCCTTGATGTTTCCTGTTTTTTGTGGGTTTGCCTTCTGTGTGTCATTTGTTGTCATACTTCCTGTCTTGTCTGCCCTGATGAGTTCACCTGTGTGATTGGTTCACCTGTTCCTGGTTTGTCTCTGTCTTTGTGCTCACTCTTGTTTCCGTCTGTTAGTACCTCTTTACCTCTTCCGTCCTGGTTCCCTGGGTAAGTTACTGGTGTTGCCTGTTTTTGTCTTCATAGAAAGATTTGTTTGAGTTTTATTTTTTGTAAGAGACTTTGTTTTGTTTTGTGAGTTTAGGATTAATAAATATTTCTGTTAGTATCCACATCTGGGTCCAACTCCTTTACCTTGTTTGGTCTTTGTAACCCTGAAAGAACAAATAGTCTGCACAGCTGTTTTTTAAGTTTTGCCTCCACCAATGAGATTATGTTTTTAATAACATAACTATTTACACATCACCTTTAAAACAGATGTTAACAAAGGGCCTTAGCAGACAAAGCAAAGGCAGAAAAGGCAGAATTCTCAGAACAATGAATCAACAATAAGATCAGAGACCAGAAGAGGGCACATGGGTTCATGAAATAAAGCAACAAAGGGAATGGAAAATAGTAAACTGGACAAACAGTACTATAGAAATATACTGCACAAGTAAACGTTAAAATATCTACATGTACAAACAAATAACATTAGTCAGGATATTTTTAACAACTTACAGTGATAAGAAAACAATAAGACAATGACTGGAAGGAAGGTGGAATGAAAAGTGTAAATGGAGGATGGAAAAAAAGGAGTAGATCAAAACATGAAAAGTTTGTAAAAACAGAACTGAAAGGATGAGAACCTGGTGAGGAAAATAAGAACTGAAGAGATTAAAAATAATGTAATCAGTACTGTAATATATAGCTATAAAATAAAAAAATGAAATTGGAAGGCAATAAAGATGGCATCATGTAAAAGTAAGTCTGAAAAGTGAGTGATTAAAGAAGTGATTAAAAAGATGTCACTGATCCAGCATGCCTTATCTCTTTGGGCAGGTTGATCCAAAGTTGAGGAGTTCGATTACCTTGAGGGTGTTTTCACACCAACCGTATTTAGTGCGCACCAAAGAAGTTTTGGCCCAGGGTTTGGTATGTTAGTGTCAATGTGAATGCAACCATCGCACTTTGGTGCGCACCAAATCAGCCGGTCCGAGACCTCCATGAAGGGGTGGTCTCGATCCGCTCCATCTCCCAACATTGGTGTGGTTTTACTGGTGTGAAACAAAGTGGTCTGAACCGATCTACTTTTGATGCATTACTTCCTGTTAATCCCGCGGTTTAATCTTTTGCTTACTCAGTTTGTCGACTTGTTTATTCTGGTTGAGGATTATGATGATTAATGAGGGTCCAGAAGGTCGCTGATGCCGCCTTAAACACAATAAAAACACACTTGAAGGAAAATGTAGAAGAGAGCGAAACGTAAACATTGGTTGTTTGGTGTAGGAAATGGTTACCATGGTAGCCTCTTCTTCATCTTCTCCGTAGCAGGTTTGGTAACCAGTTACGTGCATATCGCCCCCTGCTGTTTCAAACTGAGTAAATACACAAGTGGGCCCGGGCACGGTTCAATGTTGCAAGTGTGAATGCAAGCCGGAGGGGGAGGGGGGCGAACCACGCTGCAGTACGGTTCGAAACAAGTGGGCCTAATGTGAAAACACCCTTAGTCTCAAGCCTCAACTTTGGAACAGCCAGGAGGTCCCCGCCCAAGGATCTGAGTCTGCAGACTAACACATGGAGAGTCAAACTTCAGCTGCATAATTTGCAGCTAAACCTGTACAGGCTTTAAAAGTGATCCTTAAAATCTTCAAATCAATTCTGAAAAGGACAGAAAGCCAGATAAGAAAAGTGATGCAGTCTTTCAAAGCCAGTTTTTGCTTCTATTTGATAGACTCTTTCTTTGTGAACAGGATAACTCCAAAAATAAAGAATGGATTTTGGATATTTAGAGATTGTTGATCTTAGCCTATGAAGGAAGTAATGGATTTTGTTAGTGTTCTGTAAACAGGTGTATATCCAGGATTTTTTATAACGTCTTGTAACAACGTGAGATAGGGCAGTTTTCCACATTTGCTAATAACTCGATAAGTTCTGAATTGATTTGATAACATTTAAGGGTATGTTAGTCATGGCTAAAAGGAAGTACTGCTTCGATTTTGTTGGTGATCTGGATCCAGATGTGAAGTCATGACATTTCCTCTCAATGTTAACAAATCTTTTGAAAAAAAACAAACAAAAAAAAAATCCTGGATTCTATTTTAGATATGGATCACTGCTAAAATTTGATCAGATCTTTCATGTGCTATGACTAACTCCCTGAAAAATGTCTTAAAAGTCTGTTTGTAATATTTTGAGTTATCCTGTTTACGAACTAACAAACACAAGCAAAAAAGAAATCCTCCTCAGCAAAAGTAAGAAACATAATCAGCCTCAAACTGGAGAAAGCCTGACCACAGAGAGTTTTAGCCAGATCCCTCTGTCCTTTGTTATTCATGAGGCTCATAGGGCTGTGACTTCTCAAGGACTTGCTGAAAGCAATTTGTGGCAATTTATATCAGTTTATGAAAAATCAGAGCATGCAGCATCAGCAGAGATTGATCTTTCATTTCAGATCTCAGACAACGATGATGAAACAGTAGCAGTATTCTCCTGATCTTTAAATACTTTTTGAAAATCACAAAACTGTGGAAAGAATGGTCCCAAACCCCAAAATTAAACTTTGTGTTGATTGCTTCATTTTTCTGCATCATTCTAGACCTCTCTACGGGTTAACCGTCTGGGTGATGGTTATGCTGTAATGTGTTAGTACATACCGAGACTTGGTTGTGGTCATATCTTTAATTTCCCTTGCTCCACAGTCTGGAAGTGCGCATTCTGGGTCTTGACATCACCGATTCAGGTCAACACATCCGTCAGACCTTTTTTTTTTTTTTTTTAAATTAGTTCAGTAGACTATGACATCTGTTTCAGTCTTTAACACACATGCTCACACCAGACAATTATATAACAGATATTTATACAGCACATCAGGTATAACCACAAAAATGTTCTTCTCAGTCGTTTGACTCTATTCCATTTTAGGGAAACAAGACGCTTCTGATTCTTCTCGAAAGTGTCTCTATTTTCCCCTCCCCATTACAGTTACAGTAACCCAGAAGTATTGCTTTACCTTCCTTAGCTGCCTTTTTTGGAGAGATTTGTACATGTATGCATCATTCTCCTGGTTTACCATATTTAAGATCATGATTTTTTTAATCTAACATTTACAGCTGAATTTTAATCAGACTAAACACTAAAATTATATTTGTTTTAGTGTGGATTAGTACACTTGCTATCCTAATGAGATATTATCTTGCATCATGGAGGATTATTAATGTCAATCTTGAGGGTATATCACTCAGATTATGTGACTTTGACCGAGTGAATATCTGACTGAAATTATACTTATCAATGCTGCCAGTCTTTAGCTGACCTGTGGAGCTGGGTGAAACAGTGCACCCTCATTCCTGCAGACTTATTAAAGCTCATTCAAATGCAGCTGCTGCCATCTAGTGGCGACTTGATGTTAAACATCAGCTTCTATTTCAAACTGCTCTGCACTTACAACATTGAACACTCACCAAATTTGTTCTCATAGTGAATATGATAACACTTGAATTAGATGTTTACAAACAATTGAGTTACTTGCTCATATAAATGGAGTCATTACAAAGATCATGGAAGTCCAGCATTAAATAACTTGCACTAAAACATGCAAAATGAAATCTAGAGATGTTCAGGAGCACTAATATGAGTAAACTTTTGTATTTCTACAATGCTAAGATTATGTAAGGTACTATTTATGCTGTGTTCCAGGCGACCCGTAACTCGGATATTTCCCAGTTAAAATCTACGAGTTCCGACCTGAAAGCGTTCCGGGGAAAATACGACTTCAGTTTGAGCGCAAGGAATTCTGCTATTTAAATTAACCAACATGGCAGGCATTATAAGATTTATGTTTATCAACAAGCTCATTTAAGTGAAACAGAAGCGGGGAAACGGCGCATATTGTAACATAAGCTTATACTTTACAGTGTTTGTCATTATTAAGAGGGTGCCTTATTGGTTAGGCAGTGATGTGACGTCACAAGTCGTAACTCGGAGTACACCGATCTGGTACGAGTTCACGGGTCGTAAGTTACGAGTTCGACTGCCGTTCCAGTGCATTTTCACGAGTTACAGGTGGGAATAACACGAGTTACGGGTTGCCTGGAACGCAGCATAAGTTCAAGAGATACAATCAAATATTAGAGTTAAAAATGTATATGTTCTGATGTTTTCAAAAGTTAATATATAATTGCAAGGTGACCCTAATAACTGACTTTAATACTATATACATACATATATATATATATATATATATATATAATATATATATATATATATATATACATACATATATATATATATATATATATATAATATCATTCAATACGTTTTAGTTACATTGTAGATTCTCACTGAAGTAATGATGGCCACTTGTTTCTCTCAACTTAGCTGATTGGTTCTTGCCATAATAATATTAAAAGTGTCTAATAGGGCTGTCGGCTGTGCATCAGCCTGACTTCCGAACAACACCACTGATGGTCACAACCCCATTTATAAGGCAAGAAATTCCATTAATTAACCCTGGCAAGGCACACCTGAGAAGTGAAAACCATTTCAGGTGACTACCTGTTGAAGCTCATAAAGAGAATGCCAAGAGTCTGAAAAGCAGTGATCAGAGCAAAGGGTGGTTACTTTGAAGAAACTAGAATATAAAACATGTTTTCATTTATTTCACACTTTTTTGTTAGGTACATAATTCCACACATGTTCATTCATAGTTTTGATACCTTCAGTGAGAATCTACAATGTAGATAGTGATGGAAATAAAGAGAACACATCGAATGAAAAGGTGTGTCCAAACTTTTGGCCTGTACTTAACATATAGTGTGCGTGTGTATATATATGTAAATATATGTATATATAAATAATCCAATTGTATAAAGCAATAACAGAGAGAGGTTATAGGATTAAAACCAGATTTTAAATAGTAAGAGTGTTATGTTCTTTGAAGTGTTGTAGAGATGTAGAGAAAGAAAAAAATAAGCCCTAGCCTGGCCTGTGAAACTTCAACAACAGCTCATCAGAGGAGCATGTACGATAAGACCAGCACAGAAAGAGCTTGCATAATAATAATGGTAGTTTTCCAGTGAGGCTTAGCAGATAAAAAGATGTCAATGCATATCACATCTTTCAGTGAGAGAGGACCCCCGACCTTGTACAGAATATAGTGGTGTGTGCCGCATGGTTCCAAAGTAATACATCTGAACACAGAGCGATGGACATAGTTGAGACTTAAAGCAGGCGCATGTCTATAGACCACAGCACATCATCTAATGCAGTTATAAAGACCACCTACAAAACCCCTTTTCTACAGAACATGGGGAAAAACACTTGTTTCTGTAGAAGCACTAAGAGATCCACACACAATGAAAAAAATAGTCCCCTTAAATGATTATTTGAAAATCTCTGACCTATCGAGCCAAGGTTTTTCATATCTTATTATTTTTTTAAACCAGCACCCTGCTAGGGATTTAGTGTCTTCTTTGTCTGTTTCTGTACAAGTAACCAAGCTTTTTTTGAGATTATGAGACTTAAATATCTAATTTTCATCAATCCAAACTCCTTAATATTTATTTTTTTACTCTTAATCGACAGACATTTTTAGCCATTATTAGTTTTTTTTTTCTTTTTTTCTGTATTCAATATTAGACTCAGATCAGTCAGGGTGTCTTGCAGAATACTGAAGGACTGCTGAAAGTTATTGATCTTATTATGAGCATTTAAACAGAATCGAAGCATTAGAACAGAGCCATTAAAAATTGAAGGTAAAGCAACAGTAAAAATTTAATGTAATAAGAAAAACAAAAAAGTCTTTACACAACCATAACATAGAATTAGAGAAACAAAACTCAATGAAGCATGGGCTAAGCATCAGTTAAGTGCTTAAAATAAATGATCCCATTTACTGTATTTTGAAAGGAATTTATAAAACAGTTTGTTACTTGTCAGTTGAATTATGTGATATTTATATTAACACCTTTATCTGCTTCTAAACTCTCTACAGTGTACTCCTTTATTACTGGTCCTGTACTGGGTCATTTTTGTGGCTCCATGGTGCGTTAAACAGAAATGTCACAACCACTGCACCCTGACCTTCCATACAAAGAGCACCTGCCTCCACAGACAGGCTGTACTGCATGTCTTTAGCCTCTGTGTGAACTGTACACAGTCTCCGACCCTCCGTTCAGCTCCCTGGACTAATGCTCACTGACTGATCCCTTCATTGGTTATGCAGCAGTGTGGCACATTCCTCTGGAGCAGCATGTGTGAAATAAGCGAAATATAATAGTGACTGCAATTCAAATATTCTGCGCATACTTCCAGCAATGTGTATTTTAATTAAGACGCAGACATGGTTATGTCATGCATGGATGGAAAAGAGAGAGCAGGTATGTCTCTTAAAGATGTGTGTGCCACTTTGCACAACTCAAGTGCCAGGTTGCTAAATATTTAGAGCAAATCAGAGCTAACACTTGACAGGTAAAGACTTAGGTAAGGTATTACCGAACAGTGAAGTTCAGAGGTGGGTCAGGATAAATGACTGGATGTTTTGTTCCTCATTTATTTTTCTTATTATTTACTTGAAATCCTAATTCTTTAAAACTAAAGGTGTATGTCACATATCAAAGTCAAATGGTACAATTTTCTTGATCTTGTGCCTTCGATTTGTTTTCAGTTAAACCTCAAGATGAAGATGTTTGTTCAAAGTTTGAAGAAAATCCCTTGAGGTGTTCTTCAACCACTGTTCATTGTGCTGCCCTAAATGCACCCATGTATAAGTAAATCAAATATTTTTCAGGATTTGTTAACATTGTGAGGTAAGGTAGTGTTTAACATTTTCGGGGAGAAATAAAACAGTTCACAATGGGTTTTGATTATTTTTTTTTAGAATGTTGGTCATGGCACAAAGAAAAAGTGATTTGATTCTATTGTTAATCCAATCTGGAAGAAGAAACAGAAATATTCTCAGGATTTATTTACACAGTGTCATGGGACAGTTTCCACATTTACTCGAACAACTTTGTCATTCAAACCTTTATTTATTCTCAAAAGACACTGAGGTTTTCCTCATATTCATTTGTTGTCGAGATCATAGACACTATTGGCCCTTTTCCACTAACACGCCTTGGCCCTACTCTACTCGGCCCTACTCGATTTGCAGCGTGTTTCCACTAGCATGGTACCTCCTAAAACAAGCTAGTTTTAGTACCTACTCCGCTCTGGTTCCAAGCGAGCAGAGTCAATACTAAAAGATGACGTCACCGACTGCTGGTTACTGATTGGTCAGACAATGTCGTCATCGATGAGTCATGAGTGTGACGATCTAGCATGCTAGCAGTAGCTACCGTTAGCTTACCCTCATACGTCTTTTCTTTGCAGCTCGATTGCTCTCGTCCTTGGCTTCATTCTGTTGTATAGCTTCCAAAAATCTCCTTCTCAAGGGGTATTTCTTCTTACCACCTGCAGCCTTCTCCTGCTTTCCTTTTTTACTCAGTTTTTATGACAAAAAAGCCACAGATTGTTGTGTCACGCTCAAAATGACGTCAGAGCAGAGCCGCTCAGTGACAGTGCACCCCGTTGGACAGGCGAGTGGGGCTAATGGAAAAGCAGCACAAGGCGAGTAGAGAAGAGCCGGGTAGAGTTATAGAGTAGAGTAGGGCTAAGGGAAAAGGGCCATATGTGAACACTGAACAAGCACAAACAACCGCAATGGCAAAGGAATCAATTAGAACAGCTACAAACAGAGGAACAGTGGTCAATAATCAAAGTCTTAAAGTCTGTAGGAGGGGGAAAGGCTGTTATATTTAGAGTTTGTCGGAGGAAATTCTATGAGTGAGGGGCATCAAAGGAAAATGTCAGTTTACCAAGCTCAGTGTAGACTCAAGGGACTTTCAAAGTGAGTGCATTGGAGGAAAGAGTAATGTAGGAGCAACAGGTTTGTGAGGTAGGATGGTAGCCTGTTAGTAAGGGCTTTGAAAATACACAAAACACAATCTTTGGTCCTTCTCTGCTCAATGCTCTGCTCTGCTCTGCTAATGGCCAACCTTCTCATAGAGGATGCAATGATGAGAGCTGCACCTGTCAGCAGTTAAGAAACTTAGCTAAGAATGTAAGAGATGTCTTGAAGTCTGTGCTTCTAGTTTACAGTTACAATTCTTTTGATTTTACTGAGCATGTTAAACATATTAAATACAGACCTGATCAAAATCTTAAGACCAGGTGAAAAATTGCTAGAATATGCATTTTGAAACACTCGCATCAAGTATGCCCAAACAAATTTTTGAAGTGATTAACAAGAACGGTGGAGCTACTCGTTACTGAGTCCTACTGAGAAAAATTTATGTTCTGGTTTGGAGAGTTTTTTGTAATTTTTTTGGGTGATGGTCGCAAACTTTTCATCAGCTGATAAACAGCCTATTTCAGTTTACTTGTTGTTTTCAATAAATTACCTTTTCAATGTGCTTTTTGTTGCACTACCCATTCTTTCTTTTGCATATTGTAGCTCTATTTAAAACCTCATTAAGGTCTAAATGTGCAAAATGCATATTCTAGCAATTTTTCAACTGGTTTAAGATTTTGATCAGGTCTGTATGTCGTCTTGACTGATAATATATTTTTTTTTTCGGCCAAGCCCTCATGTGGACAAATAAAATGGCTAGTTTCTTGTTGGAGGGGAATTTTAAAGCTTCTCTTTGAAGCTGTACTCACACCAAACTCTAAAAATGTTGCGTCTTTGTAAGACAGAATCTTGCACATGTATTTGCATTTTCAAATGGTCAGGGCTCTCAGGTCATGTGACACGCATTTCAACCTTTCCACACTCTCACATGCCACACCTTCTCATGCATGAAAATTTATTATGTGACTCCCACCACGTTACACTGCTCTATATGCATTGGAAAGTGTTGCAAGATGCTTTGGGCATTGTAGAGCTCAACAGAAGCTTGACACGACCCAGTCAATATGATTGACTACCCATCAGCCCATCAAAAAATAATATACAGCTACATATCAGTCATTTGAAAAATATCACTGCTGTATCCGCATCAGATACGGTTGATCTGACCGCAGTATCAGAGATTCATATTGCATGCACACAACAGGAGTGCCTTATCACACTTCAACCTGAGATCCGAACTTGAGAGCCTTGTATTCATTGAGGCAAGTTTTTGCCCTTCAGACCAGGAAGCAGCCAGAGAAGAGGGCAGACCTCATGTGTCCATCTTCTTGATCCATGAGCAACCAAGGTGGATGTTTCAGTAACTGCTGTTTTTTTTCTGTTCACGCAAATGAGAAGCTAAATGTCCAAGAAAAGTCAAATAGAAATGTATCTATTTGATGATCCATAACATCCTTAATTCGCCACCAGAAACTAGCAAAATCTCACCAGTAGCTAGCTAGCAGCTGTGCTGACTGTTGTGCTGGCTGACTTTGCTCCCAGCACAGTTCAAGAACAGTGTTAAAAAATATGAGCCAGATACTCAAAACTCTCCAGTGACTTTCCCTCCATGTGACCTCTCTGTGATTTGGTCTTTGAACCTGATATAACTGTGTAGAAGAGCTCAGATGCTGACAATCAGAGATATTTACTCCCTCTTCTGTTTGTGATGTCATCCTCGTCACTTTTCACATTTAATGCTGACTGGATGCCGCACCAAGGCTTCTGATGAGTTTGTCGCTGAAGTTAAATATTTTCAACATTGCGGAATTCGCAACATTAAAGTGAATGAGCACTTGCTTTAGTGTACTTTTTTTGTGCAATATCTGAAATTTGTGTTTGTGCAGCCAAGTTAAAGAGAGTGTCTGATCAGGTTGATAACAAATTTGACACTTGTACCCATGAGGTAAAAGGCTTCAAATATGCCCTGACAGTTAGCTTAGCTTAAGGGTTAAACTGGATGCACATCAATGTGATTAATCATACAAACCTGCCTTTCTATTCACGTGAATATAATGTGCAACATCTTTTAAGTTTGACTCTCTCCAGCATCAGACATGTTGGTTTCTGAGTGATGACCCTCACAGGGCACAGATTGGTCTCTTCTGAAGCAACACTAACTGGTAATGAGCATCCGCGTCCATCAGCCGCCTGTCTCATACATGACTAATAAACATGCAGCTGACTACGTTGGGCTATTTAAAGGCCAGAGATGGAGGCGTAGCAGAGAAGAGGGTCTTTTTCTTGTCCCGGTGTCACTCTGTGTCAGGCTCCATGGCAGCGTTCATTAGCATGGGTCAGATCAGCGCTGTCAAACATGTGATGGTGTACACATGTGCGGGCATGGCTCAGCACACACACGCGGACACACAGAGAGTCAGTGAGCTAATTCAGACATGACTGGTGCTTTGCTGCCATCATGTGGATCAAACATGAAACACAGTGAGATGAGCTGGACCATAATCTCCTTCATAACCAACAGTGGCTGACTTCATACTGATACAAAAATGAACTCATTTAATCAACAGATAAGAAAAAAAGTTGTTGCTCAGAATGTGATTAATTAGCTTTTTATTAGATATTTTTGCATACAACAACATGTTTTTTTTCAGAAGCACTTCATTTTTATTTCCATTCTCTAAACGTATCTTTTCCACATTATATTAGAGCTCATGACATTTTAACAGTGAGTTAAATTGATTGATTTTCATGAATTGGTCCCACACCATCTTACTTCCTCATGTGTTTGTGCTGCTGGTGGGTTTAGGCCAGAAAGAGGGAGCTTTGGTAACCAAGAGGGCTGCATTAGTTTTATCATAACAGCTAATCAGCCAACTTGCTACAGATTGTCGAGTGCTCTCAGTAAGACCATTTGGTATAAGTAAAATCTGTTATGTAGCATTTATCATAGATTAATACATAACATATTTTATTGAACACAAAAAGTATGAACCCAAACACAAGTCTGAAGGCATAATTTCATATGCTGAACAAATTGAAAGTTTTTTTTTTTTTTTTTTTTTTTACTCAGTTTATGCTTTTGCCAGGGTCTGTTTGTGTGTTTGTTTGTTAGTTTGTTTGTCTGTTAGCAAGATGATGCAAAAAACTACTGGATGAATTTACATTAAAATTTTTGCCAGAGGAAGATGCCATTACATTTTGGTGGTGATCCTCATATTTGTCTGGATGCAAAAATTTCCTAAATTTTCGAAAAATCCCACAACTTAACATCAGATAATAGTTTATACAATCATATGTCTGACAATGAGGGTTCATCATTAAGAGAATTGTCATTGATTTGCAAACTCACATCAATGTTTTTCAAGTCTATGTCACTACATTTCCCAGCTTCCCTTGCAATGCCATTAGAGAAGTTCTCCTCATGGACAGACGTGAGTGGAGACTCAGCCGTCATATCAGAGCGCGTGGTGGTCCAGAATCATATCTTGACAGAGGTCTGCATTCTCCATGTTCTTTTCTAGTTTTTACTTTTGTCATTCAGTGAACAGAGTAGTTGGTGTTTATATTTGAGTTAGTTTGCCAACATTTCTTTTTTTTGTATTTCTTCTAAAAAGAAGGACAGCACATATTAATAAAACTTTAACTTGTTATCAAAGATTATACTGATCTTTTTCCCATAATAATAAAGTTGTCTTTAGTGCATGGTGCTGTAATGTCAGAAATCTGAAGAAATAAACTTTCATTTGAAATTGACTTTAAGACTGCAGTTGTGGCCAGTGCATGAAATTTAATTTCACTGTACTTCTACTTGTTGCAAATGCAAATGATGAAGATATAAACCTTGAATCTTGAAGTATCTACACCATGATGTAACTCTTTCTGAATTAAACCCTGAATTTAAAGTCTTATTTATTTACACTTTAATTACATTTGACTGAAAGCATTTAATAAATACCAAAACCATTAACATCTATAATGTGAAGCCAATACAATGAGAAGTTTGAAACAAGATTTAGGACAAAGAAATAATAGCATAGTTTCATTTTACAACGTTAGTATCTAATCAGTGTGTGATGACCTCACTTTAATAAAAACAGACTTTTGTACAGCTTCAGTCGGCACTTATCGAACAAGCTGAAGTGACTGCAAACACCCGTGAGGGTCTGCAGGGCCTCAGTCTGCATTAGTGCTTCACAAAGCATCTGATTGTTCAAGCTAAAAACAGCTGATGTTTGGTAAACACAACAATTTTTCTTCCTAATTGCTCTGAATACAGAAATACAATCACAGAAAATATTTTCTTTTGTTAGACTTTACAAATGTAGTCTGATCTATTGTTGACTGAGACTTGGCATTAATCCTGCATGAGTACAGAACTTGGCAACATGTAGTTAAGTCACACCATCTGTATTTTATGTAAAATAAAAGGGAACTGGAAGCATGGACTCTGGTTTAAACTGTAGTTTTATAATATATTAATTTGAAAAAAACAAAAAAAAACAACGGCAGCTCACTTTAAAATGGTTTATTTCTGTACATGTTCAAACTCAAACAGCAAAGATGCAGGTGATCTGTATTAATTTAAATCCTGATAAGCAGTTTAATTTCAGTTTCAGCAAAGCATATTCAAGACTGAAGATAAACAGTGCAATAGAAACTCTCTTGACAAAATATTTAAAAGTCTTGCAATCAATCATGTAACCTGACATTTGAATTTGTATTATTTGAGAAGGGAACAGAGTAAGTTGATGTGCATCTCCTGAGGAAGAAAGAGCTAAAAAACATATTTATTGAAATTATATCCAAAGGAAGAGCAAAAGTAAGAAAACTAAAATGTAACATGACATATCTGAAACCAACCATCTGTGCCACTCTGACAATGGAGTGCACATCAGTGCGGATTATTACATTGTGTAAATAAACATATGAACTGATGATAAATACCAGTGGCTATGATGATATTAATGATAGTGCTGTCAGGCGATTAAAAAAATTAATCTAAGTAATTACAGGATTTGTAATTTATTAATCTAACTAATCGCATTTTAATCTCATATCTGCTTAAAGTACCCAAAAAAAGAATTTGAATTCTAGGACATTACTAAATTGTAGTGGAGGATTAATCAAATGAAAACACTAAAAAGAGAAGACTGTATATCTACATTTTTATTGGCGACTAAATAAAACCAAAGTCAGGGCATCTTGTCCAGAAAATTCTAAGCTCAATCAGGCAACTCAAATTACACTTTAAGTGTGTTTCATAAATCAAATCCAAAATAAGAAAAAAGGTGGAGGACATCCAGCAAACCAATTGGGCCTGGTGCATTATTAAAGAATGTAGTCCAAATATAGATAAATAAATTCAAAAATAAAATAAAGCAGAGTCTCAAATAGGCCATTCCTGTTGTCATCTGGGCTTTGTTTGGTTTGACTAGCGACACATGTGTGAAGTGACGTGCCACTGCCATGTACGGGTCCTCCAATAATGGCCAATATTAAAATGTTTGTGTGCTATGATTAATCGCGATTAATTTTTTTAATGCATTACTTTGCGTTGTAATTAATTAATCTAATTAATGCACTAAAGTGACAGCCCTAATTAATGACCAATGTTATACAAACAAAACAATGAAAGGATGATTTCAGTTTAAATGTCATCATGTGTTTAGTATATGCATTCATGCATGTATCTTAAAGGAAATTTCCATTATATATACTCATGTTTTAAGTCTGGATTCATACAAGAAACTGCAGAAGTTACTTTAGTCACCACGAATCACCTGTTATGAAAGGCGTGTTCATGAGGGTCATAATATTCAATGTTAGAAAGATTATGTTGTTACTCTTTAAATATCCACCAACTTGATATAGTCATAAGCACACAAAGGTGAGGTATGAATAAATACAACATGAATTATAATTAGAACAATTATGCTAACAATCGTGATGATAACAAAAATAAAAGACAGACTTTTTTTTGTTGCACCTTCATCTGTAGACCACCAGCAGAAGAAACTGAATGTGCTCCAAGTTATTAAAGTTACAGCATGCAGTTACTCTTATAACAGAGTTATGATAGAAAATGTGGGGAACTGCCATATCTCACAAAGTTAACAAATTCTTTCAAAAATTCTCGGATCTGGACCCAAATCGAATCACTCTTTCATTGTTCAAAGACCAACATCCCCTCAAAAGTCACCAAAGTCTGTGGAGAACTAGTTAATTTATATGGGAAATGACGAAACTGACCCATCTATGTGGACAAATCCTCTTAAAAATTCCTGGATTTACATCTGTATTCAGCTCACTAAGATCTAACCTCTTCCTCTTAAGCCATGGACAACATTCCCTGAAAATATCATGAAAATAAGTAGAACATTTTTCAAGATATGTTGGTCATAGATGGAAGGAAACAAAGATAAACTGACAAATGCCAGCCAAGACAGAAGCTCCTTGGTGGACGTAATTATGAACGTCAGGAATATTCTTTATAACTCATGAATCATGATGACTGAGACACCTCAAGACGCTTTAGCTAATGTTGAAGTCAGTATGAGATATTGTTTATTTGGGCTGAACGATGCACAGTCTGAATATTACAGCTGAGTTTAATGTCATATAACTGAGAGCTTGTCCTGCTGCTTTCTACAACAAAAGCCTCTCTACAACCATAATCAGTGAGTATGCATAACAACATTTGAAAGTGTAATCTTCCATATTCATAAGAGGAGCTAAATTCTCACATTAAAGTATTTTTACATTTTTGTTCTGAAGTACAGTGATTTACTTTTGTTTTCATTTGCACCGCCTCTTACCCTGTATCCTCAGTCTGGCCACAAACAAAATTTAATTAATACATAAAATAAGTTATTAACATACAAAAGCAGAACACTAAGCATCAAACTATAATTGAGGCCTCATCCTCCTAAATTCTAAAAGGTCAAGAAGAAATTGTTCTTGAACAGCATCATCATGTTTAACAATTTAATTGTAAATTTTAGTCTTCGGGGTATCACCCATCATTATGTTTTATTTTTATTTTTGCTTCATTTTCATACAAAACACATTTATATGTAAATTATGTCCAAGTAACATTTCCAAATTAATTGTTTTGCACGATGATAGGTGCTATGTGTTGGCTTTAATTCCTAATTTCAAACAAAGACAATACAAAAACAAATTATTGTCATTTATTTATGTGTGTAATTTAAGAAGACGACTAAATGTCAAGTTGCTTTGATTAGGATAGTTCATTAAGTGTCTGAATATTGCAGGGAAAATCATTTTATGTTTGTTTTTTGCAACATGCTTCCAGAGGCAATGCAAATATGAGCTCCAGGGTGCTGTTAAATCTCGCCTTTATTCAATTTTATATGTAATAAACATTTTCTTTTAATTTTGAGAGAAAGTAGGATGATGCATATTTGTTCTGCTTTGATATTTACCGCATGAGGTTTCATTTCCTCTTTCCAATTGATCAAAACTCAATAAAATCTCCCCTCAGGCAGTGAATGAATCCACATCAGCACGCAGTAATTCACCTGTGTGATTAGTGATGACAAAGCACGCCGGGATGTGACTCTGACCTGCTCATGATTTGCACCATTGTTATGATTATGACATACAGTCTGTACTTACTCCAGGGAGCTCGGTCTAATCAGGCTGCGCTGTAATTAAATCAGTCGGCCCCGGGCTTTTATTGACTCGCTAATATGGCCGATACAATATGACTGTTATGACCTGCTGCTCTCTCACATCCATCCATACATGTTAGCTGAGCAATGATGGCCATAATGCAGAGAGCAGGCTCATGAAGATGAAGACGGAGCTTAGGCGGGGAGGGTCTTACACACACTCACACAGGTTCACTGTAATACATGTTATCATACAGAGCAGTGATGGAAGAACAGGGTTTGTACTCTCTTTAAACAGATCAAATTCAAGCAGCTTCAAGGGTTTTTTGCTTTCACAGCTGCTGTAATTGTGTTTTCATTCAAATTAACTCTAAAAATGAACTTTCAAGGGCAGGCCAAAAGGGGGGAAACGTTAGGGTCCATGACATACAGGGGCCCCTATACTATATTATATTATCAGCATTTTTACATTTCTGTTTTTCAGTAAGTGTGTAACAATATATACTCTCTTCAATTCCAGAAAGTACCAAACTTTACTTGTTCTTTTTTATTCTTTCTTTATGAAAGTTCAGAGGTATTTTATGAACATGTAGCTTTGTTGACACAAAGAACTTAACCCTTTTATCCATAGTAATTTTTATTTTATTTTACCAGGAAGTCCCATTGAGATAAAAAAAAAAAATCTCTTTTCCAAGACAGACCTGGCCAAAATAGCAGCAGAGTCACATAGAAAATGACACAACACAATCAACAGGTTTAAAACAAATAAGCAAACATACATTTGGCTTTCAAGAAAAACAACCACATGCCTCTGTCACCACATTCTTAATGATGCTCTTAAATTCATTTAGAGATATCATTGAATCCAGTTTTAGCTCTTTCTGAAGATTATTCCACGACCAAGGTGCATTAAAAGAAAAATCAGTTTTCCCCAGGTCTGTAAAAACTCTGGGTACAGAGAAGAGCAGCAAGTTAGAGGATCGTAGCTGGTACCGTATATCTGAATAGAAACAGTTATTACATTTTCCACTATCTCCCTTTTCTTATTTTTTGCATCTCTTTGCTTAACTATGTACAATCTGAACATGAATGTGCAGTTTTGTTAGTTTACACAGCTGTAGGAAAACATGTTTTTCAGGTCTTCTGTCCTTCCACAAAGTCACAAAATAAAATGCATAAAAGATTCAAAATACAAGTTATATTTATCCATCCACTAAATATACTGCTTGTCCCATTCAGGGTCGCAGGGTCTGGAGCCTGCAGCTGAGATTGGGCAAGAGGGTACACCCTGAACCAGTCGTCAGCAGATTGACGTGGTGTAAGTTATATAATATTCATCATAAATCCACTTTCTGCCAAAACACATACGTACATTATAGTTGGGTAAAGCGAAATGGTGATGACTGTCATTGATACGATCCTCTTCATGAGTGAATAGGCTGTTTTAACTATTTCTTCCCACTCCAAATTTGTGTTTGTGTGGTGGTGTGCTAGGTGTAGATGTGTGTGTGTGTCAGGGGGTCATGATGCAGCCAGTATCGTCTTGTTTTTCTCACATTGGGAATATTTGGAATAGATATGTTTTTTGGTTTTATACAAGTCAAATTTACTTTTCCTAAAAAAAGGTGCTTAAAACAAAGGGTGTCTTTATATTTAATAAAAACTCTGGAGTTTTCAGGACTGATTCCCAATCAGTCCTTTTAGTTATTGTCCAATATTAGGAAATAAAGAGAAGCTTTCTATTTTGTGTTGTGGGAAAAAAAAACCTAATTAGACATTTTTTGTGAAATCTTACCAAATGTATGAGTTCATGATGGTGTTTACTCAGTTCCCAAGTTCCCAACTACTGTGCTTCTGTTTTGTTCAACATAAATTTGTTCATTCTAATTAACTTTTAACTTTGATCTGGTTAAGTCTTGTTACTATTGACAGATAGCTATACATGACTTGGTACAGTCTGAGGCTTCACACATTGTAAATGCAGCAGGGCTTTTGAAATAAATGGCAGACAGCATAACTTGAAAAAAGTTTTTTATTCTGAAATCTAAGAAAAAAAAAGTAAAACCCTTAATAAAATTTTGACAGTATGACTCAGATGTTTAAAGTCAACATTTATTTCAAAATGTATTTAAAATATCTTTCTATTTTTAAAATGTTGCAATATAAGACGTTATTGTAGGATGGACAAGTAAAACAACCCAAAATAATCCTGTATTTTAAAGCCTGAGTTGAGTCTATAGAAAATAAAAAAATGCACTCTAAATGATCATTATTTCAAGCAGTTCATTTCATACCCTATCCTTGAGAAAACACTAAAAGCCAAGCGTTTTCAAGGACTACAAGCACCCATAAAAATCCTGGTTTACATTTTAAAAAAACAAAGAATTGTGTGTAGAATTTAGAAGAAAAAGTTAAGTAATCTTTTCATTTTTTCTTTCATTGTAATGCTTAATTTATTGTTCAAATTGTGATCTTGATTTACATAATGTTGAAAATTCATAATCTCTTTAGCAGCTTGTTAAGGGCACTCATGCTGAAGGTGTTTTATTAAGAAAACTGCAGAAACGTGATGCTTGTTTTCTTCACGTGCAAACATTGCAACAGATATTTTTACAACTGTTTTATTAAATCTTTCAGAGTATATGAGCACTTTGTGAACTTAAGTCTGCTCAACCTGAAAATTTGTGGAAACAGTTTTTCTTTGCTCAGTGGTAGAAAAAAAGGATAAATTAGCCTACATATCACAGAGAGCATATAAAAGAACAGAATTCTATTCTACATGAACTTTCCTGCCTTTCTGTGACTCTAGTGAGTCAGTGAGCCGTCATTAGGCCTGAGTAACAGTCAGGCTCTTATTTCATGCACAAACACACTGTATGCTGTCACAGATATCTACGGGACAGGACAATGGTCATTATTCTGAGTGTCTCTGGCTGGATATGGGGTAAAGGGATCATTGTGGTGAATATTTAACACATGCAATTTAGCATGACGCTGCAGAGGTACTGAATTTTTTCCATTGAAATTCTCTCTCTCTAAAGTTTGTGGTAGATTGTGCTGCTTTTTATACAAAAGCAAAAATTAAAAGTAACCTTTTAGCCCGTTAAGGTGCATGCTGTTTCAGATATCATTTATCATCTTTGGGACCTGCAGACAATGATACTCAATAATAAAGCTGAACAAAAAAACTTCTGATGCAAAATCAAATAAGCCAAACAAAATATGAACAGAGGAAAATGCACTAAAAATGTGTTTAAAAGAAAAAATAACAGAGTAATTAAACTTGATGCATTACTTCAGAAAAAGATAAACAAAATATTAACAACACATATTCTTCTCCTCTAACCATTTCAGCAGACGCAGAAATAGAAAAAACATAACGTGATCTGGGCAAAAAATATTACATAAATAAGTGCAGATCTATCATGAGAACTGTAACACTCCAAGAATGCATTTATATAAAAAGAACCTTATTTTGCATTTTCAAACTACTCCATATTTCTGGAACTATTTTGTACTGTATTTAACTTTCAAATATAAATTATTTTTTAAAAATTCCTCTTTGAAGATTGATAAATTATGCTTTCTGTCTTTTCTGTCTTGCATTTTCATGAACTTAATCAACCATTTGCTCTGAATAGAAAGCAATAATGCACTTTTAATTCTCAAATGATTATTTACTAGATCTCTTTTCATTTGTTACCACGTACTGAAACCTCAGCTACTCCAGTATAGCACCACTGTTGGGAAAAAAGCCCTTATCTCCAAAACTGATACTTTTAAGGAAATCAACAAAATGCTCCCTAACTGTGAATGAATGCATATTTTATTGTCCTAATTATAAATTGTTCTTTTTGAATTTTTATTTGATTAGAAATGTACAGCACCCATACAACAGCATTGGAGGAGATCAATAGCACTGTTTTATGAAGGAATAAAAAAGTATTGAAAATGGGAATAAGAGGTTGGTACTCCACAGTGATGAGTTATGTGGCACTTAACATGGTATCAGTATTAATGTTAAAATGCTTGTATTGTGGAAACATCATCTGATAGACTTCAATCAGTAAAACATTTTTGGTGTTTGTTTGTTCTAACCAGTACTTAGAAAATGTAATAAAGTCCAATATTTCCCTAAGGTATTGCTCTGTAGAAGTACTGATATGAAAAACTTAATTAAGAAGCTATTCAGTTACAAAAGTGTGAGTTTATTTGGTAAATTGTTCCACTCCACTTGTTTTTTGGTAAACACATCATTAAATCCTGCATTTTGAAGAGTTAAAATCAATCACCCTGAAACATCAACTATTAAAAAGCAACTGAGAATCAAATCAGTGAGTTCAGTTCTAAAAGAAAATCATTTAAAATACAGTTTATACTCTGGCTGTCCCCACAAGAAATACATTAAATGTCATGATGCTGTTTTTAAACTCTTTGAATAACAAAGTTGGTTCAAGAATTTTCTGCTGCTCATTGTTGAAAGCAAAGAGAAGTTGATAAAAGTTAATAGTCTTAATTTTTCACTGTTTTTATTTTTGAACTAGAAAGCAAAAACTTCCACCAAGACATTTCCAACCCTGTTGAGGGAGTCACGACTGTTGAAAACTGCCCTGTACCACACTGTTAACAAATCCTTAAACACTTTTCCTGGATCCACATCTGAATTCTGATCACCAACAAAATCGCATCATTAATTATTAATGCCATGCCAAACATTTCCTGAAAACGCCATTTAAACCTGTTGAGAACTTTCTGAGTTGTTAGTGAAAATGTGGAAAACCCTCTCCCACGCTGTAGCAAATCCTTCGAAAAAATTCTGAATCTGCATCTGTAATCGGAAAACTTCCAAAATTGTATCACTACCTCTTATAATGCAAATAACTTAACTTTCTCAGTTAACTTCAAACAAACACCAGCAAAATATAACACTAGAAAAGCTATCGGAGAGCGCAGACCTCCACCAGTGCCACAGTTCTCACCCATATTGTGATTTTCACCAAAAAATATTCATTCTAACTTTATTTCATGTAAATATTTAGATTCCTTGACCATGAAAACATACCATTAGCAACTGGATTCATAATGATATCTATTTTAGTTCAGTAGTTATTCACCAAAATCACATTTTCCGTCATGGCGGATCCAGACGCTGATTCAGATCTTCCTTTTCCCATGCTGAACATTTCCTGAAAATTTCATCAAAATCCATCCATAACTTTTTGAGTTATTTTGTTCAAAGACAGACAGACAAACAAACTCTCCCAAAAACATAACCTCCTTGGCGGAGGTAATAACAGCAGGTTCATCTACATTACTCAAAAAGTCAAAACAGCATTTAGATCAAAAAACATACTCAGAAAGATACCACACTGAATGGAAAATAATAATCATAACAGTTCACTGAATTGTTGTCAAGTTGAATGTGATTTGGTAATTTGAGGATTTATTATTGGTCGTAATGATGCTCATACTTCCCCTCTCTGACAGATTAATGTTAAAGTTTAATAACTAGGCACTGACTTTTATCAATGACTTAACTGTTTGAGAATAAAATGTAAGCTATAAGGTACACACTTCACACAGTGAGAATGATCCTCAGCTGGGATGATACTTCTCCAGGATCATGCCCCTCACTCCTGTTTTTACACAATAGCCTCTCACAGCAGTAAAGAGCCTCTCTGTGTGGAGAACCGTCCTCCCTCCCTCATCACTGAGAGAATGACTGTGAGTGTCCAAGAGTGTGTCTCTATGTATGACTGGGAGCAGGGGTGCTCTTGCTTATTTGAAGGCCCCGGGTAAATATCAGTATGAGGCCCCACAACACACACACACACACACACTCACGTAGAGGAAGTCTGTGTTTTTAATCCTGTGTGAATTGATCATGTCATCATGTAGACTAAAAATCTCTAACACAGAGGTTCTCTGGATTATGCTAGTCCAGTCTAAATGCACATTTTGGTAATTCGAGGCAGCATCTTGTTATTTTGATGGTCCATTTGGCCTTCATGCAACTTTTTTTTTCTGATAAAATGGCTCCAGCACTTCCCACTACATCACTGTGCAGCCCAGTAATTAAGAATTTAAACTTGATGCACACTATCATGTTTGTACATATAAGTTAGTCATGTGTAAAACCAGAGTTCCATTAATAAACTCACTCATTTGTCCAGAAAGACAAAAGACATCAGCTTTCTGAAAACTGCTCTAAAAATAATATTGATTAAAATTTTTTCCTTTTATATGAGTCAGTCTTTAAAACGACCTCATCCTGAGATATACATATCAAATATATTAATTGTTGGGAATTTTAAAGCCTATTAATGGCCAGTGTGTTTATATAACTCTAACGTTTTTTGTTGACAAAAAAGAAGAAAAGAAATAACCTTCATAACATGCCTTTCAAGGAGTATTTGACTATAAGTCCCTGGCCTTGAGGTTGGTCAGTGATTGTTCAAATTAGTTTTTTATGCATTTTGCTGTTTTTGTAGGCACTCTTGCAGAAAACTGAACAAAATGACACATTTTTGTTGTTAGGATTGAATAGGATGATTTTTTTGTGTGTGTGGCTTTGCCATTTTTATTTAAATTAAAGAACTGAAACAATAATTCTATTTTTATGTGAATATCCTTTATCAAATTTGACAGCCAAAGTGGCTTGGATTTTTTTTTTTTTTTATGTTCGCAAAAAATCTCTTCAGGGTTAAGAAGGTGGAACTGGCATTCTTTGAAAATCACTGGCAGTTAAAATAACGTCCATCTAATTAAAATGTTTTTTTTCTTTATTACTGTGCTTTATTTTGATTCCACCAAACTTTTTTTTCAACTATTTTATATCTCAAACTTGCATTAATTTGGTCAAAATAATTGCATGTTAATCCTTGCACAGCCTCTAAATTGCACAATGTGGTTGACATTCTGCAAGAGTGAGTGGAGTGGTGCTTTCTTTTCCCCTTGCCATTCATTGACAATATATTTGTGCAAACTAAATAGTGGGAAGATCATTTAAAATACATATCTTAATCATGGAAATTAAAGACGCATATGATATGTGATGCTTACAGTACATTAAATGACTAGATCCATGCAGAACAATGCCAAAGTCAGTAATCTACATTTGCTTTAGAGCTGAAAAAAATGATCAAGCTTCAGTTTCGGTCACAATCACTGTCTCCAACAGTTATGAAAACTGAATATTTAATTCCTTTTTCTACTTTTTTAATTTATATTTCTTATTCACTGTATTGTTGGTAGCATGTAAGTTAATGCTTCCAGTTAAAGTGTTAGGAGCATCACAGCTCAGTGAGTGCAGTTGTATCAGTAGTAAAATGAGTGAGTGATAGATCTTGTTTTAAAATCCTAAATGCAACCATCAAAATAATCCAGCTAGTGACTTTTCCCAGCCCTGTGTGCGTGCCATGCAGCAGCAGGACAGAAGAAGGGAGGAAAAGCTTGTGAGAGACAGATGAAAAGCAAAAGTGACAAAAAGTAGGCGACAGGAGAGCGAAGAGAGTCAGACCTCACCTCCCCTCCTTCTACTTCTCCCTGAATCTCCTCAACATGAGATCAGCGGCGCTCAGGCAGACATACAGCACACCACAGCCCGGCACTGGGCTTATTCATGTATTCAAAGCTAATCCCCCAATGATTTAATCTGTAACATGATTAACCGTGGAGCAATTTAGAAATAATCTGTTAGCTTTCAGAAATAACACCAAGTCTTAATCATTATGGGGAGGGAAAGAGGGGGCTGCATTCTTGGGCGTTGCTGCAATCATGACGTCAGATGTAGATTCTCCTTCTCGCCGTGTCGGACCTTTATTTGACTGCACCTCTGAGGGGCCACAGTCGCGGTCAAATGTCAAACTGCAATTGATGTCACAATGCTAACATGGCTAAGTCTGATGTATGATTAGTTAGATATGTACATTTAGATAATGTGCTTGTCCTCTAATCTATTAGGAGCCGCTCTGCTCTTCGCCCCGGGACCCTAATGCACTCCAATGTATTTATGGTCAATAATTAAAAGGGAAAAGCATGCATTAAAACCGGTCTCTACTTAACAGATCTTAACTAATGAGATTAGGATAATGAATAGGCCACTTTACCAGCTTGGCCCGGTACAGTGGTCATTTCGCTGACAGCTGCTGAATATGACAAGGTTCGCATCATAAGCCTTTTCTTGCAGAGGGGGTTTAAGGGGATGGATTAATGTCCAAGGAGCAGTGAAAAGAGGCCAGCCTATTAGTATAAATGCATTAATCCAGCAGAGAAAAATACACTGGACCTTGACTCATTTGTTTTGTGATTTCATAATTCTATGAAAAATGAGTGGCATTTTGTTTTGCAAATATGATCATCAGGGAGAATTAAGTCCTCCTACCTCACAGCCAGGCAGAATGAGCTGTTTTATAATCTGTGGGGCAGAAAACAGGGTTTCCCTTAAATAATATGCCTGAATCAAATACTGGACAATATGAACTCAAAGGTGCTGCGCGAGACACCAAGATCATGTTTCATTCAAACATTTTATTGAGTAGGATAAACCCCTTGAGAGGAAGCCTCTGGTTTTCAAGGGGGTCCTAGAAGAACTGAGACAAAACACAGTCAACAAGCTACAACAACAACAACAACAGAGTGAGACTCAATAGATCGTCTCAGACAGAGAGAGAATACAGCTGGATCAGGGCTGCTTGGTGTGTTATAATTTATGCAGTGTATGCTCAGAAATTAAATGTACGTGTATATCTTTAAGACATAATTTTTCTGTGATGAAGGATAAGTTCAAATAAAAGTGAGAACAAGGGCAAATAACTTACACTTTCATCAGAACCAATAAATATAATATGAATAAAATTATGAAAGCACTTTTTGACAGTACGAACACAGACCAAAAAAAAGGTATTATACTGGATGCTGCATTTGTTTAAGACAACTATAAGAGGTATATATCAGTATATTGGGAATAATCTTTTCTGGACCTGACAAAGCGAGTGATTTCACAGAGAGGAATTATAAAATAGTGTTTGCAGCAGATACACATATTTTCAGAAATCATAATCTCATAGCCCCAACTCTCCCTTAAACTGCATGCACTAATCCCGGCAATATTTGACACAATGGTGGATACAGTGTTGCATTTGTGCTGCAGAAGCTACTGAGCTTGTTATGGCTTTTACATCAAAATCTTTTGCTCTTCTACTTCCTACCATTCTTCCTTGTACCATCTCACTTCTGTATTCCTGCGCTGTCAGGGGCTGACCTTAAGAAAAGGAAAACAGGTAAAAACAACTCACAGAGTCATTAATATAATCCGACTTCATCACCAAAGATTCCCTCCTTTCCCCACTATTCAGTAAAAACCCTGCCAAGCGTGCACAACATGAGCTGTGAATGATTCAGCACCACAAAAGGTTAATTTTCAATTTGCACAGCTGAGGGTTACGATTACATTTTGACCTGCAAATTGTATCTCCCCTTTAATACCCTATCATTTCATTTTGGGGTCCCTTTGTAGTTTGAACCGGGGCTGGCTATATTTGGTAGTGGCCATCTGTTTATTATTTAGCGGATGCTTGGTTGTGCAGCCTGACTGCATTTAGGGAGCGAGAGGGGAAGCAGGAGAGCGGCACTACCTGGCCCTGGTAGGGTCTTTACCGGTCTCCCTGGACCCATTAAAATCCTGTTAACTTTGATAATCCCTGGCAAGAACCTGGCCTCTGTGGACCACTGAGCAGGAGAGGAATACTTTAAAGTGCCTCTGTTTAAGGGGTCGTAACATCTTGTAAAGCTGTGTGTGGTGGCTGCTGAGGGTCACACTGTGATACATGAGGAGAGAAGCAGAGGGCAGGATCACAGGCAAGGAGTATGATTTAATATTTCCTTCTTCGAACGGGGAAACTCGACCTTTACCGTGTAGCTGGTTTTGAGGCACACATTGGAGCGTAATATTTTTTAAAGCACCTTCAAGCTCAATCTTCCTTATGGTTTATCAGGTAGAACTTTAACTTTTATCATCTGTTTGTGGTGCCTGGAGTCGCATTATTTTAACACAAGCTAAATTATTTCCAGGTTCCTTCAAACTGGGACAACTTCTAAACAATAAGAAGTGTTTAGGGGAAAATGTGTAAAGTTTTTGTGTGTTATGGCGCAGGTAATGCTCAGGGGAGGGAATGCCAGCCAACTTGACCTCAAGTGAAGCCAAGAATCACGTGTTTGGAGTGAGACATTAGCTCAAAGTAACTTTATATAACAAAATACAGCACAGGGGATCAGCTAATGTTTCTCTGGAAAACAACAGCACTGGTTGCTTGTTTGAATGCTCAAAATTACATAATATTATAGTCAGGACAAACAAGGCCTTGTGGGCTCATAAAAGAGAAACCATTAAGCATTACAGTGCATGATTGCATTGGTTTCCAGAAAGCAGAGAGAAGCTGTTTTTGCCATTTTTCCAAATGTAGAGCACTGAAGTTTGTTTTTTTCCTCCTGAAAAACATTGATCACGCAAAAGAAAGCAGAACTGGCGGAGAGACAAATACAAATCCTTAGTTACTATGTAGCAAAGACCATAAGGCAATATGTGAATTAATTAGCCTAAAGCTGGGGACACACTGTGAATTTAGGCAATTCTGAACCAACTCTTGAGTCACACTACTGTCTCTAAAGGCAGGGAGGATCTCAGTCTGATCTACATCATTTGCCATACAGTGTACAGGAGAGTGGTCTAATGACTTTTTTCAGCAGTGTATGTGTGCTCCAACCAAACATAGTATCTTTATTTCAGCTTGATGTACTCATTAATTTACAATTAATAAATACAGCAATGTCTACACTGCAGTTTTAATGTAGAGATAACACTTTAGTAGTTTTAAAGCTCTAAGAACGTTCATCCCTTACATCATGTTTGTCTATCAAAGGTCACTTTAAGTGTAACAACATTCACTAGCACGCCTTGGCCCTACTCGATATGCAGCATGCTTCCACTAGCCTGGTACCTCCTAATACAAGCTAGTTTTAGTACCTACTCCACTCTGGTTCCAAGCGAGCTCAGTCAATGCTAAAAGATGACATCACCGACTGCTGGCTACTGATTGGTCAGACAATGTCATCATCGATGAGACATGAGCGCAATGACCTAGCATGCTAGCGGTAGCTACCATTAGCTTACCCTCATACGTCTTTTCTTTGTAGCTCGATTACTCTCGTCCTCGGCTTCATTCTGTTGTATATCTTCCAAAACTCTCCTGTGCTTCTCAAGGGGTATTTCTTCTTGCCACCTGCAGCCTTCTTCTGCTTTCCTTTTTTACTCGGTTTGTGACAAAAAGCCACAGATTGTTGTGTCGTGCTCAAATTGACGTCACCACAGTGCCGCTCACCCCGTTGGGCAGGCGACTGGGGCTAATGGAAAGCAGCAGAAGTTGAGTAGAGTAGAGTAGGGAGTAGAGAGTCAACAAATTAAAGGGATACTCCAGCATTTTTTTTTGTTTTCATGTCATCTTAGCCCCGAGTCCATGAAAAGCAGATGGACACCATTCTTTCAACTGTGCATCCAGTAAGAGACAGCCAAAGCTCGCCAACTGCTAGTTATCTTATCTCAAACACTGGGAGTCAACGAGTATAGCTAGCCCATCTCTGCCTACAGTCATCAAAGAAGATGAGGCTTTGTTTTGTTAACCTATTTCAAAAGACTTGACTTGTTTTTGAATATCACATCTCTAGCGCAAACCATCATGGAGGTAGAACAACAATACAAAACCTTTGTTTAGGAGTCGAAGAAGATAAGACACAGAATATATCGCAACCTAACATGGGAAAAAAAAAAGTCACACCATCAAGCAGGACCTTTTACAGTTGCTGAAGAGTGTATCTGATGACTGGAGGAAGAGACAGGCTAGCTATACCTTATGACTCCCAGTGTTTGAGCTAAGCTAATAAGCAGTGGCTGTCCTCTGTCTCTTCCTTGTTACTGGACGCACAGTTGAAAGAATTGTGTCTACGTGCTTGTCGTGGACTCAGGAGTGAGGCGAGACACAAAAACAAAAATGTCACATCCCTTTAAAAGACCTTGTATTAACTCTTATAGTGTTAATTTGTGCAGATTTGGTTTTGTGATAACAAAATGCTAATCCTCTACACTAAAGGAAATCAGACACATACTTCACTGGTATCACATCTTTCTTTGTAGTGAAGACTGAATTTGTCAGTGAGAGTGAGTAGGGTTGGTTAAACAGTGTAACCAGAGCAGACGCCTGCCTGGATGTTGAATCTGGCCCTAACAGGTGTTGTGAGGGCTCCAGCATTAACACCAACACCTGGCCTGAAGCCCCAGAGACCACATGCTGCACAGCACTATTAGTCTGCTATGTGGATCACAGATAGACCGAGCTAAAACTGGCTGCTGCCACTTCACACAGAATGAGAGAGCCATAAAAGTCCAGATTTCCCTCGACTTTTGTTCTCCTGATAACACTTTATCTCTCATTTTAAAGTCTTTAAGTAAGGGAATTTCAAAGCCAGGCGTACATACTGATGGAGGGAACAACCATTTTTTTCTCTAAGCTATGTATGAAAATTTGAATTCCTCACCGCTCAATGGGAAGCAGAGGACGAAAGAAGCCAAAAAAACCCACTGCCATGTGCTGAGAAATTCCTGCACCCTTCTGGTGACGATTACCAACATGGGCAGAGAGAGGGGGGGTGTAATGAGAGCGGCTGTGGCACTGCCCTCTATCTGAAGAGAGTCTGGATGGCCTGCAGTCAAAACTATCTGCTCGCTTTCATCATCATCTACTGTACTGCGGCACTGATAAAGCCAGAGGAGAAAAAAACCTGAGTGCCTTTGTCTTTTCTTACATTACAGTGAGAATGTGTTCAATCCGCGGGGACATTAACATTCCTGTGTAACATGGCAAAAATACCCCTCTTTTCCCAACACGTGTTCCTCCCTTTGATGGTTAAATGAAGCTTTAACTCTGATTCTTATCAAATGATTTCAAACCATTAAACTGAAATGATGCTTTCTGATAGTTTCCAGTAGGGCTGGGAAAAAATAACCAGAAATCTTTTTTTTTTTTGTTTTTGTTTTTTTGGTGTTTTGTGTTGTTTTTAGTTTTTTAGGTTAAATGTTGATACCTTTTAAATACTTTGACAGTTTTTTCAGGGGGATTATAAATGGTTTTTCAATGTTCCAGATTTATGGTGTTGATTTTTGTAAAAAAAAAAAAAAAAAAAAAATTAGTGCTGTCAGGCAATTGAAAAAAATAATCTAATTCATTACAGGATTTGTAATTAATTCATCTAGTTAATCACGTTTTAATCTCATATCTACTTAAAGTCCCCACATAAAGAATTTGAATTCTAGGACATTACAAAATTGTAGTGGATGATAAAACCTAAGTCAGGGCATCTTGTCCACATAATTCTAAGCTCAATCAGGCAACTCAAATTACACTTTAAGTGTGTTTCATAAATCAAATTCAAAATAAGAAAAAGATGGAGGACATCCAGCAAACTAATTAGGCCTGGTGCATTATTAAAGAATGCAGTACAAAGATAAATAAGTTACACAAAAATGAAATAAAGCGGAGTCTCAAATACGCCGTTCCTGTTATCACCTCAGCTTTGTTTGGTTTGACTAGAGACGCATGTGTGAAGTGACGTGCCACTGCCATGTACGGGTCCTTCAACTGGACAGTATTAAAATGTTCATGTGCTATATTTAATCCTGCGATTAATTTTTATAACGCATTAATTTGCATTGTAATTAATTAATCTAATTAATGCACTAAAGTGACAGCCCTATAAATAATAAAATAATACTTCTAATAATAAAATGTCCTGTCATTATCACCTTCTTGATACCACAGCAACATAAATAACACATTCAGTCCTGCATTCTTTTTCCATTTTTGATTATCAGCATTTTCGAACTAATCTTACAAACTGTCAACAATGTTCCCTTCAGTGAGATTGTGAAAGAAATTTGTTTTTAAAATAAAATAAAAAAATAGCTGCTGTCGGGCATAAACCTTTCTCCAATTAATATAAAGTTGTCCCCATTACAACATATTACAAAGTTGTTTTTTCTGTTGTGTCGTTGATTTTTATATAACCCATTCTCCATATTGGAAGGTGGCCAATAGCACTGTTTTATGAACAACACAAAAAAATAAAATCAGAAAGTGTACAGGAAGGAAGTTTGTGCAACAATGTTATTTAGTGACATAAATTCAGTATATTGTTTAAGGTGGTATTCAGACCTGGACTGTTTGGTCCACCTTAAACGGACCAGGGTTCGTTTCCCACGCTGGTCCGGACTTTCCGTGCAGGTGTGAATAGACACAAACGAACCCTGGTGCGGACCAAACAACCGGACCGAGACCCACTTTTTGAGGTGGTCTCGGTCCGCTTCCAAACGAACTCTGGTGCGGTTCGTGGTTCTCCGGTGCAGGTCTGAATACAAACCAAGGTCCATCCGAACTAACTACAGGATACATGCGCCTTTTGGGCCTATAAAGCCACCGTAGCCAAGCATTGTGGGAAAAATTATCCCTGCTGCTAATGCTACAAGCTACATGCTACAATGAGCCGTGGACATACATGGGGCAACGAGGAGACACTGTGCCTCCAGGATATTTGGGCAGAAGCCCACATTGTCCAACTTCTTGAAAAGACACACAAAAATGAGGTCGTATTCACAATGTTTAATGAGAAAATGAAGGAGAGGGGCTTCGAGCGGTCACCCGAACAATGCCACGTCAAAGTGAAAAAACTTCAGGACACACAGAGCATAGCGTCTCCTTGCTGCGCGCATTCGTCTCCGCTGTTCCAAAATTTGAAACGGAGCATTGTTAAGCCTGCTTTGAAGGAGCTGCTCTTGAAACTGAAAATGATTTTGCAGCTCTATTAAGAGCACAAACACACAGACCAGGAGAGCGGCATGTAGGACTTCCATGTTTACCTCCATTTCAGGGTCTGTACTCCGTGTGCCGCCCTTTGTCAGTGCTGTCCAATGAGAGCACCGATCGTCACACACGAGGATGTGTTTACAGAATATAGTCCACTTGCAAAAAGTACAATCTGAATACGAACCGCACCAAACGAAAAAAAATAAAGTCCGCTTTTGGTCCGGACCAAACAAGTGGACCAAAGGACTTTTCTGGTCTGAATACAGCCTAAAAGACCAGGAGTTTTAAGTGGCTGAGAAAAGAGCAAAGACTATGCAAGACCAAACATAATATCAAAAAGTATGTACATGAAAAACACCAGACAAATTATGGTACAATAGCATTAAAAAAGCAACATTTAAAAATATAAATGAAATGAAATTTATGGGTTGCTCCTAGCCAACTTTTTCGAATGATGCCATCATTTTAGTGCATATCAGTGTGCATGATTGTGCCTGTGTTTCCATGACTGAAAAATAATGAATAAAATATCTTAGAATCACCAGTAAAGCCCTCTAATTTAGTTTCTGCACTGTCAAACATCAACATCATATGGTCATTAAGTATCGTAATGTTGTCACGATTAATTTTTTCTTACTGAGGATGAAGCCTGACAGCTACTATTTTGGACATCTACATCTAAACGATCTCAAAATAAAAGAAATTGTCATCTGTTTATCTTATCTCAGATATATTAATGAATCTCAACTCTGACTCTTAGCTCTACGGTTCAGTGTTTAACAACCACAAAAAGAACCAATTGTTTTTTTTTTGTCAGTTTTAAATCAAATGTATGGGTTAATTAAACAAGGGGGCTCAGGGGTCAAGACAATGATGGCTCATGTCACTGAAGACAATTTGCTCGTTTCAAATACATCGACAAAAAGACATGATTAGTTGATCCTGACTAAGCAGTTGTCTCAAGGCTTTATTGGCAGGGCCGGGCCTCCGATTGCTCATTTTCAAAACCACAGCACAGCAGGGCTTTCGCTCTGTCACTGCTCATCCTTTATTTTGACTGATGCTGCTCTCACTTTTGCAAACTTACTTTAGCATTTCAGTGCATCAGCATCTTCTGATTTCTCAGCCAGGTAAAGATACAGACATAAAGAAGACAATACAGACAAATCTTTGCTCTTTTTTTAACCATTGTGTGCTTTTTTCTGCTCGTCCTATAAAGCTGGACCTCCCAGTCGGCATAGTGAAAAATGATCCATTGATTAGACTGCTCTCTCATTAAAGGGCACATCCAAGCACTGGGCAATGACCATATGGGGCCAAAGGTCACCAAAGGGCCCTGTTCATAGCAAGCCCTTTCCTACAAGAGGGCACCGCGGCTCCCTTTATGATCATTCATTACATTAGAGGTTAACCTCAGACCTTTTTTTCCTACTAGTCTGACCCAGCGAGTGCTTTTGTTCAGCTTGGAGAAACAGCGGTTAACAGAGTAACAGGAAGAAGGTGTGAAAGAGACGATGTCGGGCAGATAGAGGGATGGGATGAGACAAGAGATGAAGGAAGGGAGAGGATGTGAGAGTGAAGCCGGAGCGTGGGGGGAAGATTTCCTGAGTGTCACTGCGGTCGTGATTCCTCCCCACTCCTTCTCCCAGAAAATTAAATATTGATCAATCTCACGGGCCTACTAACAATGAAGGAGATAAAGAAGAGTATTAAAGGAAATAAATAAATATACACTTGTATCACCTGTCTAAGCCGGGGGTGAGGAGGGTGCAGAGAGAAGAGGGAGGGTGTTTATGGGGAGCGATTTCTGAGCTCAGGAGATGCAGGTCCATCCATCAGACACACAGCAGATGTTTGGGGGCTGAGGTCTATAAGCATTCAGACACCAGGCCGTCTTTATTGTGTTCCTCCCCCGAAACAGCCCCTCATCTCACCTTTATCGAGGAGATTTCCTGAGTCTGTGCACTCTTTTAAATAATTAACAAAGCACATACATTTCTGTAGCTCTCCTGTTGAAGGATCTGCTTCTCTGAGATGTCCTTACTGCAGTGAGCTGATCCTGAGAGGACGAGAACAAAAACAAAAACTTTGGGTTTATTAAGTGTGAAGCTTCAGACAGACCTTGTTTCAGTCTTTGCAAGTTCAATGCGCTAAATAAAGTAAATGTATTTCTGATGTACAAAAAAAAAAGAACTCATTATGTAAAATATATCTGATCATCTGTACACTGAATTGTGCACATCTGTAAAGCACAAAGTATTTGTTTTTTTTATTATTTTGGGGCATTTCGTGCCTTAAAGGTGCTATGAGGAGAATCTATTTGCGGCGACATTAAGATTCTGCTATGCCATGAGCACGCGTGGCGACTGTCGTAATGCTGCGGAGTGACATCATCTCCGACTTATCTGCGTTCCAGTTGAAGTCAGAAAAAAACATGCCAATCTACCAGGCCGTTGTTAGCTGTTGTTAGCACGCCTTGCATTGTTGTTCACAAATATCACAGGAAGAATGTGATTATCACTATGGCAGCATTTTGTAAATGGGGTGGCGAGGTTTCACCGAGTTCCAAGTAGGAAATTCCGACTGGGGGGAACATTCCAGTTGTAGTTTCCTATTCAGAACTCGGAAATTCCTACTTCTGACTACAACTGGAACGCACCAAAAGACATGATGCTAATAATAATGCAGCTTGGACTTTCCTCAGAACTCTGCATTGCTTTACAACTTCTTTTTTCAACAACTTTCAGGATGCAAAGCGACGAGGTAATGTATCTCTTTCTAGTTACGTAGCGGTAGTTTTTGATGTGTGACAACAAGCAATTTTTGGAAAACTTAGTATCGTAGTTTTGTAGCTGGCTATATATCTCTACTTACAGCCCGGTGCTCTATGACGTGTCCGAATAATATAAATATGCTCTAGTTTTAATTGTCTTGTTCCCAAAGTTGAGTATTCAGGCCAGTCCAGCCCTGTCCAACCCGACTGGAAGGCTAAGGAATAGCATTTATAGATAACCTATTTAGATGCTATAAAACTCATCTTAAAGTGTGTATTTTGATCAGGCATATATCTAAAAGTGAGGTTTTTTTGTAATTACTTAGAAACTCCTCACAGTCCCTTTAATTGATAGAAAAGAGAATGACAGTGGATAGGCTTGTGAAAGGGGGTGAGAGTGCAGGGAAGACACTCCACAAACTGGCTGCAGGCTGAAGCATGTGCATGGGACATGCCTGGTTGCAAACCACTCTGCCAAACCGGCACCCCAGCATCAGGTATTTGTTATGTTTAAAGCATATTACTTAAGCATCTAATACCTTTTGTGAGGCCAAAAGCAGAACTTAGATCGACTTAAAAATCTAGTCCTGGATGGGGGACATCTGGAAATGGACACTGATAATCTGGAGCTGCAGGCTGAACAGCAAGACCATGGGCCTCATTTATAAAGCTAGCTAACACACAAAAGAAAGGGTTCACCACTTGTAGGCAAAGTTTGGGATTTATAAAAAACAAACTTGACAGGAGAATGTGTGCACCTCCACGGCAGCTCTGACCCTGCCGTACGCACAAAATCTGGACAAAGTGGAAACTGAAAATGAAGTGATCGCTGGATATAAAAAGGCACACACTCACAATTGGTGAAGACACACAATGGCTGATCTGACTGATCTGTTGGAGGATGTGACACACGGGAGATCCCAGACAGCTCTCCGTCTGTGGGAGTGAGCTCCGGTGTGCCCTTTCCCTCACCTGTCGCTTGTACACTCTTTTGTATGGAGACCATTTCACCTTCTCTTTTATGTCAGACCATTTCTTCGTTACCTCAGCCACAGTCTGACCCTCTGAGGCCGCCTCATTTAAAGCATCAGCCACATGCTTCCACTATTTTCCTTTCTGGCATTGGTGGTGCCTGAACTGTGTTCACCTATCAATAGCTCAACTAGACATTAAGTAAAATTTCTGTTTTCTCTTGTGTTCCTTCCCGGTCCATTGTGAAATTGGTATTATCAAATATTCATATAGGGACCATAAGGGTTCCCTCATGCACCACAGCTTTAGAGTTGATTGTGATTTATAATTGGTAACAAGTGTAGGATGTGCGTGCAAACTCTGTAACAAATATGACAGTTTATGTGCACATGCATTTCCTATGTTTTTGGCGTACGCCACCTATAGTGATCTTTCCTATTCACAGTTTTATAAATGAGGCCCCTGGAAACTGAATGTCTGGACCAAGGCAGCTATGATCTTGACTGAGACTCTAAAGTTCTGCACATGGAAGCTAATGATCTTGACTGCACACGGATGAAGATGAGATCTGGACCTAGACCTTTATGTGCAGGACCACACATTGATGACTAAACTGCATTCACAACGAATGCAATTTCCCAACCATCATCCTGTCGCCTACTGAAGTTGCGTTGCATGTTCATAAATACCTCATTTTGGTCACTGTCGCCCGTCACCATGGCTCGATGATGTCACGTCCACTCAAACATAACATATATCATTTAATAGGTTGTATAAGCTGACATTATTCCAAATGTATCCTTTTCACTTACCTACCAACCACAAAACACTGCAGCTGATGGCCCTGCAGCAGCATCGTCTGTGAGTTTTCTTCAGTCTGTCTTGGCAGAACTAATGTAGTGACTGACTAAAGTTCCCACACAGACATGGATTGTGACTCTGTCGTGTGGATAAAAAACTGTCACATGTACCATCACACATGCACATCACCTGAAAAGATCAACTTTTTCAATGACGATTAATGTGATCCCCTTGAATGGGGCCAACACGTCGCAGGAGGCTTAACCCCGCCCCATCGCAGGTGTACATTGACTTTGCATGGAGAGTGATTGCAGAGGACGCCCAAGTCGCATTTGGTGTGTAGGCACTTTTAGACCTAGATACTGATGACTGGGACTTCAAACTGATCAGAAGCTTAACACTGATGGCCTGGACACTGTTTTCTGAACCTAGACTGATCACTTGAAGCTGGACACAGAATTTGGACTGCTCACTGACAATGTTGACCTGGACACTGATGAGCTGTGATTTCATGACATTATGACTACTGACAGATGAAGTGATAAAAACTGATCTTCTCTATATTAGGCAGCATTTTGTCCTCAAGGTTGAAGTTAGAAGCAAGAGAAAAGAGCAAAAGTAAGGACTGAAGTGAATTTGACAAGGTGTTAACTTGTGATGGTTAGACAGTTGGATTAGAGCATCTCCAGTACTATAGCTCTTGAGGGGTCTTCCAAAAGTGGCCCAAGGCAGAAACTGTGGTGAACCAGAAAAAGGGTCATGGGCAGCCAAGGCTTATTGATGCACAAGAGGGACTGAAGGCTGGCCCATGGTCCATTCCAACAGTTTAGGCTCTAACTGCTGAATTGATGCTGGTTGAAGGTGTCAGAACACAGTGCATCACAGTTTGTTGTGTATGGGACTGTACAGCCACCCAACAAGCCCAGGTGGCAGGTGGTCATAATCCTATGGCTAATCGGTGTATACACAATGTTTGAGGAATTCATCAGACAAACAAGAAAACATTATCTGAGGAATCTTTCAAAACTTTGTTGAAAAATGAAAATGCTGTTGGTGTGAGACATACATTTTAAACAGGAATGGAGAATTTTAAGCTGAATTCAGGTTTATACCTAAATATAAGGCTACTCACTGGGCTTCTCTTTAGTCAGAAATTAGTCAAGCATAATTAATACAGCCACTCAAATTAATATTCCTGTTCAGGAATGCAAGTAACTAAAGTATAACTTTACATCTAAATAAAGAAATTGTAATGTGTTTTACTATTGTGTTCTTTTGTAAGTGAAACATTAAATTTGAAAATTCATGGATAATGGTTACCTTTTAATATTAAAGATGTCATTTTGGTTTAAAAGCTTCTTCTCACTGGTGCATTAACATAACAGAAATATAAAAAATGGCTTTGGTTCTTTTAATTTAGGGCAGCTGTGGCATACACATTGCATTGGTTGGTGGTCTAATAAATATGTTAAACACTTTTAATTCATCAATAAATTTGCATTACAGATGCTCAGTTTTAAAAACTGTGCATAGCTGGTTAGGATAGGGCTTAATCTGACATCTTTGCATGGGGTCAAAGCATCCCTGGCCTTGTTCTTTTTAAAATTTAATTTTACTTTTTAACTGTACATGAAATGTTCTTTTTGTTTGTCCTTTTTATACATGGCTAAACATTGGTGGACTCTATTCCTTCAAGAAAAATATAATGAATAAATCATTTAAGCATTAAGTGTGTTATAATATAATAATAATAATATGTTGTAAGTTATATTCGTTAAATACTTTCTTTTTTGTAAATACGTCTTGTAAAAATATGAGATTTAATTATTCCTGCCTGGGCTGTGCTGCTTTGGGTTGAGCACAGTTGTTGTAGTTTGGAGCTTGGTAAGACAGATCTATCTGATTAAAAAAAATGAAACATGTAAACGTTGAATCAGGTGGACCAGTCTGCACTGCAAGGCTTATATTGTCCAGCACTACCTTTCAAATTGACCATGAAATTCTACAAACAAAAGTTGAACATTTCTAAAATAGTTTTTCCTCCATTGATTTCATTGTATTATAGAACATAGTCATTTCAAATCCCCCCCTCCTGAGGGGATCTTTTTGTACAGCATTGTCACCGGAAGCTCTTGTAACTATAACTGATCTAAACCCAAACCCATTACACTTCTCTGAATAATGAAGTGTTGTATTTGACCCCACCCCCACCTCAAACACCCCATACACAAACACACAATGATAACCCCCAAAACATCAATGCGAAGCTGCTCCTTGAACAAATTATGACAGGAGATCTTCCGCTGCCATCGACCTTTCCTGACCTCTTATATCGCTCATATTTATTACTGTCCTTTCTCCAGATAACACTGTTCCTGCTCTGCTGCTGGTGTGTGTGTGTGTTTGTGTGTGAGCGAGGGGGGGGTGGTTTGTAAATCCTGGAGTGGAAGCAGTCAGGCAGCTGGTCATAAACGCCAGCTCTATAGGATTTCCACATAAAGAAAAGAGGTGCAACAGCCTCTCTATCCTTTTCCCACCTCCCCCTATTGCTCCTACCCCTCCTCCCTCTACCGTCACCCCCCTTTATTCTCCCCCCCTCTGCTGCCGTTCCACTCATGATCCGCAGAGATCTTATCGCTCCATTTAAGAAAGGAACAAACAAGATTATACTGTAAGTTATCCACGATTATGGCTACAAATCTGGTGCTGGAGCGCGGGCAGCAGGGGGAGGACAGAGGGAGGGTGAAAGATGATAAAGTAAACTGAGTTGCTTTTCTTTTTCCTCTCAGTCCATCTCCTCTTTATCTGCCACACGAAGCAGATTTATGGGATAAAGAAGAAGAGGCTTTTGAGGACAGTATATCTTTCAAAAACAGTCAGGCCTTCTGGGAGGAGGGGGGGGGAGGAAAAATGTGACAGTGACATATGTCTTCAAGAGCCCAGGCCTTTTTTCCCTTCGTATTGTGCGTCTGACTATGACATAATCCCTCACACAGAGTCAACACAGCGGCCCGGCGATTCTTAAATACACACAGCTCGACTGAAAGGGAGGAAAAGTAATGGATAAAAACGTCAACCGCTCGGATTGTAAACTGTAAAAGCTCCGTCGCTTCAGCTCCCCCCCCCATGTCCAAGACAACGCACTTTACATCTGCGCCTCCTCGCCTCTGACTGCGGGTTGTCACAAAAAAGACAGCAGGAAAGAAAAAAAAAACACCTAGAAGTCTATTCATGTCATACAGTAGAGGCGAGGGTAGGGGGGCCCTCTCTCCCGTCTTCTCTGCCGCTGCAACCATCAATTTAGCTCGGTGGTGGCCAGTCAGCCCCGCTCCGTCCCAGCTGCGTTTGACACTATTTATCTGCTCTAGTGAAGCAGATCATTTTTGATTATTAACCTCCCACCCCAAAAAAAAAGGAAGAGGGGGAAAAGCTCAACCCCAGGAAAGGTTAAGACATGAGATGACAACCTCACACTCCGGAAATCAAGCACTTGACTGTTACAGCTGCAGAGCCACTCCATCAAATTACACACTAACACGACACAAACACACTGACAAACACATTTTCCTGAAGCTGCACCGTGATGTTTTTTGGCCCCAACATTTTTTATCGTTTTCTCTTCCTCCTCATAGGCCTGTCTCCTTTTCCATCTACCTCTTCTCTTTTATATCATTGGTCTCTTTAAGAACATGATAGATAAGTGCACTTTAGCTAGTGTGCTACTAGACAACTCACTTCTACATCAAACCACAACTACCCTTCCACATGTGTTTACACCTTATTCACAAACTAAAGGTTGAATGTAGTTATGGAAGTCACCATCAATACATCAATATGAGACTGCATGAATTGGAGTTGAACCCTTAACCTTACACTGAACAGGCAACCCAAGCTGCATATCCACTGAGCCGTCCAGTTCTGTTTAGCTAACTATGGTACAGTTGACTGAAGAAGTGTGTCCACTGATATTGCTGTAGTGGAGCCAAAAATGCTTCATGGAGCGCTAGTAGTGCTCCATTGTGGACGGCTGTTCTCCAAGAGACTGAGATCCACATTCAAGGTTACCTTCTGCTTAACAGTTTTTTTTTTTTTGCCACCATGATGGATTCATGTTGGGTTTTTGATGCAGGTTTGTGTATATACACAATATGCATATGTGTATTATATATGTATCTATGCATATATGTGTATCCAAAATTGAAGAGTTGGTCTTCAAACTACCCAAATGTAGGGTGTCTTGACAAACAAAATGATTAAAATGACATATATAATTATTATATATATATATATATATATAATTATATATATATATACATATATATATACATATATAATATATAATGATAGCAGCATGATTCTGAGAGCTCATAGTGGGTTTTCATGGACAAGGGATCATATTATGATGATACCAACATCATGGAGCTTATTGCTTATCGATGGAACAGCAGTATGTGTGGCATGGGTTTGCGCTCTCCAAGTGTTTTCTAGTTACCTTTGTTTACTATCTGCCCTGCCGTAACATCACAGCTTCATCATTTGTAAAGCTGTCGTGACCCTCTTTCCCACTTGCATTCCTGTCCTCAAGTGAAGGTACAGCTGGTGATAGAAATGCAAACAAGACCAAGGTTAACCACTCCCATACTGTACTGAACCAAAGCAAACCACATGGAGAAACCAAGGCTCCACTGTCTAGCTCTTTTGTGACAATATGACTTCCATACCAGGTGCATGTATCAGCTACATTTTGTCTGCTTCTTTTCTGTTACAGTTCTTTCTTGCTATAAATTTCACCTAAAATACCAGGCAGCAACCCTCAGGGATGAAAAATTAAACCTATGCTGGAGTGCCAAAAAACTGCCTGGCTGCAGAAAACCTTGAAATTACATGATCTGGTTCTGAAAATGAATGTTTTATACAGCAACTCACCTGTTTTTACTCTGTTTGGATAGTTAAGGACACAATTGACAGTCCATAGTCTGCATTGAGTTGCTATTGATTGGACAGCCTTCAGTCCCTCTTTGACTTGACCCCTCTGTCAGTGAGTGGGTTGATCTGAAGTTCTTTTGAGACAGCATGTACAGCATGGCTGTGACTGTAGATTGGCTTTAATAATGTTCCAAAGTATCCTTTAATAGAAAAACAACCAATTGCACATAGCTCTTTCGAATTTTTTTTCACAGATGATATTCAATGAGCTTCAATAACAGTTTAGGAAGAACCATTGACGACCTAAGCCTCAGTATAAAAGCATTCTGCACAAACAATGGTGGTGTCTCCACAGAAATGGCAAATCAAGCTCTCTCTTTGAAAGGCACAAATGAAAGTTAAAATGAGCTTTTTCCTTGTCACAAACATAGTTGTGCTGTGTACAGCATATCTGTGGATTTTAGGTCATTTCTGCTCTGTATTATCATTTTCTGTATATAATTAACTGAGTCGCCACACTGTCTAACTTTGTTTAGATCTAAAACACTAAAGGTACACAGATGCTGTAGGACCCTATGAAATTAAGGTTTTTGAGCTCAGATTGATGCTTGTGGCGGGCAAAACAGGTGAAGTGTTTGTCAAAGTCAGCATAGCAGCTGTTCTTCTCTTATTGTCAGCAATTGGTTGTACCAAAATGTAGGAGGCCAGGTGAATAAGCTGATCAAGAGTATGATCAAACGGTGGTATTTAAATTGATTAACTGATTTATCTTTCCATCATCGGTAATGCAATTAGAAATCTGGACACTTTCTTGAAAATAAAAGCATATAAGATATAATGTTGAACACTGTAGCTTCCTACCTTTGCTGATTATACAATAGCAAAGGACAAACATATGGTTGGTTTCACAGAATTGACAAACTCTACTTGGAAAAATAAAAGTGCAACAAAAGACATTCAATTGCAGTTCGGTAACAAAAATTCCTGACTTTCCATTCCTGGTCTTATCCTTCCTCTCTGTCCCCTCTGTCTCCCCCCTCTCTGTCTTCATCTCTCCGTTTCTCTCTCATGTGCTCCCTGCCCATTAAATTACAGTCCTCTCTAATAAAAGGTTGAACTTTCTTACCCACTCATGTGGATGAAGAATCTGCCAGTTTCCTGCTGTTCCAAATTCCTGCCCGAGAATTTTGAACGCACACTCACAAAAATACACAAAAACACGAGTAAACACATGCATGCACCCTGAAATCAGGCACACTCAGTTTTTTGGTATCAAAGTTTTGGAGGAGTGAGAGATCACACTCTAAAGGTGCATTCATTACCTCCGCAAAGGAGGTTATGTTTTCGGGAGAGTTTGTCTGTCCGTCTGTCTGCGAACAAAATAACTCAAAAAGTAATGGATGTATATTGATGAAATTTTCAGGAAATGTTCAGTATGGGAAAAGGAAGAACTGATTCAATTTTGATGTTGATCAGCGTCTGGCCGCCATGACGAAAAATGTGACTTTTGTGAATAACTACTGAACTAAAATAGATATCATTTCGAATCCAACTCCAAATGGTATGTTTTCATGGTCAAGGAATCTAAATACTTTGATGAAATAAAGGTAGGACTAATATTTATGGTCAAAATCACAATATGGGTGAGGACTGTGGCGCTGGTGGAGGTCTGCGCTCTCCGAGTGCTTTTCTAGTTTTGATATGCAACCAAAGCTTGTGATGTATGTGCTCGAACACTACAAGATGAATGACTCATCATTAAGCTCTACTCTCTTCAGATACACTTACTGGATTAGACAGTCTTTTGTTAAATCCAAAAACAGTATTTTTTACGAAAGTGAAGATGCTGAGATTGAAATAAAGATGTGAATATATTGTGTTTCTATGGTAAACAGCCTTTGAACCATGTCATAGTGTTTTTGCTAACAACTATATGACTTTATAGTTAAATATATTTTCAAACACTACATAATTGTTTCCATTAAATGAATTACAAAAACAAACAAAAAAACTATATGCATATACACATGAATATTAACACATCAACCGAGTTTGAGAGGGGAGACACTCCTCAGCTCATGGGTCTGTATTTGCTAAGAAACACAATACAAATACATAAAAAGAAAAAAACAACAACATTGGTCCAATTGCATGCTACAGTAAGATTCTTTTAAGTAATTAACTTCCAGACAAAGCATCTGTGTTTGGAGCTCTTTTTGTGGTGCAACATATAGGCATCTTGTTCAGCCAGTGTTGATTTTAAAAAGATTTTTACTTGAAAGGTGGGTTAATTTTAAGACTTTAAGTTGCACCATGCACTGCTATATATTAACCATCATCTGGTATCTTCCTTCAGGGATAAAAGCTCGCAACTTACTTTATTGGCACTCATATTTGCTAGTGTTATGGTCTTAAGAAACCCCACTTCATCAAACCCCAGACTACCACTTAAAATGTTTTTCTTTTGTAGATAAAGTCTTAAAAAGTATGTTTGCTTGTGTTTGTAGTGGACTTTTTCAAAAGCTCATTCAAAACTCCCATAGACCGTCAGAGAGGTTAACTATAGCACTTAAATGTTGACTCACATTTAGTGTTTCAAGACTCAATACTGTACTGCTCTATAAAAAATGACTTGGGAGCATGCTAAAATCGGTTCCATCTTCATAACGAGTCATGGCTCAACAATCGGGGTCTGAAGTGGCCTGAAATTATTCTGTGTACTTCTGCATACACACAGAGTATTAACAGTGGAGACCCTGTTATGCCTCATAACTTACATTTATCTCTCTTGCTTTCAGTGTGACATACTAACACACACACTCAAACACGCACACAAATGCACATTTACACACAGACTTACACACTGATGATGTATTTGTCAGCCCCTATAACCCCGCTCTCTCTAACCTGTCTGCCCTGACATCTTCATTCTATACTCACCGGTGCCATTACGCCTGCCCAGCCAATAAATTAAGCCCATTTACTCTTCTGAATTATGTTATGTTTATTGATGCTCGTATAATTTAATTTCACACAAATTCCATTAAAGATTATGCTCTCTGTCACAGAGCAGCACTTCCAGGAGAAGGGAATCTAATCGGGTTATAATGGATCTGAGACATGCATTACAGTTGGGACACACACGGCGAGCGCCCACGCACTCGGCTGTCATCTTAATAATGCAGAGTCAAGCTAGCGGATCAATGGTCGCCGCGATGATGCTGTCAGTATGCACTAAGTGACAGGAAGCTTTCAGAGAGCACTATCAAAAGGAAGCCATCTCAGGGGGGAAATACTGTCTGATCGTCCTACAGGGGATAAAATATGTCACTGTGCTGACATCCCCAGAGAGTTCCACTTTGGTTCCTCATTAACAACATGAGGCATGTTGCTCTGACTTTTTGTGATGAGCTGGAATAATGAATTTGCCTGACTTATGGTTCTGCCAGTTTAAAGTAAGCAAAACTATTGACTGAAATTCATTGCCAAGGTAACAATTTTATTTTGTTTTGTTTTATTTTGTCTCACTTAAGTATCAAAATAGTTCTCAAGCATTTGGAGTGGGCTTGTTCCTTGTTTTCAAAACAAGGAACCAGGCCAGCAATAGGAGAATCAGTACTGCAGTACCATAGTCAATCAATCAAACTTTATTTATATAGCATAGTTTAGATAAACTCAATTGCAGTTCAAAGTGCTTTACAGAAAGGCAGAAAAGAGATTGACAAAGATTAAAAGTAACAATAATAACACATGTATTTTTTCAACTACTTAAGCAAATAAACACTCAGCAGAGGACCATTTACTAAGTAGTATTCATCTTTAATAGCAATAACTAGCACAGACTACTGCCAAGCAGCTCAGTTATGGCACTGGCTTTTCCACAACCTCTGTAAAAGATCCAATTCTGGATCACCATGGACTCCGATTGGATGACTGAGTCCCTGCTCATATCCGTCTAGGTGAAGAACTCCTCTGCTGGCATCAAAAGGGAAGCTAGAAATGTCAACTAGGTTTGAAAATGTTGCCAGTTTACAAATAAACTACAATTCCCATAATGATGTAAAGGGGTAGAACCCTCGCCACAGCCGTGGAGAAATGAATGGGATTTGCCATTATCAACTTTAGTGTTTTTTTTCCTGACATCAATCTGGTCGTGTTATATTATCCTGTACAATTTGAAGCAAATCCGTCACGTGGTGTCAGAGATATGTTTTTTTTAAATACAGCCAAATGTTAAGTTATGGGATTTTCAGAAAATTTGGGGAATTCTTTGCATCCAGACAAATATACAGATCACCATTGAAATGGCCGATCTTGGACCCAGCCACACCTCTGGTCAAATTTAATGTAAATCCATCCCGTAGGTTTTGTATAATCTTGATAAAAGACAAACAAACAGAGCCAGGCAAAAACATAGCCTTCTTGGTTGGGATTATCAAAATAACTGAAAGGATCTCAATGTGGATTTGGAGACTAATGCTTTAGTCTGCATTAAGTTAGAAATTTAAATAGAAAGTACATAATGATCCAACAGCAAAAATGAAAATGTAAATTTATCAATAGAACTAGAAAAGCACACAGAGAGTGCAGACCTCCGCCAGCACCACAGTCCTCACCCATATTGTGATTTTCACCATAAATATTAGTCCTACCTTTATTTCATCCTAATATTTAGATTCCTTGACCATGAAAACATACCATTAGCATCTGAATTCATAATGATATCTATTTGAATTAAGTATCCACAAAAATCACATTTTTCGTTATGGCGATTTTCCGCTGATCCGAATCACTCCCAATATCCAATCATTTGTTACTTGTCCTAATCCGGACATTTACTATTTTGAAATTCGTCCAAAACTTTCTGAGTTATGTTGCTAACAGAGAAACAAACAAACAGACGCCGGCAATAACTGTCATGATACTCCCTGTTTCAGTTATTAGTTTTATTTTGTACATTGCTCCTTGGTTAAGCCTCTTGTGTTTTTCTTTTGCTTTCTTGATTCTGTCCTTCTTTTCAGTGAAGTTAAGTTTTGTTTTTTGTCTCTCGGAGCGTTGGTGGCGCTGTTGGATAGTACGCTTGGTCAGTGATCGGGAGGTTGAAGGTTCAAGCAATCTCCGGGCGACACATGGCGATGTGTCCTTGAGCAAGACACTTAACCCCAAGCTGCTCCCACTGCTGTCAGTAGTGTGTAAATGTGCATGAAAGGGCGTGAATGTGTTAGAGATACTGATGGAAACTAACATAGAAACTCTGAACCATCAGTAAGTTAATGTGAGAGCGAATGGGTGTGAATGGGTAAGTGTGACCGGCGGTGTAAAGCAGCTTTGAGTAGTCAAAGACTAGAAAAGCGCTATATAAGCTCAAGTCCATTTACCATTTTTGTTCCCTTCCTTATTTTGAAATCCCTTTGATTCTTGTGGTTCGTTCCTGTCCTCCCTTCTGTGTCTCTCTGATGATGATTCTCTCCACCTGTGTGATTGTCTCACCTGTGCTTTATGTTTCTCCAGTGTATTTAGTCTCTGTGTTCTCAGTCCTCAGTGTTGGGTCATTGTTCATCTTCTCTGTTGCACCATGTGTTCTTCGGCGTTCTTCTTTGTCTCCAGTGTTTCTGGTGATCTTTACTTTATTTTTCAGTAAAAACTTTTTGTTGGTCAAAAATAAAGATTTTTTTGTGTTATCTGCATTTGGGTTTAGCACCTTTGTTTTTTATTATTTTTTGTTTTTTTCAAAAGCGTGACAATAACATAACCTCCTTGGCAGAGGTAATAAGGTGAAAAGTGATAGTTGTAAAACACAGTCATACAAATGATAAAGTTCTACACATAAGTCATGTTGAATAAATTGTTTTGTACATTATACTTAAAGGCATCATTATTTACAGCTTGCCTCATATCCCCTGGAAGTTTGTTTCACGGTTTCACAACATAACACCACCCCTGGTTTCCACCTGCTCGTACCAGCAGGAAGATTTTCTGAGGTTTGCAAACAGAAGTATTATCAATGTGAGCTTCATGTGTAAGTCTTGCTGCAAACAGCACGATTTCCACCCAGATTCTGCCCTGATATTTCCCACAGGCTTCATTGTATTTTTTTCCTCCTCTAACCGTTCTCTTGACTTAAAGACAAAATGCAGAAAAATCTCCTGTTGTGAGAGATGGACAATAGAGACAATATTGAAAATAGATTACCCATAACAGTTTCTAAAACTTTTACTAGTGGAACAGCGGGAACTTTCAGGGTAAGATCTGGGTTAGATATCCACCCATTTTGTATTCACTCATTCAAATCACGTGGGAAGTGTCAGGTTTTTGTACTTTAATGAATGATATCTTTTCATTGAGAACTAAAAATATAAACATTTGGTGCTTTTTGGCAGAATACAGCCGGTTCAGACAGGAGGGTGCAGAGTTTTGGCTTTGGCTGTAGGCCATGCAGATTCTTGTTGATGTTTCTTTATTGGCTATTGTCCCAGCAAATATCCAGAGGATTTTATTAACTTCGGGATAAAAGTATTTTCAGGGCACTATTTAATTTCTGTATTTAGATGCAGGGTTTATTATGAAGTAAAATACTGTGATGCCAAAAGATCATAAAACATATACAAAATTGCATTAATATGTCCGTAGTATATTTATTGACAGGTCCTGCTATCCTGTCCCCATAGTAAGTGCTTTAGCCCCTTAGTTATGTAAAAATAGCATTTGTATTTTACAGTTCCAGTTCATTATTATGGTCTTTGCACTGGTTGCACATCTTTTATCAGAGCACTCACAGCTGATCCCCATCATGCAACAATTAAAACTGAATAATAACTACAATTACACGAATTTCTGACATCCTGGAGCGTCATGTCAGCCTCTCCTGAGTCACTGCTCTGGACCATAATCTTCCACAACACTTCATGCTCTGCCTTTCTTTGTCATGACAATGAGTCAGAGCTTAGTCACAGTGACAGGGGAGAGCAATAATGAGGATTTATGTTTGTATTATTCTGAGGGTTAAGTGGAAAATGATTGGAGCACATTACATGTTTTTGACATCAGTGTGTCATGAGTAAGTATGGCATGGTTTTGCATCGTCATGAGTTCTCACATTTTTTCACGTTATTTGTCATTGTGTCATAATTGTTAACGTTTATTCGTCAATGATATGTTAGCTTTTGTGACTGCTAGTTTAGACTTTTTTTGTCTTCCTTTATTCAGCTACTCTTTAGATCAGTCCTTGATGTTTCCTGTTTCATTTTGTAGTTTTGTCCTCATTGTTTGTTTTTTGTTTTAATTCTTGTCTTGTCTGAGGTAGTAGGTTTCTCTGTACTTGTTAAAGTTTCTTTGGGATGTTTCACTTCTTCTCCAAAGGGCTTCTTCAGTTTACTGTGAAGTGATTTAATGTGGCTATTCTGTAAATATCTAAAAAAAAGTCCAGGACTGGGTTGTAGATTGGAAATGAATGGTGTCTTATTGAATGGAGGTCCTTTAAAGCATTTAATTCAGTGGTTCCCAAACTGGGGTACGCGAAGTGACTTAGGGGGTACGTGAAAAGCTGTCAGGTCTAAACAGCAGTTTCAGTAGTTCAAGTTCAAACTGGTAAATGTTTGTATTGTGAGCTTTGATAAAAGCCTGAAGTGTTGGCAGAGAGTCCGAGGCATCTTGGAGAAGGAAATCTGTCCTGAATTATCTAAGATTCGTAAAATAACATACAGTAATTTCAGTCAGACAGCCCTTTAATTAAAGCTTCAAGTTCATTAATGAATATGTTTCAGAAATGTACATTTCTTTTTCAAAAGTGAACTGGTGTTGCCCACCGAAATCCCTGGTGAAAAAAAAAATCTTTTTATTGAGAAATAATTCACTTTATGCATGGAAAATGTGGGAGGTGGGGATGCAGCAGGCTTAAATATTTATTTTTCTCGGTGCTACAAGTGCATGAGAGTCAGGGGTACATGGCTGGAGGTCAAGTGTCTGAAGGGGTACAAGCTGTGAAAAGTTTGGGAACCACTGATTTAATTGATACTATCGAATCATTATGTTTTAAAACTGACCAAAAAAGACATAAATTCATATCAGGACAACAAAAAAGACAAATTCATGTCAGGACAACAGCACATGTTCTCCAGTCTGAATAATAATATATTTTTATTAAATTTAGTTTAAGTTTTTAACAGGACAGAAGGCCCTTTTAAAGTCTCAGTGCCTCAAGCTCAGAGTGCTATCCCAGGGCGGTTCTTGGTGCGCATACTATACCCAACAACCGAAAACACACACACATACACAACCAAATTTTTCATGCAACACTGAGCTATATTCAATATTTACCCACATTCTTATGAATGTCACATTTTAATACATGCATTATTGAGTAGGTTTTGCTTTAGTTGTTATGATAACGCAAAAATTAACAATTTGAGGGGTGCTGGTTTGGCAGAGTGGTTAGCAACCAGGCACGTCCCATGTACATGCTTCTGTCGGTCCAGGTTCGAATCCCGCCTGTGACCAGTTTGCAGTGTCTTTCTCTACTCTCTCACCTCCTTTAACAAGCCTGTCTACTGTCTCTCTCCTTTCAGTAAAGGCACAAAATGCCCATTAATACATTTTTTTTTTTAAATTACAATTTGATATCAGACAAAAGAAAAATGGCAGCTGCCTGTGGCTTTATATAAAAAGAATGAGAGCAACGGTTGATTCGTATTTTAATTAAACACACCAATGCTTAATGTTCCACTTCTTTTTTGACAATGTGCATCACACTTTTAAAGTAAAGGTTTTCGTTAAAGCTGGTGTCTACGATTTGAAACCGCAGCCTGCCCCTCCTTCCCTCACCTCTCCCCTCCGTGTGCCAAGATCCCGCCCCCAGCTCGTGTTGGCTAATATAAGCCCCCTCCGGCAGAGCTACGAGCGACTAGCACAATATATCAGCAGCAAACTCAATCAAAAACAGCTCAGCTCAACTGAAAGTATCAAACACGACAGACATCTCCCTTATAACACACAGCAGTAGCCATTTCAACTGGACGGCGGCAATGCGGGTTTAGCGCCGCCAGAGCAGAGCCGAGTGTGGGGAGGATTTATCTTTCTCAGCCTGTCCTCCCCAGCTCAGCTTACAGTGCTAACGATTAGCGGCTAACAGGCTAACCGCTCCCCTACAAGTTATTAGCCCGTACAGGCACAAACTAACCAGAGTTATTCAGCAGACATCTCCCACTGTAGTAAACAAAGCCATTACCTGATCAACCAGGGGCGAAAGCGGCCGATGCTGAAGGTCTGGACGGCGGCTGAGGCTATTCGTTAAGCCGTTAGCCGCTAACAGGCCTCCACCAGCGGGCAGAAACTCCGTTGGGCCCGAGAGAGGGATTCGGAGATAGTTCAGTAGCTAACGCTGCTAGCTGCTCACCGGAGGTAGAGGCGGGACCATGGGCAAGATGCTGCGTGCTGCGTAGTGAGAGCGAGGGAGAGGGAGAGGAAGGGTGGTCTGCAGCCAGACTGTCTTGGGAGAGGAGGCGGATTCGGGTTGGCGCTAGGCTTTTCTGGCTCCATGATAGTTCAGTAGCTAACGCTGCTAGCTGCCCACCGGAGGTAGAGGGAGGAGGCGGGACCATGGGCAAGATGCTGCGTGCTGCGTGGTGAGGGGAGGCGAGGATTGGATGGACTCATGGACTAACTCACGGACCAATTAATAGTTGCAGGTTCTTAGGCTTGATTGGTCAGCTAGTATGCAGCTTTTCAGCGGATATACTGAATGGATTTTTTTCATTCTTTTTGGTCTTTATACTGTGTAGATAGGACCATAGGACCATAACAGCCTTATAAACGGTGTTATTAATATGTACAAAGCTTCCAAATCGTAGACCATAGCTTTAATTGAATTTTATTTAATCAGTCAAACCATGATTCTAAAAAGTTAATTGCAGTAGACAAATAATTCATTCTATACATCCATCACTGACACCACTTGTCCTATTCAGAGTTGCAGGGGTTAGAGCCTATTACATCAGGCGAGAGGAAGAGTGTCATGTCTCATCAGTCATGTTAACTTTTCACCTTTTAATTCTGTGTTGTCTTTTGTATTGTCTTGTCAGCTTTTATTTTGTAGTCGCCATTCTCCTCTCGTTTCAGGTAACTTCACTTCCTGCCCTCATGTTTTCCCGCCGTTGTGATTGTGAGCTCCACCCCTCATTGTTTCCACCTGTGCCCCATTACCTCATGTATAAAAGTCTGTCTCCCCTTGTCTTGTGCCAGATCGTGTTGTTTCATGTTCATGTCCTTGTTTGGGCCACATGTGATGAAGAAACTGCCTTTTGTGTTTTTGCTCTGATGATTTTAGTTGCCAGCGTTGCTGTGATTTTTTGTTCTTTGAGTTTTGATTAAAGAGCTTTTTTGTTGAGTCTTGCGTTTGGGTCCTTCTGTGCCGATCTTTGTCAAAGAGTACGTCCTGGACTAGTTACCAGCAAATTGCAGGGCTACATAGAGAGACAGATAACAATTCAAGCACTCAATTACAATCAAGAGCAACTTTATGAGTCCCCACCACCAATGAACCTGATAAGCAATTTTTCGGTCAATGGATGAAACAGCAGTGTCAGAGAGAATCCATACATGCTCAGGTGCTAGCTTCAAACCAGCAACCCTCTTGATGTGAGGCATGTGCCCTAGCTGTTGGCCCCTCTTTTTCCCCACACAACTGAATTGGCATAAAAATGTGATAAAATCCTGTCGTGACCAATCAGTTCAGCATCCCAGCCTGTTACTTAACATGAGAAAATACGATCCAAGGTTATCGCCATTATGTGCAGCACCTGTCTTTGTGCTCTACGCTCCATTTTTCTCCCGCTTACACTTGCCTTGTAAAGTGACAGCCTTATTAAGAATAAGTTTCTCCCACACCTCCCAATAAGCCATTTGTAAGGCTCGAGGTGGAGTTTATCAGCTGCCTGTAATAAGAGGCGTGTAGCCGCGGTCCACTGTGGCTTTGTCTTCATTTACCTGCCTGTACATGTGTTGTATTCAGGATTAATTTGCTGCTTTGATGTATTAAAAAGAGCCAGAGGATTTCCAGTGGCATGCTCCCCAAGGTGGACGCCTTTAAAAGGAGCTTTTTCTTCATTCCTGCACTTAGCTTTATTACAGATCCCCAGACTGTCCAATTTTAAAGAAATATGCCTCCAAAATAGCAGGATAATTGTTTTTACTTTCAGGCGATTCCTACGATGGAAAATCACACATGGCAAGCAGGCTAGATTTTATGAAACCTGAGCAGCTGCAATGCATGATGGGAGGAGGGAAGAAGGAGTTTTTCATGTTGTTAAAGGTTACAAATGAGGGCTAATTTTAGAAGCCGTTTAAGGATACTTCAGCCAGATATCGCACTCTGTTGTCCCGTTGAATCACCGCCATTGGTTAACAGTATCTGATTAATTATGTGTGCGTGTTCATACACGCGTTTCTCCATCTTGAAAATGATATTTGACAATAATTGCCTGTCATTATAAAAGCAATAACAGGCACTCGGATGACTAAACAAGCAGCAATCTAAACATCCATTTATCTGTGTACATCTCTTGCCAAAAAGTTTACACAATTCAAAACAAAAACAGGGACAGAAACATCCATAAACGGACTGTGATGACACATCAAACTGCGCAGCAAACAGAGCCGTTCTGTCATACACTTCCTGTTGTTTTATTTTTCCTGTCATGTGTTTATAAGACAGCAGACACAAAGACGAGAGGGTCCAAGAACTCAGACAATATGAGAATAACCAAGGAGGAGAATTAGGCCTTGACTGTTTTTCCATTTAATTTTGTGTGAAACAATTTGTGACAAAACCATTTACTGGAGCCATTCTGTTAGAGTGTCACAGAATTCAAATCTAACTTGTTAGACAGCAGTGATGCCTTTTGAAGAGCTTTAATACAAGGTCAACAGATGATTGAAAAAAATGCATGGATAACTTTTTTGTAACATCATGTTTCTGGTCCCTTAGAAAAGGCAAAACACTAATTTTTCTCTAATGTTAAATTCTAAGACCATCATTTACTCATAACTCATGACTGCTGGTCCACCACACTAAGGTTGGATGATATTAATAGATAATGTAGGCTTGATACATGTGAAATGCTGATGTTTGGTACTTTGATTACCTCCGCCAAGAAGGTTGTTTTCGGTAGAGTTTGTCTGAAGGTGAACAAGATAACTCAAAAAGTTGTTGATCTGGATCAGCGTCTGGCCACCATGACGAAAAATGTGATTTTGGTGAATAACTACCGAACCAATATAGATATCATTATTAATCCAATTGCTAATGGTATGTTTTCATGGACTAATATTTATGGTGAAAATCACAATATTGGTGAGGACGTTGGCGCTGGCGGAGGTCTCTGCTCTCCTAGTGCTTTTCTAGTTTGGATATCAAATCAAAGTGCTTTACCGTAGTTATTTCCACACACTCTGGTCCAATTCGTCAATTTTTGAAACACACCATTTTTGTTGCTGTTTGTACATTTGCTTGTTTCTCAGTTCATCTGTCTGTTTGGAAGATAGCTCAAAAAGCACAGGTAAATACTGGATGAAAATGCTGTTTTCTTAATTTTCGATAATTGTTAGTATAGTAGTTGATAGCTTGAGCAGTGCTCGTGCTCATAGATTTATTGCTAGTTATATTACTCTGGGGCATTAGTTTGGGGTTGTGGGGTTGGGGGGTGGAACCTATCCCAGCTGACACAGGGGCAAGAGGCAGCCAGCCAATCACAGGTCCACATAGAGAGACAACCATTCACAGTCACACTCATACCTAGGCAAATTTGGAGTCACCAATTAGCTTAATGGACATGTTTTTGGTCTATGGAGGAGGTTTGAGTGGCCATGCATGCACAGGGGGGACATGCAACTCCACATGGAAAGGCCCTGACCAACACTGGGATTGAACCAGCAACTTTCTCACAGTGAACCATGCGCACTCCCTGCTGCACCATTGTGCTACCCTAATAGTTAAAATTGCAAGTAAAAATTCAAGGTTTGTTTTTCCAATGATTTCTCTTTGGTAATAGGTTTATGAGAAATCTTCACCTTTTTCATCACCTAAAAAAACAAAGAGCCACTAAAATAATCTCAAAATAAATTTTGTCAGGTATCTGTGACATTTCCTGGAGTACGTGGCATAGCAGGTAGTGCACATTTCCTCACAACAAGAAGGTTGCTGGTTCAATCCCTGAGTTGACTGTTTCTGTGTTGTGTTGCATGTTCTCCCTGTGCATGCATTTGTTCTCTTTAGCATTCATTCAACAGAACAAAGCATGCTTACTTGGTCTATTCATGTCTCCAAATCGCCCTTAGGTATGAGTACAAGTGTGAATGGTTGTCTCTCTCTATTTGGCCCTGTGATTAGCTGGTGACATGTTCAGGGTGTACCTGCCTATCTCCAAATGTCTTTAAAAATCTATTCCAAATCTTTACCCTTTATCTCTTAAGATATGAAAGTTTTAATTATTACTGAAAAAAATCACATGAATCCCACTCAGGCCCAAAACCGATATGTAATATATGGCACAACTTTGAATAATTGAACTCTTCCATTTGTTTAGGTGTTGTATAAAACATAAAGATGCAAGCAATTTTCAACGGAATGTCTTGAAGTGAGATATACTTTATAAAATAGAAAAAAAATGTAAATTTTTGGTGTCCCAAACTGTGACATCTGATCACACCTTTAAGAGCAGAATTGAAAAATGTGTCTTATGAACAAGCTGTTGAGTATTTTAAATGTAAAAAGGATAAGGTGTATGAGGTGCACTTCCTGTCAACATGCCCCAGTTGACCCCAAATCACTGGAGAGCTGGTCACTCAGATGTTGTTGCAGAATAACAAACATTCAGCCAATCCTCTTTCATAAAGATCAGTCTATGTGTCAGTACAGAGATTACATGTCAGTGTATCATAATTGACTTTGATGAAACCACTTTTCCCCACCCTGCTGTGTTAACATGTTGGGTTCAGCTGTGGATGATCATGAGTGGGTGCATGCAGCAATCATGATGATGATAGTGGAGCGACAGTTATTTCCTGTCAACAACAAAGTCATGTCACTCCACTGAATGTAAAGAGCAATTCTGATCCACTGAGGTTAAAGCAGTTCCAAACAAGTGGATTGCTTTTACAAGTGTGGGTAAGTTGTTCTGTTTTTGTTTGTTTTATAACTCAAAGGTGTTCATTAATGCAAGGGTTAAGGTGAGAATTTAGTGCTAGACTTGGAATAATTTTGTACCTTAAGACTATTGACTGGCTTTCTGATTTAAGAACATTTGGATGAATCAGGTTTAATGTTGTAAACTTAACTTGTATATTTTCTATTTCATGTGTTCAAAATGGAAATGCTGTATTCAACAAACTTTGAAGCTAACAATGATTCAGTAGATGATACATGATGAGATAGTTAGGTAAAGGTAGGTAGGTAGAGATAACTTAAAATACAGGTGCCTCGTTTGGAATTGTTTTTTACCCCTCTCCTCCCTCTTGTTTTCTTTGCTGCAAGCACTTTGAGTTTCATATGTTGTAGGAAAAGTGCTTTATAAATAAAGTTTGATTGACTGATTGATTGATGTAGCTAAAATATTCTCATGTTATTTAAGATTTGTAGTTGCTATTGTGAGAAATCATTACATGTAAAAAGTGACCATGCAGTGTAATTCAGATTCAGCTTTTATTAGTGTACCAGAGGGGAAATTGTGTGCAGCAAGAGGCATGGAAAAAAAAAAGAAAAAACATCATGGATTGTCAGTACAAACATACAAAATGCCTAAGCTGTTACTGAGCAATATGCCAGTATGTGCAAGTCATCGCAACTGCAAATGATCCTGATTTTATAACATGAAGCCTAAAAATGCATGATATTAACCGTTTTAATGTGTACTTTGACAATTTTATGTTACCCATAAACAATAACTCCAACAAGTAGCCCTCCACAATACTCTTCTAGTACTGACATACTGCCCAGTGTTTTTGGTGGCAGCAAATATGTTTGCAGGTCAACAAGGATAATAATAAAACTCCAGATGACATTATAGAAATGCTTGAATTTAACTTCTGTCAAAGACAGTTGGCTCCTGTCTTTTAAAACACATCTTAAACGGATATACCAACAATTTCTTTGTTTTCATGTGTGCCTCACTCTCGAGTAGACCTACAGATTGACATTATTTTTGCAACCATGTCCAGTAACGACGTAGAGAAGGGCAAAGGTCGCCCACCGCTGGTTAGTTTGCAGGCAGTTTGTATTGAAGAATGGCTCACAAGCAAACAGCTTACTCATAACTGCGGTTCTCATTGCTCTCTTAAAAGAACTGTTCAAAAGACTGGACTCATTAGTTAGCATCACACCTGTAGCGCAAACCACAGCAGAAGTAGGTCAACATGTCAAAGCCTTTGGTTTGAAGTAGACAAACATAATATGATGAGAGAAGATAGTGTAACATAACATTGTAAAAAAGGAGTCACAATAAGCACACAGCACTGCTTAGAGTTGCTGAAGGGTTTATAGGATGATTCTAGGCAGAGGCGGGCTAGCTATACTCATTGACTCCCAGTGTTTGAGCTAAGCTAACTAGCAGCGGGTGAGCTTTTGCCACCTCTACTGGTTACACACTCGAAGACTGGTGTCTATTTGCTTGCAATGGACTCTGGAGTGAGGCAAGACATGAAAACAAAGAACATGTATCCCTTGAAGATTTTTTTTAGGTTGTATCATGATTAATAGAGTGATTTTTGTTGTCACTTTGCAAGATGAAATGAATATACTGCAAATACACAGTGCATTATGATCCAAGATGAAGTCATTTCTGCCTAAAATCTGGATTTTATGCATCATTGAAATAAAACGTACTAACAGTCAAGCCCCAGTTTCTGAGTGAATGGGTTAAAGTTAATAAACCCCAACCTCAATGCCCTCATATTTTTACCCAGCAGCCCTCAGGTGCAACACTGCTCATAATTTCTGCAGCGGGTCATCTGTATCTGCTTCACATCCGCATTCAGGCACCGTTAGCTCAGCGGGTCAGTGTCAATACGCCTGGCATGCTCTCACTTAACAGATGTTTTGTGTTGTCCTACCTGCCACGTGTCTTGCTTTATGCTTTACGCACCGTTGAATACAGACTCACGTCGCCATGGTAACGTCATTCATCTGCAAATCTCACCGGAAACACATCAAACCCCCTTCTCTTTTTTCCCTCTCGCCAGCACCTCTATCCCAATCAAACCTAATTATACCATATTGCTTTTCTTGTCCGACAATAAGGAAGGTTGCTGGGGGTGGGTGAGAGTGAGAGATTTAATGTAATTATTGAGACACTTCTTTCTCAGCTCAGCGTGGCAAGAGTGAGATGCGCTCGTGATGGACGCCGCTTGTCAAAATGCCTATTGATGAAGCGCAAAAACCCAATTTGCAGTCATAAGGCAACTACCTTCCAATTATGTTAGTGCCAGAGCATTCCTCAAGCCCAGCAACTCCAATCCTTCTCTCTTTTCTGAGTGGCTAGACCATTGCCCTTGGCAGACAGGTACCAAATGGGCTGCTCTCTGCATGCTGCCTTTAATGTTTTATTGATTTGCTTAGCATACGCCCCGATTCAACTCACACACTCCAACACTATTGCCCTTTGTACTCGCAGCCTGACCTGCCCCACATGAAAATTACGTTATTGAAATATGTTAAATGTGTCGCCCCCCTCTCTGCGAGAGAAAATATCTCACCTATTGATGGATCTTTCAGGGGGCCGGCAGATTGGTAATATTAGATCCCCAGCAGCTTAATGACTTCTATTACTACGATTCCATCACCCCCTAAACCAATCAATCATATGAACTAGGTAACATATCAAAGCCATGAATAAAATCAAAAGGGGGGATTAGAAGATATATTTTCCAATTTTCATGTCAGGTACAAAATAAGTATAAAAAGAGGCCAAGATGGAGTGTGTAAGAGTAAATCCATGCTGCCATGGCGAAAGAGGAATGGAGCAAACATTTGAGAAGAGAGTTGTGAAATTAATGAGCAAAGAAAATGTCAGGCTGACAACAAAAGAACATGTAACCACATCGAGTCTTCAATTTTCTCGTCCCACTTAATAAGAGAGCTCACAATCATCATTCAGCTGACTGCAGGGGATCCAATTACCTCCGTCTAAAGATGGTATCAGCCAGCAACACAAGCACACAAATATTTCTTTCTAAATCTCATTATAAGTAAGAACAATGATTAAATCTAACTTTGGTTTTGACCTGTGAGCCCTCAGAGGCACAACAATGCCAAGACTTTTTACAATGACCGAACAGAGGATGTGTTTATGCATGGAAAAAAGCATCCAAGTGTGTGTTTGTGTGCTCACATGTTAATGATGAATATGCGTGCGCCATGTCCTCAGACTCCCCGAGCAGAGGAAGGGACCCTCAGACAGAATACACAACAGGGACGGACACGGCTTATTCCCAGACAATGTCAATAGCTCAAGGGTAAAATCATTTGTCACCGCAGTGAAATCCCTCTAAATGTATACATTTATTATTGTCGCGCTTTAATTGATCGCAGGGCGCCAAGAGAAATACCAAGGGTCTGTAATACTCGCCTATCTCATTTACAAATCACACTTTGCAAAGCTTCAAGGGCATGTGGGGCTCCGCTAAGAGGGAAAGAGAAGGAATATCTGGATTCTGGCCTTCAATAATGTTAAGTTACACATTAATCTGACTGTCCCGCGTAAGGCAGGAAGATGTATGACACTAAAAAGTGCATGGATAATATCAGATTCTTGCTTTTTAAGTGACAAAGGAGAGTCAAAGGAAACAAAGGCATACTATTTAATCAACATCAATTAAATCAACCTGATATGTTTTTTATCATACATTTCATTGAAAAGCAGAAAACAAGTGGAGACTTTAATCATTGCATTTTCCCTTATACTCGATGCAATACAAATCACATTTTGTATTATTTCTTTCAACAAAAGGTCTGCCTCTTTCCTTAGTTGATGTGTGTTTTTGTTGTGACTGTCTTGGTGTGACTGTGTATTATTGTCTGGCTGCAAAGCAAATTTCCCTGAGGGGACAATATAGTTGAACTTGAAGCTGGAGTTTAAGTTGAAGTCCCCAAGATTATGAAGCTGCTCTATCAAAAGACCCATGCCATGGAGTTGTTTGAAATAAATATTAGATTGGGTATGTCCTGAGGTTACGCTGTGTGGTAGTGAAAAAGGGGGCTCATGTCTTGCAGTAAGTAGGTTGCTGGTTTGACTCCTCCCAGTTGGTTGGAGCTTTTTGGTGTGGAGTTTGCATGTTCTTCAAGTGCATCAATGTGTTTTCTTTAGTTAGATTCCTACCACAGGGCAAAAGCATGCTTATTCGGCTAACTGGTGACTCAAAAGGTGCACCCACACTTGAGCCGGCTTGCCTCTATGTAGTGAGTACCTGACCAGCTGGCACTCATATTTGTCCCGGCCTGAATCACACTTCAGCACGCTTACGTCACACTCATGTCACGCTCTGCATGACACACACTCTCTGCCAGCACAACAGAGCAACACACATGACAAAACTTTATCCTTTTGTGGTTTTCTACAGCAAACAAACTGTAACAAAAAGGGGAGAAAAAGAACAAAATAACTGTGATACTTTAAGGATTGGATCACTCTGATCAGAGGACCTTTGTGTGAGTCAAGGGCATGTGCTTTGTGCCCTAGATTTATTTTACCTTCATATATAGTCCTATATACTGTAATACTGGAGCTTAAACTTAAATAGCAGCTTATCCGCTCAGTTTATATCAATATGATAAAAAAAAAAAAGATTAAAAGGATCCAGGTGGTTTTGGTGCCAGAGTGGAGTTCCCGCGGCCATGATGACAGTGTAAACTCAAAATCACACTTATTTCTGAAAATCCTCAAATGACTACAACAGTGTTTAAATGAAATAACAACTTACTTTGAGGTCCAGCAGTAACAAAAAACAAAATCATACAAGGCAGAAAGTGGCATTTTGGAACATTATTTGATAGGCACAGGAGTTGGAAAGCTCTTGCTCAGACTGCCCACAATCCATCCTTCAATCTAAGCGTAGAGTCTTGTTTCCTCCCCTTTGTGAGGTAAGAAAAGACACTCTACCACCATTTAAATGGTCAAGGGTTCGAACCCAGTTCAGGCTATCACATGCAATAGCATGTAAATGAGTATTAAAGGGCATAGAGATGTTAGCTAGTACTGATGTCCTACTCACATAGACACTTGGAAATATCAGTAAATTAATGTGAGAGTGAAAGTGTGTGCCCAGTGGTGTACATAAAGGTAAGGTCAGAAAGACTAGAAAAATGCTATATGAGCACAACTCCATTTACCATTTGTTCCAAATCCATGTTCATGTTTGGCTGCATGGTGGTACAGCGGGCAGTGCAGTTGCCTCAAAGCCAGAAAGCTGCTGTAATGGAGTTTACTTGTGCTTTATCTGCGTACTCTAGTGTCCTCCCACAGACTACAAACATGCTTCTTTGGTTAATAGGTGACTCATCTTTGCTTGTACATATGAGGGTATGTGAATGTCTCACTGTCTTTTTAAGTGAACCCTGGGAATGGCAGGTGACCAATCTAGGGTGTTCCCTACCTCTTGTTGGAGGTAGGATTTAACCCCCAGTGACTCCAAAAGGGGCAAGAAGTTTGAATAATGGATGGATGGATGGACATCCATGTACAATCAATGGTAAGATTTGCTCCAGTGGAGCCAACCACATCAGGCAGATCATGCACGGTTAGTATGTTTGGTACGAAATTAGGAGGTTGCAGGTTCGAGCCTAGCTCAGGGCAAAACATCACATGGCAATGTGTCATTGGGCAAGACACTTAGCCCCAAGTTGCTCCCAATGCTGCAGTCAGTGCATTGACAGTGGCATGAAAGGGTGTGAATGTGTCAGGTGATACTGGTTGAGAGCTGACATAGAAACTCTGAACCATCAGTGAGTGAATGGGTGTGAATGGGTAAATGTGACCTGTGGTATAAAGTTGCTTTGAGTCGTCAAAGACTAGAACAGAGCTATGTAAGTTCAAGTCCATTTATCATTACCAAAGTAAATAAATAAATACATTAACATTTTATTCCAGAAAGACCTGGGAATGGAACCGGTGGCCTTCTTTCTGTGAGGCATGTGCACGACCTGACATGCCACTGTAATGTCCGAACATATTCTCGTATTTATTACTGTTGTTATTGGGAATCAAAAGCTTGTAAGGTTCATGGGACTTAGATCTGGATACTGTGGTTCTTCTTTTTTTGTTTTGTTTTTGGGCCTTCACCCAAGAAGCTGTCTCAGCTCCTCTCACTGTTACCATATCTGTTGAAATTATGATTGCCACATTGAAATCTCATTATGTAACGAATAGAAAACATATTTATGTACTGTGAAAAAGTTATCATGCTCTTGGTATTTCTTTGCTCATAGACTTATCATGAATTTATAGCCCAGAGTTCTTTAATTTAAATCCACAATTATTAATAATACATTCAAAGATACAAAGTGTCCATTATACTGGTGCTGCTTTACTTACCTTCACGTCACACTGTCTCACTGTCCATCATACCACTCCTGAACTTCCAGCACAAAAACTACATTGTAAAAAGTTTCCATCAATCCATCCCAGAATTTCATGGGTTAACCACCTTGATTTAATACACTTATTTTCTGTTATTATATCTGTTCGGATAGGACACTATTAGTTTAAAAAGATGTGCAGCTACAGCCACCAACACAAGCACACACAGACACACATCAGGCGCTGTATTCTCATTGGGACCACCCAGGTACAAGAAGTAATTACTTCAACAACTTTTGGTTACATCAACACTCTCAACCCCCTGCAATACATCACCTTCAGGGCTCGGTTTATGAAAGCTGGAACATTATGTGGTAACCTCGATGTCATCCTTTTTTGTGCTTGTCCTGATTTATGATTGGCTGACTGTAAAGTGTAGGCCTACTCTAGCAGTGTTCAAAAACACACATCTAAATTCATTAATAGGGAGTTTTGTTCTTGTTTTTACCCTAACACATCCTGAGAATTTATTGTCATATCTAAACATTGCTGCAATTATCTGAGCCATTTGGCTGTGCTGGTAATGTCTGCATAAAGCGATAATGTGTCTGACATGCAGTGTGTATGCCGACATCTGTTCATGAGCCACGCAGCGTCCCCTCTGATATTCGCTTCCTATTGCGATCATTTTCAATTGATTCTTTATGAGTCATTTCAGCTCTAATGGCTTGTGAGCGGAGCATAGAAGAGAGGACCTTTGGGAGAAGGTGCACAGACTGACAGAGGGATCAGAGATGAGACGCCAACACAGCAAAGACCGAGGGGGGGTGAAGGCAGAACAGAGTGATCAACAATCTGCTGAAATTTGTGCATAAAAGACCACAATCACACCGCTCTCATCCATGATTATATTCCAAAGTGCCAATTATGTCGCGTCAGGAAAATACAGCACGAGGTTGACACTCTACAATAAAGCAAATAATTTCCAGTTGGAGGAACAGCAAAACGTTAATATGAGGGGTGGAAGATGGGGTGAGGAGGATCTCAGTTAAAGGAAGTAGCTAATAAGGTTTAATGGTGCGTGTCAGGAAGCCACAGTATGCAGGGGAAACACAGCTGGCTTCATTTTGTAAACTATTTGATATACACATTTATCCCGTTCACAATTATCAGCTGCTCTCAGGCCACTGGGGACAGTTTTGCAGCTCCAATCAGGGATATTTTTTTCCGCTTTTCAATTGTCAAGAAAAAGATACTTATGTACTTTGGTGCGCGGCTTCCTGAGATGACAGACTGTAAAATGTTGATGAAATCTTTTTACAGGTGCTTCACAAAGCAGCCATTACATGAAACAACCAGCAGAAATGGCTGACACCCAGTCCCTCAAACGGGAGATTAAACTTACTAGTTTGACAGGTTGAAGCACGATTCTTTTTAAATACATGACACAAAGCAGTTTGGAGAGTTTCAGTCTAAGGTTTGTTATCAAGAGGAATATAGATGCACAATAAAAATCACACAAAATGTAAAGAGGGTCCATCATGTATCTGGACTATTATGATTTATTAATTTGCCTGCTGGTGTATTGGTGTTTACATTGCAGATTTCATTGCTCATTTGATTCTTATTTTAATTATGCTACTAAATGCACAGAACACACACAGGGTTGAGGATTTCTGGTTTTGAAAATCGGATATTTCTTTTTCTAAATGAAAAACAGACAAAACAAAGTTAACTTCTCTATAGAAAGGACATTTTTTTCACTTATCACGTGTTTTGCCAAGAGTTCTTTGAACAAAGATGTTTACAGTCTGTCCTTTACACCCTGACAGTAAAGTCTGTCTCCTATATTTTCTGATTGGCTCATAATTAATATGATTGACAGAACCACCGACCAATCACCTGCTGGATATGTTTTTGAAAGGTTTTACCCATTCTCACACACTTTGGTCTGTTTCCCAAATGGCTTATTGAATGGTCCATCTGGTGTGTCTGGACATCAAATGACTTGTCAAACATAGTTTATTTCAACCTTCCTCTTCACAAAGGGCAAGCCCTCCAAGGGTCTCATCATAAAATTTCCTGTTCTCAGATGACCATTCTACATTCAAAGTAACATAAATCACCTTTTCTCTCCAACTCAGTTTGTATTTCAGCAGATCGTCTTAACCGTGTCTGTATGGCTTAATGCATTGAATTGTTGCCATGTGATTAGTTGACCAGCTATTTGCATCTGCAAGTGGATGAAAATAATAAAGTGACTGGATGTAATATTTTAAATGAGCTCCTTAATGAAAACACAATGTGACAAAGATTTTCTTTCAATCGATTAATCATCTATGTATTCACAAAAATAAATGAAAAGCAGGTCTGGACAATCATAATTTCTCTTGAAATAGACTTTCTTTAAATGGACCCCCCAAAAGCTGGCCAGAGCTTTAAATAGGGACTCAGACTTCAAGCAAAATGTGCAAAACCAGAACATGACACAAGATTTGTATCCTAAAATCAGGTATAAACCTAAAATCTAGACCCTCGAGTGACCACAAACACAGGGACATAGGCACATAGAAAGTGACAATAATCATTTAGGCTGTTATATCACGCTTTATTTTATAGAAAATGTTGTTTAGAAATCATTTAAAATTCTTAGTCACAGAGCTTTAGAAATTGATATATTTTGGCAACAGCTTTTCCTTTGGGCTCTTTTTGAAGCTGGACAGAGATGCAGATGTTTGTTATGATGCTTTCAAGCTCATTCAAGATCAGTGGAGCTCTGCACGTCATACTCAAGCTTTCATTAAGAAAAGCTTTCTTCCCAAATGTGTTACAACTCCTTGTTACTCCTGTGTAAAAATGTTTATTGAGCTTAATAAGCATTGATTCAAACTTTTGAATTAGATCTATTCAGAAGAAATGAATCATTTTAAAAACCTGAGCAGAGTCTGCACTTGTATTTAAAGCATAAAAACACAATTGCTTTGCCTCCAAACTCCTCATCCTTTGTGTTTCCAGTGCCTGAGTGCTCAACTTCCTCACAAGGGTCAAATAATTGTCAGTGTCACCGGCAGATTTAGAGAGCATAGCATCTGAGGATAAACCACTTGAGGGGACAAAGCTATATTCTCAGGCTGGTAGGATTTACACTGTACTGCAGTGAGGATAAGCCCATCATTAAATCATTATGATTGCAACCCTTGACTCTTGAGGTTTTCCTCTTTTTTTCTTTTTCTTACTACCCACCACAGCGTGTGAAAAAGAGTGTCCTGAACTTCAGAAATTGGATGTTGTCTTACAAGCCACTTGCGTTTGATGGGGCTAATTTAAACTATTATGTTCTTGTGGTTTCCTGATCCTATTATAAATATTTGAGGGGAAGTATTTATCATTGAGATACTGTATATCAGCACAGATGGAGTTCCTGTGCACGCAAAGGTCAGTGATTTAGACGTATAAACATGTGAGTGGGAAAGCCTTCGAGCCTTGACCTGAAATTCATGGTAATGACAAACGGGATGTGGTAAAGTAAGTGAGGCAGTGAATCCTGTTAGTGACGGCTTATTTGAACCCTTATACAGGTATAATCTCTTACCTGATGTTCTGGAGATTCATAAAAAGGCACATTTGCCTGCAATGATCCCCTTGTGCTGCATCAACTCTCCCTCTCCCACCAGCTCTTAGTCGGCCTAAACAAGCGTTGTGGAGCCGCAGCTCACCACTGGTAACGCCAAGTGTTTATCGCCCCGCGCAATGTGCAGGTGACAGTAATTATCAGCAGATGACAGTGGCAGACTCCAATGTGGACCAGATGGCGATGCAAGGCGTCATGCGTGTACAGCTGCGGGGGGGGCTGGGGACAAGGAGGAGGAAAGAAAAGAACAAGATAAAAGCAAGGAAAGGAGGAAGTACAGACAAAGCATGCTTCCTGTGTCACAGTGTGATAGCTGGAATTAAGAGCCTAATTTAAACCTGAAATAAGTCAAAAGAATAAGAGACAACAGGTAATGCTAAAGGACAGTGGTGGCTTTGATAGGCCTTGTCAAAGTGCCAGCTTCTCATGTACCATGTGTCGTTCATGCCACATTAGCTCTCAACGGCCGTGCACACAGTGTGCAAACTCTTCTCTGGGGTTAAAGGCTTGCATATATACAATCACAAATACAGAGCCCAGCAGCGACTATCATAGCCACTCAAGCACACAAGAGGTCGAAATCACATAAGGTGGCAATCACAGTTTGAAGTCAATGTTGGGTGTAAGTTGATGAAGGGAACATTAACTGTTTCTGATATTACGGTAGAGTCACACATAACAGGATGTGGATTTGCTTTGCTTTCTGTTTGTGTGTTTGCCTGGAGCTCTTCAGGGCTTCCTCCGCAGCCAGGTTGACTCCAAATTTCTATAAATATGAACACAAGTGTTTAGGCTATGTTTGTTGGCCCTCTGACAGACTGGGAGTCCTCATGAGTTCCCACTAAGTGCATGCTGGAATGAACTGAAACCACTCACAGAACATGAGGTTTTAAATCAGCTACTTGAGAAGATAAAAGTTTGTTCCAAATTTATTTCAAGGTTAATTCAATCTTTAAAAAGACTGTGTGGTGGTGACACGGTAAAATTAAGTACACACATTCACATAGCTATTGGGTAAAAATAAAAAATGAAAATAATTGTTTGTGTATTAATGGCCAACTGACATAGCAACCAGACCAGTACACTAATAATAATAACCAAAATCAAACTGGCATAGTTATCGGGTAATCAATTGGTAACTATCTGCAATTTATCATGAAAAAATAAGTTACACAAAACTAGAAAACAGGGAAAACAAGTAGCTGTGATCCTTTAAACAGGGGCCTTATAAATAATTATGTGCTTTTGCAACTACACCAATTTAGCGAAGTCACCTGCTAATGACAGTTGTAGCTAAATGCTGGTTAACTCGTGGTTAATGGGTAACTACATGGTAATAAGCCAAAAGGAAGAAGCAATGCTATTAAACCTATGACCAAATGAGTTTCTTGTGTTTAAGTGATACCAATTACAAAGTAACACCAACAAAACAGGTGACGAGCAGCTAGTTAAGAAACACTAAACTGGTGTTACTTGGTGACAAATGAGTAACTAGCTGCTGGCTAACGGAGCAGATGAGCTACAAATTGCAAGTCAAATCAGAGAAAACAGGTGACTACCATCTAGTTAAGAAACACTAAACTTGCATCATTGCTTGTTGACAAATCAGTGACCAACTGCTACCTTAAAAAAAGCAACTCAGTTAGCAATTGCAAGATAACATTGCGAAAACAGGGGACAAACAGCAAGTTAAGAAACACTAAATTGGCATCATTTACATGCTAAGAATGAGTGACTAACAGCTAGCTATCACAAAATGAGTGACTAAATTCCAACAGGAAAAAAAAATTACTAAGTGCAAGTCAACTCAGAGAAAAAAGGTGACTTTCAGCTAGTTAAAAAACACTAAACTGGCATCATTACTTGGTGACAAATGAGTGACGAACTGCTAGCAAAAAAAAAGCGGCTGGGAAAAATAGGTTACCACTGCCAAGTTCGCCTTCACCTAACAGGCTTAAATGCAGGTAACTGAGCAGTAACTGAGAGCCAACTGGTAGTTAAAAGTAAGTAATTTCAATTTGTGCTAAATAACCAGCACTTTGGCAGCAAAGTGGTACGGTGTCAAATGAGTAGCCTATCTAAATTTGTTATGCCACTACACTTACCCTAACAACGAGTTTCTGCTACCGTCAGGTCAGTAAGTCCATGATTCATAGCTTCTTCCTTCCTTGTTAAGCACACAATATGAGTGTGTTAACTGAGCTTCCCAGCATCAGTGCAAAAACTTCCCTGTCTCTGGGGTTAAGTGTGTGAATGGCTCAGCGCCAGATACCTGAGTTCATGCTGTGACCAGCTCCCTCTCTTATCAAACAGAAATGGTGGTCTCAACAAGCTAGCCTCAGTCGTTGACTGCTAAACACATGAATGTGCTGATGTGTCCAAAAAACCAAACAATAATGTTAACCCTTTAAGGCCCAAGACCATAGATTATAGCCAGCAAATTCTAATTTTTTGGAGCTGAAAGGTTTGTTTCACTTTCTGCTAAAATCCATAAAAATCAAAATGTCCATAGAATTCTACATATAGATTTTTCGTATCTCATTTGACACATTTGGTGTTTTTGGCAACTGATAATCCATTTGAGGACATTTTTATCATTTATCTGATTGTATTCAGATGGTTTTTTTTTGTAATTTGTTGATCATATTGAGTAGATAGAGGCATTATAAAAGTATGTATCAAATATGATACAATTGGCTTTATAGGGTTAAGATAATTCAATCTCATGGTTGTCTCCAGTATCTTGTATCTTTGTGTCCTACTGTGTCATGTTCATTCTGCTTTATGTCCACCAGATGTTTTTAGAATTATGATTCAGTACTGAGTTGTCATTTAGTATATTTATGATTGACTCAGCTCTCCCCTACCTTACCCTTTATACAACAAGGCCATCATGTACCGAGTTGAGGTGCCCTAACTGGGGCTAACTCTTATCGCAACTTGTCCCTGAATCTTGCTGTTGTTCCAATGCCCCTTACTCCCCTTTTATTGTCATGAGGGAAGTGATGAGAGAAGATGAAAAAAGGAGATGAATTGTTTAGATACACAATGAATTTGAGAAGCTTCTTACCATGTACAGGCAGTTAATTCCTAATTAGTTGTCTGGTTAGCTAGCAATGATGTCACATATTTGTGACCAAGCGAATATGCCAGTTTTTGTGTACCATATTGTAAAGTGTTACTGAAGCAATATGCCTTGCTTTCTCCTTGACTTTGTGTCACAGGCAAACCGTCCAGCATTCACAGCAGGAGGCACTAATGATCTGTAAAATATTCTACCTTCATCACAGAGATGAGACAAAGCACAAGGACAGGGCTTAAGGCCACTTAATTAGATATAAACAGGATGAAGCTAATTAAAAATGTCCTTGAATTATTTTTTTGAATGATGAAACAGTATATCATATTGGTTGGATTAATCCAACACCAAAACTGCATCTCTGACATAGCTGTGCATGGAACTGTACACCAAATAAAAAATGTGATACTGTGGCTGTTCTTTCCATGGGATTAGGTGTCTGCTTAAATGCCACTCGAAAAGTCCCATTAGTTCATTTCCCTCGTGGTTAATTAACATCTGCCCCTGACCTTTACCACTGATAGGGGCAACTTTATCTTGAAAGTCAAGGTTACAAAACTATGTATCAAAGCAGATTGATTACTGATCACTGGACTGAGGGAGAGAGGTGCTGGCTACCTGCTACAGCTCCAGTCACCCAGATGAGAGTCAACAGGATGAGAAAACTAAAACAAAGATATGGTTTACTGGTAAATAAGAATCAAGCACACTTTGGTGCACAGCCTGCGTGTGTTTAATATAATAAGTCAATCTGGAATTGTAAGACATGCATATATGTTTCTCTCCTTTTTACTTCTTTTTAACATTTACCCATTTCCTTCACAAATTTGGGCAAGAACAATAAAAAAAATAAGTCTTGTACATATTTCACTGAATTGATGGCTCCTTTGCCACAAACATTTTATAAAGAAAAGCTCTCATTGACGAGTTATTCACTGTTGAATTAAAATTCAGTGCTTAACACTTGCAAATATCACCACCATAAAACCACCATATGTGAGCTCTATTTTACAGTGTGTGCAGCAGTATGTGAGGACATTATCATCAAGGAAAATGGCCACCATCATGGGAGAACACTAGTTACACCCGAGGGTGCTCTTGGTCTTGTAAAATGGACTTCTACTCCTCTGCCATTATGCAGCCATTATAATGAAGAAAAGCACTTATCAGAGCTAATGAACACCAGCAGATTATTAGATTACAGATCCACTTCTATACTGACCAGTGGAGACAGAAAAGTTTAGAGTATGCTTTGTTAGGGATTGTCTCAGCCTGTACGAGTTTGTAGTTAAAATCATATAAGCACATCCAAATGTTACAATACAGCATAACAGACAATATTGGTCCTTGTGGTTAGAGTCCAAGTGACAACACTGCATGTATATCATGAGAGGTTGCGCGCTATTGTAAGTGTAAAATATATCTGATTCCAGTATTAAAATGATGATATGCAAGATTCTGGTTTTGTTGCACTTTTCTCTGAACGAACTGCATTGTAAAAAAACAGCACTGCTTCCCCACCCTTGTTTCTAGCCAATAGAGCTTTGCTTCAATCAAGCAGTTCACTTCAGTTTGGTTCGGTACAGCACAAAATTACTGATCTATCCAGTGTCAATTAAGAAGAAAAGGTTCCCAAATAATCAACCTGTGCTGTCCCAGTTTTTGACATCCCCTGGAATGGTGCTGAGCATTCCAAGCCTAAAAGGTGGAACTAAAAGCACAGGAGTCTGTTGATTGGTCACGACAATCATCCATCCTCATGCGACATCAGGGAAATGAAAACACCTACCTTGTTCAAACATGTAGTGGATTCAGAGCAATGTTGCCGTAAAGGTTGTCCACACAAAACAATGCTCCACATAGTACTGGAGGGCAGGAAGTCCACCATTGTTGCTCTTTGTTTACAGTTGCGCTCTACTTTACAGTAGACTTCACTGTGTCATATTGCTGTGACATCATGCATTTACATAGCTGGCGCGATCATCTTCCCCTGGCTGACAACCCTGCATTCAAGTGAAGGTTCAGCTATCAGTGGAAATGAAACAGGGTTTGCCACTTCAAACTGAACCAAACTGTTTGCTGCAAATTCATGCAAGAAATACCGCAATAGAAGACACACCTTGCCTGCCGACCGGTCATTTGTGTTGCAGCAATTTCATCTCAAATTCTTTTAGTAATATGTAGAGGGGGACACTGGGTCAGAGTCCGGTAATGACGTCTTTGCAGAAGACTAAATGTATAGACTGGATGCTCTGAGTCCATTTTTTTTTGTAGCTGAAATCCTTGATGGTTCTGGTCTGTCTTTTACTAACCAACGAACACTGCTGGTGCCATTGAAAATAGACTCTCCACATATATTTAGCCAACTGGAAATACCACCATTGTCTAAAACTAGTTCTGTCTACAACAGCAGGCGTGATGCTGCCATTCTGTGATGCTCCCTGTGGAATTTGGGATAGACTGATCCAAATATAAGCGATTTTGACGCAATTGACTGAATTGAATTTTAGCTACGAATAAATGAGGTTGTTTTTATGAACCAGAATTTACAAAAGGAGAAATTCTTCAGAACAAGATTCAGTGGGTCAAAAGAGGGGACAACCTTCTAGGGGTGTATGTGTGTAGCCTGTAAGCCCATGCATGTGAACCCTCCCGTTGTTAGTTGTGTGTCAGTAGTAAGCATGTTGAGCTATGTGCTATCTGGGGCTGCCACAAATGACTATTTTGATAAAAGACTAGTCAACGATTATTTTTTGGGATTAGTCGACTTATCACTTCATATGAACTGCAGCTTACCACCCCAGCATGCAGCTGCTCTTGTATAACCATCATTAGCTTCCAGCTTTAAGTGTTGAAGGTATGTGCTAACTAAAGCAAAGACAATTAAGATGGCAGTTCATTCAACTTTTAATGAACTTTGCAGCAGCTACAATGTTACTGCAAACATAACATACATGTTCTAAGGCTAATGAAACCGTCATCATTTATGTTAACATTCAACTGCCGACGCTAATGTTAGCAGCTAACTAGCCAAATAGCTTACCGAGATGACTGTCACTCTTTGTCAGAAATTGAATAAAGTCATGTTTCCTTTTCACATGCTTATGCATTAGTGTTGTACTGCCAAAGAAGGCCTTCCAGATTTTGCATTGCACATTCTTCTCTTTTGCTTTGGTAAAGAGCTCCAAAATTTTCAAGCTCCATTACCGACAAGCCATAGTACTGTTTGGGCATAACTCCTCTGGTGACGTCACGGTTGCACATGTGAGTCAAGGGCAGAAAAGCAGACATGACAGCAGAAGGTAGAGTGGCAGTTTTGAGAGAAACAATGCTTAAAAAAACAGACAAACAACGACATCTACTATTAAAGGGACTGTGAGGAGTTTTTAAGTAATTACAAAAAAGTCTCACTTTTAGATATATGCCTGATCAAAATACACACTTATCAGGGGTACTGGTTTATTGGAGTGGTTAGCAACCAGGCACCCCATGTATTTGCTTCTGCCGGTCCAGGTTCGAATCCCACCTGTGACCAGTTTGCAGAGTGTCTTCCCTTACTCTCTCACCCCCGTTCACAAGCCTATCCACTGTCTCTCTCCTATCAATAAAGGCACAAAATGCCCCAAAAAATACATTAAAAAAAAAAAAAAAATACACACTTATCAATGAGTTTTATAGCATCAAAATAGGTTATCTATAAATGCTATTCCTTAGCCTTCCAGTCGGGTCGTACAGGGCTGGACTGGCCTGGATACTCAACTTCGGGAACAAGACAATTAAAACTAGGGATGTGCGCGACTAGTCGTTTAATCGGCTAACCGCCTACTTATTTATTAAACGTTTAGTATTTTACTAGTCGGTTAAACGCTACATTAAGCATCATGCATCTTGTTCTTCACGCCTCTGCGCATAGCCGTCAAGTTTCCCGTTTTGGCCGGGAAACTACCGTATATGCATCGGTTCTATAGCGGATTTAGCGGATTTATAACCGAGTGAGCTGAAGTGATTGCCCTGAGGAGTAACGAGGAAACAAACGCGAATATAAATGATGGCACGAAAGATACGGTTCTTAAGCCGGCTGCCCCAGTGTGAGAATGTATTGGTTTTAAACAGGATGAACAAGGTGTGAGCTCATGAACACCTACAAGCTGATATGTCGCATTTGTTTGAAAGTAGTGGCGATGAAGACGTGCAGGTGCAGTAGAGCCTTCGTCCTGACAGTCAACACTTATTGAGGTGTTTGGTCGGCAAAGAACATATAGATAAAAGCCCAAAATGATGCGCTCACAGACAGTGTCGTTCGCTACATTGCAAAAGAAGTGCAGCCCTTCAACACGGTTGAAAAGCCAGCAGTTACAAACGTTTGACAGATACGAATTGACTGGGAGAAAGTACATGTCACAATTCCTGAACTGTATAAACTCCATTTCATTTAGGCCAGAGTTTTTATTGTTGTGTGAGTTTTGTTTTTTCTTTATCCTCCGACTATCCTCAGACTATCCTTCTAATATCCTGACCTTCCAATTACAGTTAAATATTCTTAAGAAATGAAAGTTTCTTGAATTGTGCACTTGTCTTAAGTGCCAAAGATTTCAGGGAATTCTATTCTAGGCTACTATGTTGTACGTTTGGAATTGTCATGCTGCTGCATCTAAGTTTCATATCAAAGCAGTCTTTATAATAAATGGCATGCATTGCATTGGCAAACGTCTCAGAAATGTATTTCTCTTTAAATTGTTCAACTTTATTCAGTCAGTTGTTGTTACATCAATAGAATTTAAATTAACAGTTTGTCCTGAATGTTTGGGCTAAAATAGTTCCTAAATACACATTTGCATGTTAAACTTTTAACTTAATATGTGTATTAAATTGCGAGTTTTCTTGCTTATAGACTAGTCGCAAATAAAATTTGAGACTAGTCGGCGGGGAAATTAGTCGAAATTCCCATCCCTAATTAAAACCAGAGCAAATTTATATTATTCGGACACAGCTTAGAGCACCAGGCTGTAAGTAGTGATATATAGCCGGCTACAGCTACGATAATAAGTTTTCCAAAAATTGTTTGTTGTCACACATCAAAAACTACCGCTACGTTACTAGAAAGAGATACATTACCTCGTCGATTTGCATCCTGTAAGTTGTTGAAAAAGAAGTTGTAAAGCAATGAGTTATGGTCCGAGCTGCATAACAACAAACACGCTTTGGATTGCAGACGTCTTTCGGTGCGTTCCAGTTGTAGTCAGAAGAAGGAATTTTGAGTTCCGAGTAGGAGACTGCAACTGGATCGCCCCCCGAAGTCAGAATTTCCTACTGGGAACTCGGTGAAACCTCGCCACCCCCCAGTTGACAATCGAAGATGGATGCCCCCAGTGTGAACAGTTATTTAGCTCCTGTAATAATCAATTTATTTGCACTTCTGACTGGGGTGTGTTGCTCTAGATCAGCTGTATACATAGTATTGTTAGACTTATATTTACAAAAATGCTGCCATAGAGATAATCACATTCTTCATGTGATATTTGTGAACAACAACGCAGGGCGTGCTAACAACAGCTAACAATAGCCTGGTAGATCGGCATGTTTTTTCCGACTTCAACTGGAACACCGATAAGTCGGAGATGATGTCACTCCCAGTTGCGAGGTTACTGGAATGCAGCATTATGACAGTCGTGCTCATGGGTAGCAGAGTCTTTACGGTGCCGGTAATAGATTCTCCTCATAGCCCCTTTAAATTAGTAATGGACTTTTTTGATAGTTGATGTCGTTATGACTAGTCGACTAATCTTGACAGCCCTAGTGCTATCTTATGTGTACAGGTGGAAGAACACACAGCAGTTTCCTGCATCGTAAAGTTGTGCCAAACGGAAAGGCTTCCAGGAGGGAATGTTTAGCGCTCTAGAATTTTTCTCCCAATAATACATTTGGCCCAAAATTATTTATTGGCTCTTTTTTACTTGCACTCACATACGTAGTTCTGTGGCATAACTGTAGCAGTTAACATCAGTGTACCATGTCAAACTCCTTGACTTGCAAGGTTCTGCTTGCAGGGGCAGCTCTGCTGGGAGCCCTTATAGCCGCTTCATTGACTATTTTTTGTATCTCATACAACTGTTACTATTATATACAAGTTAATGCTAAAATTTATCCAAAGATGTCATTTTATGCTAACAGTTATTCAAACATATTATGTTAGGGCAGATCAGTTCAAACATGTTTGTTCAACAGGTCAAATGTGTAATTAATCGTAATGGTGCAGTCTCGGTTAGACAGGACAGTGGTTTCAGTTGGGCTGGGGGGCCAGTTTCTCCAGTTCACATCCTGTTGGTCCTGTGGTTTTGTGGTACTGTGAGAACTTTCGTTGAACTCTTGGTTGAGCCTTAAGTCTGACCTTTATTACCTTCGCCAAGGAGGTTATGTTTTTGGGATAGTCTGTATGCCTGTCTTTCCGTCTGTGAACAAAATAACTCAAAAAGTTATGGATGGATTTTGATGAAATTTTCAGGAAATGTTCAGCATGGGAAAAGAAGGAAGTGATTCAATTTTGGTGTTGATCCAGATCAGCGGCTGGATCCGCCATGGCGAAAAATGTGATTTTTGTGAATAACTAATGAACTAAAATAGATATCATTATGAATCCAATTGCTAATGGTATGTTTTCATGGTCAAGGAATCTAAATATTTAGATGAAATTAAGGTAGGACTAATATTTATGGTGAAAATCACAATATTGGTGAGGACTGTGGCGCTGGTGGAGGTCTGTGCTCTCCGAGTGCTTTTCTAGTCTCGCCATTATGTTTATCTTTCTTGACAGACATAGCTCATGAAACCAGACATGATATTCATGCGTGATAAGTTGGTACTGCCCAAATCCTGATGTGTATATGATCTTTTGTATGCTTTTGTTCAATGCTCTTTGTCTGTACATCACCGGTGAGGTGCAGAACAGAGCCCTCAGCAGCTGAGTATTTTTATTATTTTTGTATTGTCTCACATATTGTTCATAAATGGTTGGCTAACCAATCTAATCTGAACTTGTGCCTTCTTCCAAACCTTACACGAACTTTCAACACAGCCCAACTTCAAGATACTGAAACAACCCTTTAAACTTGAATTTCGTCATCATAACCTCTTTAGAAGTATATTGTTTTGCTGTTTAGATGCATTTCTAGTTCAAAAATTGTTTCCTTACCTCTACAAAAACACACTACTGGTTCTGCAATTATTTTGTTGCTCTGCTTTAATGAGCCATCCTCCATTAAGAATGTACTACTAAAGAATATACTTTAATAGAAAATGTAGCACTTAGTACCAAAGCTGAGTAGACAGCGGAAAAGCCTTGAAAAGTGTTAAAAGAGTGAATGAGTCCATCAGTGAAACTTGGGTGGACGCGGCTGTACTTTTAAAATTCTTCTCATGCTTGATTTACTTTTGGTCTGATGTTTTAAAGGTGGAATTTAACAATTTGTTGTTTTCTTCTTGAAGCTAAGCCCATTTCATCCACATTGATTCTAGTCTTTTTATTTAATCTACATCTTTTAATAAGTATTCTGTCTGTTTGTTTGATATATTGCCTTGACCTCTGCAGTAATGATGTCCACAAGGAATAATAACAGTCTGTATCTTCTTCTTGTGACCTAGAATAGCCCCCTCTCCACATGTTCATAGGAATAAACAGTGATGTATGAAACACACCGGCCATGCTTCCATAATCCATACAAGACACTCTTTAAGCAGGAGTCTGATCTCTTTTCATTACGTCAAAGAGTGTAAGAGACGTTTCTATTACCACACCAGATGTCCAAATCAGCCGTGTTGTTTCAGAGCTTACTGTGCCCTGCCTCCCCCGTACCACCGTTTATTTACGTAGGGGAGCTCTGGCGGCCGGGGGGAGCCCTGGCTAATTGTGAGCAGCTGTAATATCACAGGGCCATCATTAAGAGGGCAACGGCTTTGCACACAAATTCATAATCCAGCCTGAAATGGAATAGCAGCAACGTCCGCCAACCGCTACTGAATTACCAGATTGTTAGTGTGGCCTAATTTTTACACTTTGTTTATGAAAGAGTAAACCGCTCAGCATGATTAGCACCCGCAACGGTGTGATATTTCTCCAGAGAGGTGGTCGTGGGCATGAGGGGGACCCACAGAGCACCATCAAAGGGAGCTCAGGCTTTGGACTGCAGACCGGGGAACTGAGAGTGTGCAGGACTGTGCAGCCTCCGACAGGTGGTTCACAACTGCAGAGAAACCAACGGCAAGATGCTTTACTCAACTGATCATACACATACTTCTGCTGAACAAAAATCAATTCCTTAACTTTGTAACGGTCAGACATGAAAATACTATTTCACATTTTAAATTTGTTTTTTTCCTGCTTGATCACCTGCCTTAGGACAGCGGGTGAAATTTAGCTATTGTGCTAATTCCGGCATATTTACAATGAAGTGTATAACGAAATTGTTGATTGATGTGCACTGTCCTAATCAAATAAAATAATAATAATAATTTAAAAAATAAACAAAAATAGCTTCTTGATTCTGTTCTTGTCAAAACTATAACTTTGCCTTCAGGGAGATCCTTAATACTTTGGAAAGACGGTTCTTTGTGAAACAAGAATTCTCTGGTGAAATTAAGGCTCGAAGTTCAAGATCATGTAGCATAATAATACATATCAAAGTTTGCTTCAAGCTTTACTCAAATGTCCACCTTAACTTATGGAACTTAAACCTTAGTGCCAATTATGTCTCTTATTTAGCCCATGCTTATATTTCTGGAATGTTCAAGTGAGTTTCACTAAAAGTTGCCGGTGTCCACTGGCCTGCCTGGAGAAATGGCCCCTAAAAGGCACAAGTAATGGGCCCCCTCTTTATTGGATTGAGTAATATGGCTACATGCCTATCAGGGACAAGATCCTGTTGTCTTCTTGGATAAGCATTGTGGCAGCAATTTCTCTTGAGCCAGCTGCCTCTGCTGCTTTAGTGCAAGCCTTCTTGCTCAGTTAGATTCAATTGGGTTGTTCAAATCGGCTTTCAAATTCATCCTGCCTAAAAATGCCACGCCTGATTTTAAAAGTTTGATCAAATAAATAAATAAATTTTAAGGGGCAACTAACAAAATTTTCTTTTCAAATTGTTTCTAAACATGATCCCCTAGACTATGAAAGATCTAAAACACATAATAACACAACTTTTTATTGTCATTGGTCTTGTCAGCATGTTGCAATTTTGGATTTTGATGTAGATGATTTATATGTGTTTGATATTAAATCACTCGACCTCAGGAGTTAAACAAAACTGCCTTCAGTGTTTCTGATGATAATAAAAGCTTTTGCACACAAAGTCTATTGCGACACATCAAGCCATTTTGGAGAGCGGTTGAACTTTTCAGGGTAGGGTACAGTGGTTTCCTTTGTTTTCAATCTTAAACTACAATATGTTGATTTCAACAATAGAACTTAACAAATGAGATTGAAATGCATTTTCAATACCACATTAACCAAGAAAGACCCAAGGAAAAGATGCATGACATTTGTATAAAGTTTGAAGAACATTTCTCAAAGCATTTTTTTAATAATTTTGCTTTTTAAAAAATATCATCTCCCAGGAAAACATTGAGGTTCTGTGACTTTGACCTGTGCCCTTAAACCTCCAACATGTTATTTATTTATCCTTGAGTAAGAAGAAACATGCAGTCAAGTTAATGGAATTCCCCAGTTGTGGTCACAATCAAGGCTGCATCAATGCAACTTTTAACCTCCAACCTCTAAAATCTCTGGAGTTCATTAATTTATCATGCTAGACTTTTGTGGAAAGTTTGAAGAATATTCCCCAGATAGAGATATTGCATTCAGAAACTGGTCTGCACAAGCATCAGATAAACATGAGGCTCTTGTATTTTGACATTTGACTTCCAAAATTGAATTAGTCCATCCTTGAGTCAGAGTTGATATATGTGCCAAGTTTTATCAAAATTCCTATAAGCGCTCTTGAGCTATTGCATTCACAAGTGGAGACCACAAGGCTCCATAATCTGATCTTCAACCTATGACTTCAAAACCTGATCACTTTATTCTTAAATCTGGAAGGACATGTGGTCAAAGTTTAAAGAAAATTCCCTCAACACTTTTTCTTTCCTGAGATATCCTGTTCATGAGGACCTGACCAGTCCAGAGAGAAGCATGTTGCATGAATGGACAACCAAAAACATCACACCTCCAACCTCTGCTGTGGCCAGAGCAGAGGCATCAGCAGACATCAGTCTCAGTGTGGACGGTTTGTGTTTGGTGATGTGGTTCTGTGTTCTGCAGCATAATGAAGAGACCAAAATCACCTTGGTTCCCCCCTTGGACTTCCAGCTGTTTAAAAACAAACCTGAAAATAGAATGATGAAACAGAGACAAACAATGTCACAATAACCCTCTATTAATTTACGAATGTGGTATACAACTATATCGGCAGACTGCTTTGGGTGCCCTTTTCGTCATATCTCCTTGTTGATATTTGAATTTGTATATCTATGTTGGGACTCTAAAATGTTTTCATAATCTGGTTTTATTATAAGCAACACGGGCCAATGTTGAAAAATGAAGTCGAAAAGACAACAACGCAGCCACCGCGGCCATCCGCTCAGCAGACCGGCCGAGTGGACCACACACAGTGTGTCAGTAAAGCTTTGAATAAAGAAGATATTAGAATACAAGCAAACTGCAAACAAGACCCGTCCAGCCACTCAGAGAGCTGTCTGTGGGTGTTTTTAATTTTTATATACAAAGCCGTCATTGCAATAGCGTGATTGCAAACGCCTCTTTTGAAAATGGGCTCTTTGGTATAGCATGTAGACAAAAACAAACTTTGGGTATTCACATCCTGTGTTTAAAAGTGTGTTTTGTGCGGGCTGTGTTTGTGTGAGGGGGGTAGAGAGAAAGGGAGACTGCTGCAAAGTATGATGGGTTCATAATTTTATATAACCAAGGGCTCTTTAAGTCATTTAGAGGCCCAGGGCTGAGAGCAATATGAGTATATTCTTTATTTTGTATTATTTAGCTTTTAAGAATAAGTTTAATTTTTCAGTTATGGCTAAGTCATCCACTCACTGAGCTACATCACCTCCATTCCCAAATGTGAGTCAGCAGCATCTGCTCAGGACTTCCTCTTCTGATGACATTTTAACTGACAGACTCAACTGTTCAACTTTTAGCTTTTCCTCAGGAAAGATGTGAACCCAAGGTCCCATTTTTGAATGTGTATATATATACACACACACATAATGTTAAACAATATTTAAGAAGATATCACTTACTGAATTATGCTTTTAGTTCCAGGTACTAAGCACTGCTTGAGGTGTAAGTGAATACTATGGTCCTTAATCATAGATTGTTGTTTACCTCAAACATTTTATTTTTAAAGGATTAGGGCTTAATTTAATGTCAATGATCTTTATTATCTATTGCCTTAATTCTGTGCTTTGTTTATTTTGATAGGATAATTATGCTGGTGTGGAAAGCAATAGCAATTAATCATTGATGGACAATGGATAGCTTTGACCACTGTGCTGATAAGCTCATAATAGTGTATGGATTTTGTTTTATGGAAGCAAGTTCTTTAAAAACATTCAAACAAATGTTTTCAATGTTTTACTGTAAGGGACCAAAAGAAACAAATGTCCTGTAGTAAGTTCGAGGAGCAGACTGATATTTATTTGAATGTAGATTGTAGCTCATCTGTGGTTCCTGTACATCCCTGATCATACAGCTCACCTGTCATGACTCATACCGTCTCGTGTTGCGTGCGTCTCTCGGCTCTGCACTGAACAATGTGCTGTGAGGAGAGTGGGGGCCTATAGGCTTATGAGTGGCCCTCCACCTCTTCCCATCATTGTCATCTAATATTGATGCTGTGTCTTCTTGGCTAAGCTCCGGTAATGAGGGGCTGATTTGAGATCAGCACGCTGCTGGAGATGATAATCTGCATACGCTCTCTCATGAAAATGGAGAAGGGCCCTTTTGGAAATAACCTTGTTTGCCTGGCTGCATAAAGCCTCAGCATAAAAAGACAAAAGGTGGATGTGTTCAGTCTGACTGAAGAAATAAAGTAATTTCAAAATACAAGAATGACTGACTGGCAAAATATTATGAGGGAAAGAAAATAAGATTTTCACTTGTGTTCATGAGGCTGGACTTAAAGCACTGATAAATGAGCAAGAAACAGAGGAAGAGGAGGATGTCTTTTCATTTTGAGGGTCTTGCAGAGGGCCTATGAACCTATGAACATTATATATCTATATCTATATCTATATATATATATATATATATATATATATATATATATATAGATATAGATATAGATATATATATGTATATATATATACATGAGAGAGAGAGAGAGAGAGAGAGAGAGAGAGAGAGAGAGAGAGAGAGAGAGAGAGAGAGAGAGAGAGAGAGAGAGAGAGAGAGAGAGAGAGAGAGAGAGAGAGAGAGAGAGAGAGAGAGAGATGGGTTTGTTATTCCCTGTTATTCCCGCACTATCCAACTGCGCGTCGGTGGCGCAGTTGGATAGTGCGCTTGGTCAGTGATCGGGAGGTTGCAGGTTCAAGCCCAGCTCTGGGTGACACATGGCGATGTGTCCTTGGGCAAGACACTTTACCCCAAGTTGCTCCCACTGCTGCGTCAGTGGCATGTAAATGGGCATGAAAGGGCGTGTATGTGTTAGAGATACTGATGGAAAAACTAACATAGAAACTCTGAACCATCAGTGAGTGAATGTGAGAGCGAATGGGTGTGAATGGGTAGGTGTGACCTGTGGTGTAAAGCAGCTTTGAGTAGTCCAAGACTAGAATAGCGCTATATAAGCTCAAGTCCATTTACCATTGTTTATGTAACACACTTTGTGCTACATACAGTATGTTGTATTAAAGGTACTATACAAGGCAAGTTTGATTAATTAATTGATTGACAGATAGACTTACTGTCTTAAAAATGTGCTGTTCAAGTTTTAGTGTTGTGCAGATTGTACTCAAATGCTTATTAGTCGATTAACATATGTACACAAAAAACAAACAAACAAACAAAAAAAACTCTGATGTGGCCCCTGCCGGGCAGGGGTGCATTGCACAACAGTCCAGTCCATGTTTTGAAATGTCATAGTCTTCTCAGCCAGACAAACTTTCTATGGGTGTTATGTTAACCCTTTTTGTTAGATTAAATTCAGATGGTTCTCTCATTGCAAATGATTAAATTCAGATAGCTCTATCATTGCATTCAAGGCAGTGAACAGTCTGCAGACACACTACCCTATCATGTCCTTTAGAACAGAGGAGGGTGGGAGGTAAGAGACTAAACAGGAAGTGACTGCTTGTACAGAGTTAGCATCTACATAGATGCTAACAGCTTCAGTAATTTGTTTTTGTTACATCTACCTAGCACGTTACTCTTTTTGGAGGTGACCCAGATAACCTCTATTAGCGAACAATGTTTTTTGCTTAATTACTGTCTAACTAATAACTATATCAACATGATTGTGAGTGCTAGGTGTGGGTTTTTGGTATGATGGAATTATATTATGATGGTGACTTTATCATGGAACTATGGCTTATAGATGTAACATCAATACGTGAGCTGTCTTGGTGGAGGTTTGCACTCTCCGTGTGCTTTCTAGTTATTTCTGAAAAACAAACAACACTGAGAGCATTAATCAATAGCGAAGATGTTGTCACTCCATTTAAGAAAAGTTTTGTCAAGAGTTTGATCTGTGAAGCAGCTAACACTTTATTCTTAACACCACCACAGTAATGCTTGCCTACAATAACATCTGATTGGCCTGCAGTGAATGTGATTGATGAAACACTTGTCCAGTCACCTCCCAGATATGCTTTTGAAAGGTTCTGTACTCCCCAAACTCTTTCTATGGGCTGTTGGTGGGATTAATGAGGGAAATCATTTACTTTTAATAATACATTGAACAGTCCATTTTGCATATCAGGTGGAGACAGCTCTAGAACTGACAAAGAGCAGATGCAGAATAACCTGACCCCGCGATAGACCTTTCAATACATTTCACTAGTCCATTTTTGCCACCTTTTGTTCTCCATGTGCATCCATGAGCCTTGGCCTCCCTTGACCCTGTCATCGGTTCACCACTGTTCCTCCCTTGGACCACTTTTGATAGATACTGACTACTCTGGTCCGGGAACACCAACAAAAGAGCTGCAGTTTTGAAGATGTTCTAATTCAGTTGTCTAGACATCATAAATTGCCCCTCAACAAACTTGCCCAGCTCTTCACTCTTGCCCCTTTTCTCTGCTTCTAAAACATCAACTTTAAGGACCAAATGTCCACTTGCTGTCTAATATATCCAACTCACTTGGGTTCCATTAGAAAATCAGTTTTATGCCTGGCTGGTGTATACATCACATACATTTTAGAAATCCAGTTTTACTTAGACAATTATAATTTCTCTGACTGCATGTATACTGATAGAAAGACAGAGCACATAAGTACCATGATAAATAACACCCCTTGTCAACACTATGTTTCAGCCTTTGGATAAACTAATGTCAACTGTTCAAAAACAATACAGCATAAATATCTTTACTAACCAGTAATACCAATAAAATCCCAATAAAAGTGACTAGACTCTTCCAAAGGCCAAGGTGAACAAGTGTGTCTCTAGCCGTGTTTTAAAAGTAGAGAGGCTATCAGCAGCCCGCACATTTAAAAGTGGGAGCAGCAACTGAGAAGGCTCAGTCTCCTCTAGTTTTTAAACAGGATCGAGGAACATCCAGGACCATCTGACTTCCTGTGTGTGCTCTGGAGGGCTGATGAACTTTTATAAGGTCAGACAGGTAATCTGGGGCCAGCCCATTCAGAGAAACTAATGTCCCTTTAAGGTTGTACCAGAAAGCTGTCTTTCCTTAATTCTTCTTAACCTACATATCTTTAAAGCAATAATAAGAGGCATCAGCTTCTGACATGATTCAGTGGTTGATGATAAAATAATTTTCCATACAACCCTAAACATGGAAGAGATTTCTCCTCTGTTGGGAAGTTGAAAAAAATCCCTTAATAGTGTCACCTTGTCCAGTAAGGATAGCAAGGAGTTCATTCAGCCCATCGGTGGACATGTCTTGGCAGATCTGTGAAGCCACAGTAAATATTAGAGCACAGCACTAGATAAATGAAGTTAGATCCACTTCCTGAGGGAAGACTGAGATCAATACCAGAACAGCTTGTTCTGAGCAGGGCTAGAACAGAGGCATTTATAGACATGACAAAATCCAATATATTTCTCGATTTTGAGGCATTTAAAATAAATATATATATATATATAAATATCCTAGGACATTTGTGCCCGGTAATACACTGTTGAATAATGCTTTGATGGTAAGAAAATTTCCTCTTAAAACTCTTGAATTAATTTGTTTTTTTCAGAGCCACATCATCAATATTACACAAACCAGTCCAGCATGCACCTTGACACTCCCCCTGATCTTCAGCACGACTTTGGAATTATTTTTGACATCTGTTCTTTCTCCTCTACATCAGAATAGTTATGCTTCTGTCTGTGTGTTCAGAAAGCATCAACAAAGTGCTCTGTCTGGTTCTCCAGAGGCAGATCAAGGTCAGGCCTGGAGTTGCAGGACCAGTGGGGCAGGACTGTGTGTGTGTATGCATTGTGGCTGGGGGTGGGTAGACGGTGGGACAGGGAGAGAGAGAGAGAGAGGGGGACGTCTCGGGACTCTGACGGCTCCGGTTGCCTGAGCCACGACCGCTGGGGTGGAGGAGGCTAGCCGCAGATCGATGGTGGCGGAGCTGGATCCCTACGATAGGGGGGCGATTGGATGCAACGCGCTGGGACTGAATGACATAAGCCCAGACGTCTAAGTGTCCCATTAGCAAGACAGCCGCTCGTGTCCCGGTGCATCCCTCTCCCTCCCTCCCTGGCCGCTGCTGGCATCATATGGAAAACGGCTCAGGTGTTCCCTACAATTGCTCGAGGACGATGCACACGCACAGAGAGGACGGCAGCTGACACCAGGACAGCTACAAGTCTCTGCATGTGCCACTTCTGATCCTCCATATGTAACCAAAGCAATTATAACTTTATAGCCGTCATAAATCCATCAAGGACGCTGCAGCTCAGAGTGCATTTGTGTATGTGTGTTTACATACATGTGAATCTTTGTATTTGTGCGATTGCATATGTTTACAGCCAGGAAGAGCAAAAGGGGGTGCATTCAGGCCACGTGTGCGCCTCCCCCCAAAGGACGGCCCGCTGCGGTCAGATTGTTGCTGATGATTCCTAAACACATAAGAAATGATGACAAAACAAGGAGGCCACACACAGAGAGGCTGCAGCGACACACTGCCTGCTGGGCTCAAACTCAGAGGCAGAGCCAAGCGAAAACCATGCTCTGGTGGAGAAACGGCCCGCATGTTTTATTACTCTTCCCACCCCTCTGAAAATGAGCATATTTACATGTCCTCAAAATACGCTCCAGGGCTGTGATATCCTGCCCACAGTGTCCATCAAACTCTCTGGCGTCCCATGATTATAACATGGTCGCCAATACAGCGCCAAGAAGGGGATTTGTAGCTTGTAATATAATCTGTCAAAAACATAAACAGCTGTCTGTCTTAATAAAAATAGAAGATTTTAGGCCAAGAAAACCAGAGAAACGAATCTAAATGAAGCTTTTAAACAGGCAAAAATTAGTCAGATGTGGGGAAGCTACTGCCTGTGAGACTGGATAGTTTCCTCTATATCAGAAGCCATTGACTTTATGAATAAGTCCCCTGCAAAGCTGTTAAGATGCATTGACCTTCTCGGACCGCCTTTTGCCTTCACAATTGTCTTAATTCTGTGGCATAGAATCAACAAGGAGCAGGAAAAATTTCTCCAACTTTTCTCAAGACTTTGGTCCTTAATGACTTGATATCAAACTGTTGCAGCAGATTTTTCAGCTCTGGCCCGTCACCCAAAATGGCATGCGATTTTGGGTGTCTGTTTATACACTGTAAAAAAGGCTAGTTGTTTTAACTTAAAAAAAGTTAGTGTCAGGGCTGCCTTAAAATTTTAGGGTTTTCTAAATTTAGAAAATTAAGTTCAGTTGAATTAAGAACGATTCAGATCAAGTGAACTTCTTAAGTTCAATAGACTTGCTATAAAGTCAGCTCTACTTGAATTGTTTAATTAACAAACTTCTAAAAGCATCCAATTGTATTTCTTTATGCCAACACAGTAATTAAACTTCTTCAAACTACAGTTTTAAAGGTAAAACAACTTGATCTGAAGTTCAGGTCACTGATGATTTTGAGCTAAATTCACTTATTGCATTTGGATTTAACTTAATATTTCTCTTTAACTTTTACTCCTTTTGCTCTGATTTGACACAAGTTTATAATATAAAGTTAATATTTCCTTTAAGAAAAACAATCTTAAAAGCAGAAACAAAGGTCTAGTATTTAAAGGGTATTATCGCCAGACAAACTAAAATAACTTCTGTTCTTCATGCTTTAATAACACAACTGGCAATTTTTATCACATGTTCAATGTGGATAGCAAAACAGCCCTGAACAGATGCAAGATACATTTGCCACAAAAAAGTGCTTGCTTGCAGGAAAAATGCATCCTCATCCACAAATGTTCTTTAACTTTTACTAAAATTCGTCTGGCTTGCACGATGGCTCGTTTGGTGGAAAACGAGCTTATAGCTCACGTCTTTTACTGTTTTATTTCTTTTTTCACATTTGTGGATGAGGATCAGTGACCTGAACTTCAAATCAGGTTGTTTTACCTTTAAAACTGTAGTTTAAAGAAGTTTAATTACTGTGTTGGCATAAAAAATACTCTTGGAATTGTATTGCTTTTAGAAGTTTGTTAAACTTCTAAACAATTTAAGCAGAGCTGACTTAATAGCAAGTTTATTGAACTTAAGTTCACTTGCTCTAAACCGTTCTTAATTCAACTGAACTTAAATTTCTAAATTCAGAAAACTTACAATTTTACGGCAGCCCTGACACTAACTTTTTTAAGTTAAAACAACTCGCCTTTTTTACAGTGTAGAACTGTCACATATACTGTACATCTGGACAAAGCCTTGACTGACTGAGTTCCTAAATCCATTTGTAACCTAAAAGGAAGCAGGATGAGATTTTTGTTCTTTTGTTTATGTGTATTTTCTTTTCAGAAAACGCTGCCAGAACATCCACAGAACAACAACAACAAAGATGAGATGTTGCTTCACTCGGTCCAAAGAAGCTGCAAAAATCAAAACAAACCAAACATTCCTCACAAGGTCTTACCTAAAAAGTTTCCTTCTTTTATCTGGTTTACTGAGGAATGTTTAATTGTCATTGTCTTCAGATTTATGCGCTTTAAGTGTTTGGCAATGGTTCAGCACTTTACATGCCGAATTAGTAGTTTTTTAAGGCATGGGTGACTTTTGGAATCCGAAAGATCTGGATAAAGAGCAAGAGAAGGACCTTCTGTTTTTGATAAATATTTCTCAGCATTTCTGCTCAGGTACTACAGCTACGCTCAAATACCCAAATGTGAGCAAGCATTATTTCTCGTCATCTCATGTGTCAGACCTGAGATGAAAAGCATCTGGCCTCAGGAAAACCTCTTTGACATGTCAAACTCTGAATAATCCAGAAAAAGTGATCAGAAAGGAAGCATCAAGTTAAAAAGGTAAAAAAAATGAGTAAGAATAAAGAAGAAGTCTGACAAAATGGTGTAAACAAAGGTCAACAGGGGATCACATGAAAAGAGTCAGAGAAATAAAACAGGAATTGCACAAATGGAATTCATAAAGAAAGAACTCTGGAAAAATTGAGTCAGAAAGGAAGACATCAAGTGAAGAGGAATAATAAAAAAAGAAGAACAAGGTGAAAAGAAGTCAGAGGAAAATAAGACAGACAAAAGCTTCCAAGACAAAGAAAGGTCCAAAGAGGAGTCAACAAAAGAAGATGGCTGTAAGGCATCAGATGACAAGGAGTTAGATAAAAAGAAGTAAAAAAGGAGGGATGAAAAAAAAGTATCCAGAAAAGAAGATATCACATGAATAATAAAATAGGAGGGCAGTAAAAGGGAGTCAGACAAGAAGGGGTACATGTAGCAGAGAAGACAGCATCAGGTGAAAAGAAGTCAGAAATAAATGAACTAGGAACTCATAAGTAAGAGAAAGAGGAATGAGTCAAATGAAACAGAGTCAGAGAAATGGGTCAAAAAAGCCATCAGGCAGAAAGGCTTTAGAAAAAGGAATCAGAGAAGAAGGCATCAGACAAAAAAGAGTCAAAACAAGATGCGCTGGGATAAAAAAAATCAATTAGCTGAACAGGAATTATACAAAAATGATTCAGATAAAGAGTTGAAAAGGACGTGACTAAATAATTTCAGACAAAAAAAATCTAAAAAAAAATGCATCAATCAGAAAGCCCATAGATCAGGGGTGGGCAACAGGCGGCCCGGGGGCCACATATGACCCTCTGCCTCACTAAATGTGGCCCGCCTGTCATTTTCAAAAATCAGCAATTGTTAATATGAAGAAAACTCAAATATCTAATCAAATTAATTCTATATAATCATGACTGATATTTTTATTGGCTACTGTAAGCTATTTACGACGTTACTTTGCTGTCATAGTGTCTCTAAATCTCTTTTATGATGCATTGGAACATTATATGAAGTATTACTCAATACTATATTTAAAATATGGCAGCTGTAAAATCTTTTAGCTTCAAAAATTTGGGAACACTCATCGTTTCATTGATTTGATTCCATGTATTTTGGTTAAATTTGCTTGAATTCTGTGTCAAGTTCATTTAATTATGCATAATAACTGCTACTTATGATGTAATATATGAATATTGGTATGCTGGTATGCTAATTTCAGGATTAATTAATATTCTATAATGGTATTTATCCAACATCCTTTTCCCCTTGAGAATTTCCAAAACTTTGTAACAATGTGGCCCTCAGGCTGGGAAAAATGGTTTTGTGTGGCCCTCTTGGTAAGGAAAGTTGCCCACCCCTACTATAGATGAAAAACGAGTCTGCAAAACAGGAGTCAGAGAGGAAGCATCACGTTAAAGAGCTCAGGAAAAATGAACCAGAAAAAAGAAGGCATCAGGCAGATGGAGTCCAAAAACAGTTATCAGACCAAAGGAGAAGAAAAGAGGAGTTAAAAAATTGGCAGAAAAACAGGTATCAAGAAAGTTCTTCAATGAGTCAGAGAAGAGGGAATCATGTTTAAAAAAAGTAAGGAAAGAAGACATTAGACAAAGTCTTGAGAAAAAATGAGTCCAATTGAAGGCATCAGGTGGAAATGAAGTATGAGCCAGAAGATGTCAGTGACAAAAGAACCTGGAGAAAAAGGAAGGTGTCAGGCAAAAAGGATGTAAGACAGGAGTCAAAAGACAAGCCAGTGAAGAAGGTATCAGATGAAAAGCTGAAAATATAATTAATAATCAAGATATTTCTTTCTGCCTCATTGGGCAGGTGAAGAAACTACTGTTAAAAAAAAAAAATATTCAGTGGGACTAACTGGAAAAATAGAGTTAAAATAAAAGATATGAATAAAAAAAGTAAAAAAGACACTAAAAGTTTATCCAAGTTTATTCCATTAAATGTACATTTAATTTACAATTTGGTGATCATAAAACTGAGTTATATACATACAAATTCCTATTAAAAAAATAATCATCAATTTGCTGTATTTAAAGTGTCTTTAATCATATCATTGAAAAAATCCTCCAATTTGTAATGATTTGGCCCAAATAGTAACCAAAGTTTTCCATCCCTGTTTTTTGTCTAACATTCTGATAAACACAGCTATTTGTAATAATGGAATCCAACCATTTTTAAACAGCACGTCCCGACTAGAAGTGCTTCGAGAGCACAAACCTCTGCGGAAGCATTTTCAACACAGTCAAGCAATAAAGTAGAAAAATATCCCTCGTTGTTAACAAACACCTAAGTCCAGGGTCTGCATCTGTATTCAGATTACCACCAAAATCTAAACACTTCTTTCTTGTACCATGATCAGCATGCCCTGAATATTTCATCAAAATCCATTTTTTACTTTTTGAGTAATTTTGCAGAGAGACAATCAGACAAACAAGGTTAGTCCTACATAAGCTAAACTGTGTATGTTCTTTTATTATTTCAGTCTTTCACCCACTTTTCCAGCTCTATTTGGTATTTATTTGGAATAAACAAATGTAAACTGCGTCTTAGAGTCCTTTAAGGCTCCTTGATTCAAGTGATTCAGTTTGTTAGCTGATCAACTGACAAATATTGTCATCACTAACATCACAACTCCCTTTTCTTTAATGTAAACCTGCATGGAGCTGCTGCAGATTAAAAAAGGATACCACTCTAATCTTGCAACATGAGAATGTCAGTGGAAAATAATGCACGCGTGCAGCCGCAGACGTATTTGATTCCTTTTGTTAACAGAGATGTGAGTTACACAAATGATGGAGCGCAGAATGAATCAGTACAGGAAATGCTCTCTTGCTAAGCCCTGCGTGTGGCCAAGAGAGACGGCCATAAACAAAGCTGCTCTTTGTGACTCCTCTTCACTCTCTGCTGCTCACTCTCGTCTCTCCCTCTCTCTTTACCCCCCCCTCATATCTAACACTTAAAACACCCCACTTCTGTTCAAGATCTTAAAATGTCAAAGAGAATCAGATTAAGATCACATTTATCTTATGTTTTCACAGCAGTTATACTATTAGGGGAGGGCGGGGGTGTCAGTGCCTGGACGGAAATGTGGGACATTTGAGGGAACAAAGGGAAAACAAATACAGTCTGAATCTGAATTATGCAAACAATAAATACAGCATGGATCATGAACTCCAAACCTCTGAGCAGCTACAAACACCAAAATAGTCTGTGAGAGCTCTGATGTTGAGAGCAGATGTTCAGGAAGTGAAATGCTTTGAGTCTTTTGGAGGTCCTCAGATGACTCTCAAGATTTATGCTTGTTGGAGAGCTGCCATCTTTATAGTTTTCATTCTGCATGTAAAGAGATGATGACTGATTTGCATTATTGCACAGGAGTTGGAATATTCTTAATGACGGGCCTTTGAGACCAGATTAAGAAACAAAAGAGGCTCAAAATTCCTAAAAGAAAAATGTCACAGAACATGAAAGACTGCACTTATGTTAATTTACTTTGTTAAAATACAGAAATTATTAAGAGAATCAAACCAAAATTCATGGGAAACAACAGCTTAAGTATACAGACACAACAAATATCAGCATATATTGTGTAATGAGCCAAAAATTAATTGGTTGCTGCAGACTTACATGTGGGGCTGTTTAAGCAAATGTCACCACATGACACCAGCTTTTACCCACATGCTTAGTGTATGGAATAAAAAGCTTCTGCAAAGTTTTAAAGTTTTTAATGCCGCCCCTCACTATTGAGGATCATTTTAGGCCATCAAATGGAAGCTTGGAAAAAGGTAGACAGCTTTTTTAAAGGTCTTGTTTTTCTAAAAAATTTAAAGCCATGATTTTTTTTTTTGTAAAGGAAAATAAGGATTAATTTAGAAAAACATAATTAAAGTCAATAAAAAAATAAAGCTTGAAATGTCTTTCAAAATCAGTGAAAAACAGTCAGAATCATGAGAAATAAAGTTGGAAATCTGAGGGAAAAGTGTCAATTTCAAGATTAATTTCCGAATTCTAAGAAAAATGAGATGAAAGTCTGAACTCTCCTCTTTTTAGAATCCTGTTTTACTTAAAAAACAACAACAACAACAACAAAAACAAAAGGAAAAATGCAACTGAATTTGGCCCTTATCCTCTTTCATCACATTTTGGAAATCTGGGGAATTTTCTTTAATCTGGTATTCTAATGTCTTTTTTAGTATAATGCAGTCTTATCTTGTCATGTGCAGTAAAACAACTCCTTCATAATATTAATACATACACAAAGAAGTATAAATTATCTACAAGAAAGTACTTCTAAGTTTAAAAACATGTTAATTTAAGATGACCTTCAAAGTGTATTTTAACCATTTCCAATGAAGTCATAATATGCTTAATTTACTGCGTTTACATGACAATTTAATTCCGAATAAAACTTAAATCCTCTTTATAAAGGTTAAAAATGTCCATGTAAACACCTAATTCCGAATGAAACTTATTTCCGAAGTAAGTGGCTGGTTTATTCTGATTTAAAATATGAATTAAATAATTTCTTTAAATTAATTTCAGTCGTTCTGCGCATGCTGGTTCCCCTGTCCTGCAGCGATGAGGAACAGGACACTGACGGAAACAGGAAGGCTGCCTGAAGCAAACATGGGACTCCATGCAAGCTGAGACAGTTTATTTAAACATTAAAATGTGGACCTTTTTAAAGCTGTAGCATCTGAGTTGGATGAGGTTTCCCTGACGGAGACGCTGAACTTGAATTTTTCTTCCGATAGACGTAAAAACATAAATACGTCACTACGTCATGCCTGCCTGCTGTCAAACCAGAACGGCTATTTCCAACCGCCAGGCCCTGAATAAAGGCGAATAAACGTGTTTCCATGTATACCTTAATTCGGAATTATAATTTCCATGTAAACATGAAGTAAAAAAAAGTAATTCCAAATTACTTAGTTCTGAATAATTAATTCTGAATTAAAAAACATCATGTTACAGTGGCCATTGAGCCTCAAATGTTCTATAGTTTGTTTTGCACTAGAACATCTTTCTTATTCAGTCAACATGCTTTTACTGTTCCATAACAGAGAAGTACAAAATCCACAGCAATGCAACAAATATCCTTCAATTAGAACGACTGACGTATGTAATGTGATGTTTTATTTATTTAGTGTGAAAATTTAGGCTACATGTGGAACAATAAAGTAAATAAACTGAAAAAATAATTAGCCTTTTTGATAGGCTAAACTGTACAAATAATCCAAAATATTAATCCCAGAACATTGACTCAGTTGCATTAAAGAGGTCATTGTGTGCCTTTTCAACACCCTTTAAGTCCTCAATTGCATTTTACATGTTTCCTCCACACAATGGAGTGTTTCTGTTAGCAAGACAACAAAGTCTGCAGCATCAGGCATTCCCCCTCTCTTTCTTCTCCTGGACAGAGCAGCCGATACCTGAAGCGACTGATTCCCCAAGCCCTGAGCTACCACTGTGATGTCATACTCCTGTAAAGGCATGGTTCAATAGACATGTGGACCAATCAGAACAGACTGGGGAAGTAAAAGGACAGGAGCAGTAGAGTCCCAGACAGAGAGTACAGGTGGATCATGGGTACTACAGTATGTAAAAACTGGCAGTTTTTGAACATCAGCGATTAAGAACATCTGGCAGTCACTAAAATAAAATATGAACACAAGTAAAGACAAAATAAGACCTCTAAAGATGTTGAGTTCATAAACTCAGAGATTTTGTCAAACATCTGTCGGTGCTGATTTCCCCCAAATCAGAGTGGGATTTTTTTCTGAAAAGCTCCAATCGACATCAATGTCTCTTTAATGTCCAGATGTGAATGATAATGTGATAATTCTGGACAAAAACCACAAGCATTTCCTCATTATTGAGTTCAAGGAAATAGCAAAATCTGATCAGGCTTTTCGACTGCAATGTATTATACAAGGCCTGAGGTTTCATCTGACATGATTTTCATCTGTACAGCTAGGTAGTTAATATTTTATTTTATATTATAGAAGAAGAACGTGAAGAATGTATTTGTTTCCGTGAAGTTTGTGGCTCATTTTGTTGTTTATTTTGTGGAGTGGCTCTAATATACCATAAAATAGCTGTCTGTCACTTGTGGTTTTTTTTTTTTTTTTTGGCCAATTCTTACAAAATAATCACAAAGAGTACTTTGGCCATATGAAACACAAAAGAAACTGCAAATTCACAAGAAATTAAATTCTTAATTTTACAGCCTCAAAAAACTACATTTCTATCTACAATGTAAAAAAGAGAGTCCATAATTGTCTGTTTAAGATTTATTTTGGGCTTTTCATAGTTTGGTAGACAGACAGTTGATGATCATAGAAAGTGGGATGCTATAGGGGATGGCATCTAAGAAAAGGTTCAGGTTGGATTTAACTGCAATAAGGGCATCACCTGGACAAAACTGCTGCTTTATAGGTAATTTTCTTTATGGTAATGTGATGCATTTTGTGCAAACACACAGAGTTGCATCAGCAGAATGTTCTGAGATATCAATTTAAATATATGACATAAAACATTGTTTCATTTTCACTTTCCCCCCTGAATTCTCATGAACTGTGCTTAAATATCAAAGTGGAAAGAAACTAAGAAAAAAACCCAAACAGAAACGATGAGGCGCCCCTTCTAGTAAGGCCAATGATGTGTAGAATCCAGTCAGCATGCCTGGTTAAATATTAATCATATAAATATAATGATCATACATGGGTCATGATTTAGCCTTGACAGAGCACCTTCAGTAAGACTGACTTAAATAAATCATTTGTATCTGTACTGTACATACACACATCTCTGATTTAAGTAAAATCCTTTAGTATATTCAGGACATTTCTAGAGGATATTCTTTCCCTTTTGTGTTTTGGCACAACCTTTAGATAAAAAAAAAAAAACAGAAATCCAAACAAGTCCTCATTTGACATTGGTTTCCCTGGTAAATCAAACTTAGCAGAAGGAAAGATGGGCTGAGAGACAATGAGATAACATTGCCTCAATCCTCTTCTCACCGCGCTGGCCTGATGCTTTCTCCCGCTCACTCACTGTAATTGCGATGCAATGATGTCAGCATGACAGGTGAGACAGAACGCGAGACAGCGTTGAATAAGCTGCCGCCCCAGTATCAAGAGCACAAAAACGTATCTGAGACACTCTATGGGGTGTCAATTTAATCATGCTTAAACCAGGTATCAGCTTCCTGCATGATTCCACCATTGACAAAGAATCCTGCAGACTGCTGCACTCAGAGGAGCTACGGCCTCCTGCTTGATAAAGTATCTGTGACTGACACGCTCACTGACACACACACACACACTAACACACACACTACATGTCCAAGCAATCAAGCCGCAGACAGTGAAGAGGATGTTGCAAAGCTCTACAGCAGTGATACCCAAATGGTGGCTTTTGGGGCCAAACAAAATGTAAAAAAAAAACTTTAAATTTTACTCTGAAGAATGCAACCGTTTGAGAGTTTGCTGGATTATTTTGTGGGGGCATTTACACAAGGCCTAATATGACCAAATCCTAAGGTTTTCATTGTGTTTTTGCCTCCTGTTTACATTGGCACAGTACCTGAAATGCTTAAATCAACAAACTTTTGAAACCAGGGTCTTGGGTGGAGAGTTTTCAAAACGCTCCTCATGCAGCTCCGTGTAAACCAGAGCCAGCGTTTCAGGGTGAAACGCTAATGTCACTGCATGCGCAATACTCTTTCACATGAAAGCTACGCATGCATACCAGGAACAACAACAATTTTGGCTGTCTATCGAGTAACGTGTGCTGCTTACCATGCTCGGTTTGTTATCCAAACAAAACTATCCAGACAGATTTGTTGTCCAGACAAGACACTCCTGCGTCTATGTGCGCCCACTCGCCATTGTCGTTTGTTAAAAGTTTGTCTGTCTTGTACGTGTGTTGTAGCCTTGTGTTTCTCTACAAACCTACATCGCCATCTATTGGACTGGCATGTACACTACACTACACTACACTCATTTGTTTCTCCGTCTGAACGCAGATGACTTTGAATACGCAAAGTAAAAAATCTTTCTGTTGTTGGTCGCAGTGTCTCCGTGTAAACAGGGCCTCAGTCTCTTGGCCCCCAACACTCTTCCTTTTATTACCTCCACCAAGGACGTTATGCTTTTGCCTGGGTATGTTTGTTTGCAAGATTACTCAAAACTACTGGTCAGATTTGCTGAAATTTTCAGGAGATGTTGGCAATAGCCCATCTTAAAAATGATAAGGTTTTGTCAGCGATCCAGATAACCTCCATTGGCAAATAATTGTTTTTGCTCAATAACTGTCTACCTAATAATGACATCAACATGATTCTGTGGTAGATGTGGGTTTTCAGGGTCAATGAATCCTATTATGATGGTAACTTTATCATGGAACTATTGCTATATAGATGTAGCAGAACTATGTGAGCTACCACAGCGGTTTGCGCTCTCCGAGTGCTTTCTAGTTAATGATTTTGCTTCAATTTTTTTTTCAGTGTGACATTAGTACAGGTTTTAAAGGACTTTGATCAACTATACAATCATTTGAGTTATCAGAACTACTGAAAAAATGTGATTAAGAAATAAAATATAAAAATTGGGACCCATAAAAGCCTGTGTGTGCTGTGGGGAAAACAAGTTGAGATGTTTTGGGGGGCTCTTCACTGATAGTGGAGAAACAGTGGATAAAGTCCAAAAGGGGGCAAGAGAGCAAGGGAAGACAAGCAGGAAATGGACTACAGGTGGACTCACAGGCGAAAGCCTCAATACATAGATAGAGAAGGGATCCACTCAGCTTCCGGCCTCAGAGGCTTTCCGTGTGAAATCATGTCCTCCCTATGCATGCATGGGTTTTCTTCTGGACCTAGTTTCCTTCCACAGTCCAAAACCTGCTCTGCCACTCACCCCGTGTCACCAGGTGTGGGCCCCAGCACTTCATGTCCTAAAGACTAAGCAGCTAAGTGATGGATGGGTGGATAAACACTCTATTCTCAATTTTTAAAAGACTAAGATGATTCCTGAAATTTTGTCAAAATGATTAATTAGTTTGATTTTTACTTTGCAATCACCATGCCACACTAACCTAGTGTATCATCTGTGAGTTATACAAAGGCTGGAGCATCTGCTGCACAATATCTAAATTGAAATCACATTTTAACATGTGTGACCAAAAAAATACTTTACTTTCAGCAATGTAAAACTGCAAACAGCCATATTGTCATTTTGTTAAAAAATTGATTAATTGTCGAAGCCTAATGTAAATGCTGTATGGTATAATTATTATTATCAGTATTAGTATTAGTATTGGTATTGGTATTGGTATTATTATTATTATTATTATTATTATTATTATTATTATTGTTACTATTATTATTATTATTATTATTATTATTATTATTATTATTATTATCATTATTATTATTAATAATAATAATAATAATATTCTCATCATCATTATTATCAATATTATTATTGTTATTATTATTATTATTATTATTAATAATAATAATAAGAAGAAGAACAAAGAAGAAGAATTATAATAAAGAACATATAGTAGTTGAAAGTTTGTAGACCTTGGCTAAATGGTGTTTTTTTTTTTTTTTAATTTGCATTACATTGGCTCAGTGCTGTTATTTTCAACTATGCACATAAACAAGTATGACTTTGATAGACTTATAATCAACTTGTAAATAATCACTCTAACCAACAACAAAAGAATTTCACAACTTATCAAAAGGATCTGGTGCCCACTTACAGGAACAGTGCATTATAATGCCGTTTAATACTGTCTGTTATGTATGAATAACTTAAAAATAAAAAATATAAATGAGAGTAAGTGTTTCCATCAATGGTTGTACAGCACTATAGTTGCATAACAATACATTAGAAGTATGTCTGAAATGTGTTAAAACAAATTTTTGGACAGGCTTCAGGTCAGACCAAAAGAAAAAAAACATTTAATCTCAAGTATTAAGTAACTGCTATGACTCACTCAGTCAACTTGAATAGACGGTACCTTCAAAGTCAAACTGAGTCACATCATAGACACCCCTCCCCATCCATCCCCACATGCACACACACACACACCCATCACTGGCCCCCCGGCCCCCATAGACGGTCTGCGGGCAGACAAGAAATAATTCATAGGGCTTCCCACAGAGGAGTGGGTGTCCTGTAACAGCCTGTGCGCTCCGCTGCCTGTCTGTTATCACCTACAATTGAGGTAATCCACAGCACTATTATACTCAGCTTATTGTACTGAGAATATCGCTGCCTGCCTGCTGCACCAGCACCTCCCCCTCTACCTCCATCACAGTGGCCCCCCACACCCCACCTCCTCCGCCACAGCAAAATCAAGCTCCTGGAAACCTGAGACCAGAAGACCAACAAACTCTCAGCACACATTAAGTGCATCGTAGAATAAGTTAACATTCGAATGTATGGCGATACGTAGCTTTTTTTCATTAAAACGCAGTGCAACTTAACCAAATATTTATTTTTATGTGCTGTATCTCAAAGGTCTAAAAATCTATTTTCTTGCATTAAATGTTGTATAAAGAGCTTGGGTAGGGGTGTTGGTTTGGCAGAGTGGTTAGCAACCAGGCATGTCCCATATACATACTGCCGGTCTGGGTTCAAATCCAGCCTGTGGCCAGTTTGCAGAGTGTCTTCCCTGCTCTATTACCCCCTTTCACAAGCCTATCCACTGTCTCAGTCCTATCAATAAAGGCACAGAATGCCCAAAAATACATCAAAAAGGAGCTTGGGAAGCAGAGAAACATGACAAGTTTTACTAAACTCTCAGTAAAAATGCTCTCAGCACCTTTAAAGAAAATGCCCTGTAGAACAGTCTTTTTTATTTTTCACTTCCTGGGGTTTATTATGTCATAGCTATCCAGCCTCTAACTACAAGTGTCTTTTTTGCATTGCAGGCAGATGCCATGACTGTTTTGAAAGTTTGGTCTATGACCTATAAACCCCTCCTTCTCCCTCTCATAAGACAGGGGAGGGGAAAATAACTACATCTGATCCTGTACAAAGACATTTTTTTTTCTTTTTTTACTCAACTTAAATCAAATCCTTGCATAACAAACACAAGATATGATGTAAATGGTCAAACACACCAGGACAAGGACCTTTAAAAGTCAAGTAAATGTGGAGATATTTCTAAAGGCTAATGAACAGCATTAACAAGCTTATTAAAGAGCTACCCTAATTTCAGCTGTCAATCATACATTACATGTTCAAATTTAAGTCATTTGTGTTTCAAAACAACTGGTGACAAAAGTTTTCAAGTTGAGCACTAAAATGTCCCTCTGAATAAATGTTACTTGTATATAAATGAAAGTAAGGTAACATTTTCTTCTATTATAGCCAATCAGAAATTAATAACCCAGTCCTCAAGACGAATTTAGAATGGGGACTTTTCGATTTATATTTAAAGGTTGATTGTCTTCACACACTATTTCACAGGCAGATACAGCATGTTATAAATAGGTGGGCCTAAGAAAATTTGGTTGAGCCTCAGTTTCATTTGTATTTTATTTTTATAAAACTACTTCATCAGCACATTTTTTTAAATTACTTTGTTCTTTAGACATACCTTTACTATCTTATCAAAAGAAAGACAATTTATCCACACCCTGAATAATCTTTTGCTGTAAAATTCAGTTTTGAACCCATTTTAACTTATTCACAACTTACATTTAAAGCACACATACTCTTTTTTTAAAGCAAAATAACTCTTTTTTTCTTCAGAGAGGATGTTCTGAAATTTAGTCACTTACAGTAGCTAGCATATAATCTGTTTTTTCTTTTTTTTTTTTTTTTTACATAATCTTAAAAATATATATTGTATTTTCAATTATTCATGTATTATTCTTATGACTCTGACTGAATGGGCCACCCGTCAATGTCACCACTGAGTAACACATTTATTCAAAGTTGTCAAGGCCAATGGCAATTTAAGGAGGGTGTTTCAAACCACTTTCTCCAACATATGTTTTATTCTCATGCCAAAATGTTTGCTTAGTTGCTTAGTCAGTCCCTTCAGACATTTAAAATAAGTTTTATCAAGCATGGTAAATGTTTTCCCTGTACATCAAACCAATAAAATGGATAGGTTCTCATTCATACGGAGTTTTCAGGAGAAAAAACTACAATCTTCCTCCACATAGTAACCCAGCATTTGAAGGGATTAAATAATTCAGCATACTAAGTTGCAAACTCACAGAAAAATCTATGCTCTCACAGCCTCTCATGTTGCCTCTGGGAGCAGAGAGTGCATTGTACGGGGAATTGTCAACATTCCCATGACGAGCCTGCAGGCCCATGTGGTCCGAGGAGGTGTCGAGATGAAGTGGGGGGACCAAAATTGATTGTAAATGCTGAATTATTCAACCCAGGCCCTCCGCCATTTGAGTGAGTTTCTTCGGTTACGTGGAGAAGAGCTTTCATAGCAAAACAGGAGAAGATTATCTTCCACAGGCCCCCGTGGAGGCCCTGAACGCCTCTCATTAACGGGACAAAGCAGCTACAGCCCCGGACACACAGATACAGGCACACTGACACAAATTCACACACACACACACACAGTCAGACACACACGTGCAGACATGCATGCCAAAAGTGCTGCTGACATTGATATCGCTGAGCTGTACACACTCACTGGCTAACTTCCAAAACATACAAAGACGCCGCGCTGAGTTAAGTGAAACAAGCTCGAGAAAAAAAACATAAAACTGCTAAAACACCCAAATCCTGAGTGCTTTTCAGATATTAAAGTATCTCACTGCTCATCATTTAACAGCCCTATGTATGCTTTATTCATTCAAGTGTAACTGAGAAGCTCTGCACTCACTTGAACAGCAGATCATTTTTCAAAGTGGTAAAAATCATAAGTGTGCAGGTAAAAGGGCAGAAAATCCTTGGCTCCAGCTATTCAAATATTCTCAAATCTGTCCTTGTAATGTCTGAATTTACATATTTACAACATTCCCTGCGCTATCGTTGCATCTCTGTTAATAAAAGACATAAAAAGAGACATCATAAACCCAACCCGTCAGTTCAAGGGCAACTTTTTATTAAAATATCATTTGAGTCTGAAGCATGTGCTTCATTACCGACAAAATGAGCCGCAGCTCAATAAAGGTAATTAAATGTAAATGCTTCTGCTTTACAGTGTTGTGGACCTGTTAATACAATTCAGCCCGGCTCCAATTACAGAAAATCCCAATGACCTCATGGCCCATAATAAATCTATGTGATCACATTAAGAGGGGGCCAGAGACCAAGCGAGGCGTTCAGGAGCTCTGTAATGTACTCAGCAGGAACAAAACCCAGCAGCTTTAGGATGCTAAAGGTACGAGGACAGAGAAGGGTTTCAGGATTTGAAGGACCCAAGAAAAGAGCAGTACGAGGCCTTTCTTTATTTACAAAAAAAGCTGTGACAAGTGGACCAAATGTCTCTGCTGAGGCAGAAAGAACATCAAAACTCAAGCAGCCTCTGCAGCAGAGAGAGGATCAGCAGGATCATAAAATGTCAATAACCAAACAAATATAAAAGTTTCTTGTGTTCATTAAAACACATTTTGTCTTCTTGGCTTTATGACATCCTGCCTTCCTGGTAAAAAAAAGAAAAAACCTCCTTAGCCAGTGCCTGTGTGCAAGAATGGCCAAGCCGAGTTTCCAAAGAGAATTCTCACATGGGGATTGAACCAGCAACCTTCTTGCTGTGATTCACATGCACTACCGGCTCTGCCACCAAGCCATACATAATGGCCTTGCAACCGACGCTAAGACAGAACTTCCTTATCGTATATTAATTGTGTAAATACCTGTTTTGGCAGTGTTGGCACAAGTGGATGAAAATAGTGAAAGGTGAAAATCATAGTATCTATTTATAGAATTAAACAGTTTTGGGGTTTGCGAGTAGATGAAGCCCTAAAGAGAGGAAAACACAAGCTCCTTGCAGTGTTTTTCCACTTGCCAAAGCCATCTTTATAGTGTGGGATTTATTCAGTGCAAGGGATGTGTTTGTAATTATTTTGTTGTTGTTGTTGATCAAACATTTGTCTTTTATTTTTTTTTCTCTTTGTTTGCTTTAAAAAGTCATTATACATACATCAGCAGCAAAAATGGATTGGTTTTGGGGAGCATGGGCTTCTCTGTCCTCTCTACAGTTCCATCCATTATTCCAAATGTTGCCAATTAACATGTTTGATCAGCATGATTTTTTTCCTACAATGAAAGATAAACAGCCCTATATCAATTGCACAAAATTGTCAGTAATGTTTGGTCATATTCTGGAAAGTGTGTTATGGACTAGGGGACAAAGCCATGCGGTCCAGCTAGGTGCTGTGGAATTAAGGGAGTTTAAGGAATTTTCTTACTTTTCTTGTAATTCAAAGTGAAGTAAGACACATTTTTTGCTAAATTCTGTTGATAAGTTTTACAATAAGACCATGTCCATGACTTTAAAAGCAGCATTTTCTGATATAAAGAAGGAAAGCAGAAGCAAATTCTTGCTCCTTACCAGTTTCATCTGCTTGTTCAAAACCATCTTATTTATGGAATTAAGACAGTTCAGGACTTGCATTTGTTATTTTTTTGTTATGAAGTTAGGTTTTGTTCAATTGTTTGCTTAACTAGTCACGAACTGGACAAACACTTTGGCAATATTAAGGATAATTGGTGGAAATGGGGAGGAGAGACGGACTATACAATCTATTTATGCAACTTTGACTGTGTTCAGGTATTGCTGCAATATTTCTGCAAATTTGTCAGCAAAATTTGTTTTTCTTAAATTATGAAAACATAATTTTCTGATTATAGATGCTTTAATTAGAACTGACATTGCGCTTACAGGTGGAAAAGTTGCGGGGTGGGTGGAAGTGAGGCAAGTGTTTCTCTTGCAAGTCTTTTAAAAAAGGTAATATAATGGTAAAATTTAAGACAGAGAATGACTTTTCCTGCAATTACGCTTACACAAAGCGAGAAAGCTCTTTCTTAATCATACTGTGTAATATTAAACAAATTATGCAATTGTGTCACAAAACTACTAGCAGTTCCCTCTTGTCAATATTGCCAATCTTTTGTGCTATTTAGGCAGTCTAAATGCCAGTAATAAATAATAAAAGCTAATGCACGACCTTTACCTCAGATGAATGCTCACATATGAAGACTACATCATGACGTCCCTTGGAGCACCTTTGTCCAATGGTAAAACAGCCTATGAGAAGAGGAAACTCTAGCTTTGCACAGCGGTCCCCTTTGGCCTCGAGCTATCATTAAATGACTCGCTGAAATTTTAATTCTCTGATCACATTAAGTGCTTTTGGAAGACAACAAACTCTGTGGTGCAGATCTTGGCGGTGTCATCTCTAAGTGGAGAGGGATATTAAAGGTCCTCCAGTGTAAGGAGGCGCGTCCTTTATTTTCAGCGCTGGTGTCTTATGGAGGTTTAAGTTACACCTTTGCATAAGATGACGGGAGTGTGTGACAGCTGGTTTCACCTCCCGGACATCCTCACTGTCCTGCATGTCTGTTAGCAGCATGAAATCAGGCAGGTGACAGGTCAGAACAGGGAGACACATGCACAGAGGTATCACTATACTTCTGAGGAACATTATCAGATTTATTTGTATCCTTCGGTGCTGATTAGAGAGCTTCAGAGGTCTTTTAAAAAGCTCAACTTAAGTCAGAGCTAACTGATGTTAAACAAGGAAAGCAGAAATGAGAATGTCTTCCCTTTTACAATACCCGTGGCAATTAGGAAATGAAAATGGAATTATTTTAAATGCGTGCAGTGAGTTTTGACAGGCTTGAACAAGGACAATTAAATATTTGCAATCAGCTCAATACTCTTTTCTCATCTTTGGTCTGTAGATGACAAATAATGTGATGTGCCCAAATATTGCTCAATATGCAAACAAGCATATGAAGTGTGATCACGATGGCCGTGCGTAACTGTTTGCATCATGTTCCTGTGACTGGATCTATTTTAACTCTTCTAGCAAACCAGCCCACGATCATACAAGCTTAAGTGGAATGTTCGTGAGAGGTCATTATTTCATATTACTTACATAGCTGTAAAGTTTTAGATTTAAAAATAAGGGACATTTCCTGGCGAACAGCCCCACCATCCCGACCTAGGCAGAAGAAGATAATACACTGATAAAATGCAGGTTGCATCAATATCCTAAATGTGTTTGTTGATTTTTGTTTTCATCAAGCAATCAAGCAAGCAAAAAGTGTTGATGATGATAAGACAAATTAAAAAGGCATCTGGTATGTAAAAAGTGTGTGTGTTCCATTATGCCCTCGACTTTCTGCTCATTTTATCAACAAAAAACATGACCCACCTATGATGTAACAGTTTGCAAGCTTTTTTTTTTTTATTACAGCTGTGAACCAACTTTTCAGGTTCCGAACAAACTTTTGTTTGGTCTGAACTCGCGGTCCAGATCAAAATTAGGTTTGGGAATTGGTGTAAAAGCCCTCTGACAGTAGCTGATGTGGCGATCAATTTCCAGAGACTGACTCAAAATGGCACAAAGCAGAGCCACTATATGCCATTCAAACGCTTCAGTTTCTGTTAAAAAGCTGTTCTGGTTTCCTGCAACACAACCAGACCTTTGCAATATGTTCTAAAATTCCTGCTCAGTGCCAGCTCAGGACAAATCAGTTCCCATTTTGAAATTCTTTACACAAGCAGGATTCTCACTGAATCAGTACCGTATGACATAAAACTGGATGGCACTTTAAGATATGCATCACCTTGTTAAGCATATTTTCCATCAGTACATTTTTTTAACCCCAGAAAATACTACTTTACTTTCACTACACATTTTGAATTTGGCCACGGTCAAAAAATTCCCAAATGAACAAATTCAAAATGTGTAGCACACGAGCTGCCCTGCACCAGAAAAATGTGTTATCCTCTCACAATGACTTATGAATAGTCCAATGCTGTTTTCCATTCAAGTAAACTATGCTTACCAGATAGTATTTTTGACAAACGCAAGTCCAAACTAGAGGATGACATTTTTCGGGAATTCCTGTGGGTCACGTGATTCCTGCGGGAATCCCAAAGGATGGAAGTCATTTTTTAATTAATCTCGTGATCGGGACGGGAAAAAAGCAACAGGAGTGGGAGGAGCGGGAACGACATTAATTGATGATTGTTTTCAGCTGTGTTAAACAACCAGATGAACAGATGCGTTCATTTTTGTAGTCATCTCTCAGTGAGAGCCAGCACTCTTGACCGCGCTAGCAACACATAAGAACTACAAAAGTGGTTTGACTTCCTGTCACCACTGGAAGAGAAAAGTGACTTGGAGCGGCTGCCGGACCGACCGAATATCAGGCATTTGAAACTTAAAGGCAGTGCCTTTTATATGCACTGCACTTTTACCTAAAATACAAAATGCAAATTTTTTCAACATGTTTGGTTTTTATTCAAACGGGAACGGGACAGGAGTGGGAGTCATTCTAAGGGAGTGGGACAGGACAGGATTATTTTTTTTACTCCGGTCTGGGATTGGGATGGGATTTTTTCTCAAGGATTGGGACGGGACAGGAGTGAAAATCCGCTCCCGTGTCATGCTCTAGTCCAAACCTCAACATTTAAAAAAAATATTTGTAGGGTGTTTTTTGTTAGGATTATGCCCTTAACCATTTGAAACCCAGTCACTGAGTCAGTCAACTCTTTCCCGCCAATTTCATCAAGTAATTTGAAGAGGAGGCAAAACGTTTGAGTGATGTAGATGTTACGGCTTGAAATTCAGCATGATTGAGGCCACAGTATTAGATGTCCCTGATATGGAAAAATATATGTCTAAAAAATACATTCAACTAACTAGAAAAGCACTCGGAGAGTGCAGACCTCCGCCAGCACCACAATCCTCAGCTACATTGTGATTTTGACCATAAATATTAGTCCTACCTTTATTTCATTTAAATATATTTAGATTCCTTGACCATGAAGACATACCATTAGCAATTGTATTCATAATGATATTTATTTTAGTTCAGTAGTTATTCACAGAAATCACATTTTTCGCCATGGCGGCCAGACGCTGATCCGGATTAACACCAAAATCTAATCAGTTCTTCCTTTTCCCATGCTGAACATTTCCTGAAAATTTCATCAAAATCCATCCATTACTTTTTGAGTCATTTTGTTCACAGACAGACGGGCGGACGGACAGACAAACAAACTCTCCCGAAAACATGTACTCCTTGGTGGAGGTCATAAAGCCGTAAAGCATCGGTGATGGAGTCCCCATGATTGAACATTCACATTATTTTGCAACAAAGGATGCATTTTTATTCAAACTTTCAAATTGATTTGCGGTCTGAGAACATATACTCTAAGTAACCATCCCCACTGGATAGTGAATCCCCCTACCCTTCTTCAAACCTAAGCCTACCCTAACCCCCCTCAGTACACTTGAGATGAAGTGCTAAATATTGAAGCAACCAATCAGAAGATACCAAACCAAAAGTACAAAAAGGGTGTCAGCTGGACACATGTTCATCTGGTGTAGAAAACTTTAAATGAATCCAGTGAAGCAGATGTGGAAAATGTCTGATAAGCAACTTTTGCTTTGAAATTGTAAACCAGAGAAACTATGTCATATCCTTCACTCCTGATTTCTTTCATTTTGTGTGTTTTTTTCCTTCAGGGGAACAAATGGGCCCGTCATCATTTATTTGTAACTGCTGACAGCTTTTATTTATTAAATAAATTATTGCAATAATGATTATTTGGGTCTTCATATTGCTCTGGAACTAACAGAGCTCATTAAATGAATCAAAAACACAAAATATCCTCAGATCAAAAGTGCTTCTTCTTCTTGTTTTCCTGTGAGAACATGTTTTGTATTTAAGGCAGCGTTACAAGAGAGCACATTTACTGAGAACATGTGACGATGGAAAAAACGAATCAGCATAACTTCCATATTTCATTGATGAAATCAGATACCACTTTTTATTTACACTCTAATTTGCCAAACATGGTTTTACTAGTCCAGGTCATGCAGAAACAGAGCCCTTTGAACGTCCACTCTGACCTCATCAGTAATTACAGGTCATGCATTATGGAAATTGGTTTTGTGTGTTTGACAGGGTCAGTTCTCTGTCAATATTTTTGATGTAGTGTCTTACAAGGTCCCGCTGTGGCTCTCTCTGCATGCCATCAAAGGAGCTCAAGATAGTATAATAGAATAGAAAGGAAGCTAAACTCCTCATTGTCCCCTTATTCTGCCAACAATAGATGATGCTTGGCAGCTGCTGCCAAATCAAACATAAACAAAGGAGAGACCTCTTTGCCCTCTGGCGGGCCGATGAAAGAGAAACCCACTGAGGTCTAAAGTTTGAGATACTTAGTTTGTATGAATAGATTTTTTTCTTTCTCTAATTGATACTAGTTTTATCCTGTTTCAACCCTCTGGGATGCCAAAGGTGATGTTTTCAGAAGTGGATCATATAAATACAAGCTACACAAGGGGAGGACCCCTGCCAGCAGAGCATCATGGGAAGGGGCTACAGGCAAAGCCCACACAAGATGCTGATGAAGACATCAATAGGTTAAAGATGGACATCATGCTTGGACAGGATTTGCCTTTGACCCTCAGAAAAACAGAAAAAATCCATTAAAACTAAATCCCCTATAAAGAAAAAAAAGAGACTTGTCCATCATCTATACTGCTCGTATAAAACTACAGCATTGACTGCTGCGTGGAGCTGCTGTGCAGGCTTACCCATTTTTATCTCCACTGAACAATAGGTGTCAACATCCCATGAAAATATGGATGTACTTCACACATCTAATGTAAGAGACAGGTGTGTAGGAGAAAAAAGTCAAATTCGACAACTTGTATGAAATTAATTTCTTTGCAACGTTTCAGTGTCATACCTTCAGTATTGCTTGATTCTATTCATTTATTGTCACGTTTAAAAATGCATGAAAGCATGGAAAACTGAGGATATCAATGTAAACTACAGGTTTTAGCCTATTTGGACCCTCGTTCATTTTCTTTGATTTTGTTTAAATCACCAAAAACAGCAAAAAAAGGTGTGAGAAAATTCAAACTTACTTTATCCTTTCCCTTAATTTCTGTTCACATTTGAATCAAAAACTCTAACCGGGATCACAACATCGATTTCCTCTTAGCCGCAGTTTTTTTCAAGAGAAAAGAAATACACTGCAGTACAGAGCATTTATTTCAAATATAGTGGAGTGTGTTTACAAATTTAAAAGCTATCAAGCATGCATACACAAAAAACCATAATTATATCATGATCCCAATATTTATTTAACACCACAAACATAAAGACTCATGAGAGACTCATTTCTCAATACCTTTTTTTAAACTGAGTAATGTTTGATATGTGTGTTATCTCCAAAATAAATTTGGTCTACAGTTTTACTTCACATGTGATGATACAAAAGCTTCCCACTGAAATGCAGACTCTGTGAATTTTAAAGCTAGGGTTGGTAGTCTTATTTAGATACACTTTTGTAATACTGGCTAAAATGGTCTTTATGACCCAAAGGCAATCAGCTCATAATGTGTTCTTAAAACAGAGCGAAAAATATCCACTATCTACATCAGGAGTAAAACAGGGAAAACACCAACCAATAAACATGCCGTGTCACCAGTTTTTAAACCAATCAAATCCCGTCGCCATTCTGCCCGCCTGCTGCAAGTACATTTGGCCAGCGTGCATAGACTCAGTGTGTGTAGCCGAGCTGGGAGGGATCAGAGTCCACGGGAGAATGCTTACCTTGCAAGTTTTGTCTTTGAAAATAAGGTAAGCCCGCTACGAGCCGTCCCACAACCCCAACCAAGCTCCATATCCCTCACATTTTAAAACAGATGTACAAGGAATCTAAAATAAACACTTTGCTGTTCTTGGTTTGTTCTGCTGTTGGCTCTAATCTCACAACAGCTGCCACCCAGGCTACTGGGCCATCAGGACATGCATCAGAGACCACGAAGCACGACACTGTGTTGACCACCTCACAGTCAGGTGTAATCTGTTCCCAGAACATGATTAGAAGTACAACATTAAACCAACACTATGTAGTTTTTCAAACATAATATAATCTTTCGATATTCATTGTGATGGTCCACCGCTTTACAATGACTTGAATGACACCTCTGTTGTGGTCTGGAGTGGTCTGTATCACTTTCACTGGCGCTATGTAACTTCGAGGTGGATGGTGGGAACCCTGCCACACTAAAAAACTACAAGTTTGGACTGCTTTATGGCATACGTCACTTCCCCCGATTCCCGATTCGTAAGGAACACGGAAGTCTTGGCGAAAGCCAATCGTTAACGCCGAGCTGTAACCATGGCGGAGGCAATAAAGACCGTAAGGAAGAGAAAAGTTTTGTCGGAGGATACAAAACAAAGAAAGCAAGAGGAAAACAAGCTGAATGCTCGAACCAGAGTAAACATCGGTTCGGCGTTCACTCGCTGGTGTGAAATAAAAGACGAGGAGGGATGTCCGACTACTATCAGGTATGTTGGGCGACTAATTTATGACGAAGTTCCTCAAAAAAACTTGACAGGAAAAAAGTACAGCACAAAAAATCCAGAACGTACCATTATGTAGTTTTGTTTAGACCTATTTCAAGTGTGTGATATCGCCAGCTCGTCGTTGTCTTTACTTTTATTTACTTTATCGCTTCAACAGGACGGGGGCGACTTCACGGTAATAAAACCAAGTTGAACTTAGCAATTTTTAACATCATCATTTAGTCAAAAATAAATACATTACCTCGTCGCTATCCATCCTGCAAACAGCCGCTGAAGACAGAAGAATACTTTTGAGCAAAGTCCTGGCTTCTGTGATTCGCATACAAAACAAACGCACGCGACCGGCAGATCTGTCTTACGACAGTATGCGCATGCTAGAGCTCATGGGTAGTTGAGTTCTCACTCCGGTCAACCGGGGATCTTCCGTAGTGCTGCTTTAAGTCACAGTTACATTTAAACACAGCAGCAGGCTAATCCATTCATCATGCTTGTGATCCACCTGCATTCCTGGTCTGTCATCGCCAAATATTTTGTCTGGGGTCTGTTTGTTTGTTCGCCTTTTAACAAGATCACACAAAAAATGCTGGTGAGATTTGAAATTTTAACCAAAGAAGTGGTTTTGTCCAAGAAAAAAAGCCATTTAATTTTGGAGCTGATCTGATCCAGATTAAGATCACAAATAAAACATTAAAGTTTATCACGGCAAATCCTATTCATTTAAGGCATTATGGGAACTGTATTTTATTCCCAAATTTACTTTTAGTTTTTCAAGCCTATATCACTACACTTCCCAGTGTCCCTTGCAACACTGAGGGAGGAGTTCTCCTCAAAGACTCAGTCTGCTCTCTCACAGAATGCTGAACAGTAAGTCAGCAATGGACGTAGTCCGTCATAGCGGAAGTCTGTGTGTGTGTGAGTGTAACAACTTAACCCCCATATTCAACACAGAGCAAACAAGCTACACATTGAAGCGCCGTGGTTTTGCTCCGACCAATATGCTGTTGACTCACCCACTGCAAGCACCGCGGGGCACATATCACCAACATCTGTACAAACAGCAGTCTATTGGTTCAGTCAACAAGTTACAAATGCCCACTACTAACTAGGTCACTCTATTGGATGATATTTATATCATCACTTCTTGCAGATTGATATTTTTCATTCCATTTCATTGTAAAAAATAAATATAGGACTACGATGTTCTGTAAAAAAAACAATTTATGGGTGGAACTTAGCTGCTTGGCTAAGATGTGCACTCTCATGAGTGTTTTTCTAGTTTGCAAATATTAACGCAGCTGTGATGGGGAAGTGACATATGTGCCTGCTTTATACGGCTTTTGTTGAATGATGCCGCAAAACATTTTAAATGTTCGGCAGTGCCAAGCTCCATAAAATCATAGTTCTCCTAAGTTGAGTGTGCTGCCCATGCGTGGCACCTATTGTGTTTTTCCAGACTCTAAGTAACATTAGTCAAAAAATGCGTCATCTCTGGCGATCTTGCTATTTCGGCCCGCTATTAGCTTCCTTCATTTTGTTCATCGCAATAAAGTCAGCTCTGCTTTCCACCAGTCCCTCTAAGTTTCTCACTCACCCCAAACTTTATTTCTGCTTGATTACTGCATAATGGGATTTCCATTTTGGGTGCAATAATATTTACTCCTTGTTTCATGTCAGTTAGTATGAATTAATGTTTTAAAATGTTTAAAATTCTGTTTATTTTGATATAAAAGTTGCACCTGACTACAAGTTGCAGGACCAGCCAAGTTATGAAAAAAAGTGTGTGTTATAGTCCAGAAAATATGGTACGTTGGCAAATGTTTAAAAGCTTTCAACAGTAAGTAAGTGGGCTGTCGGATAATGTCATACTCACAGCACATGCATCTTAAAGGAATATTTCACCCAAAGAATGATATGCCTTAATTTTCTACTCACCCTCATGCCGAGCAACACTCTGGAGCACTTTTTTGATGTCTCAAATGCAGCCGGAGGTCCGGGGGGATTTTCGCTGTCAACAAACGTCCATCTAACAGGGGCAGCCAGACCCGTAAGAAAAAGGTCCATAAAGTCACAAAAACGTGCCTATTTTCCTTCATACTGCTAGTCGCTGTAATCCAAGTGTCCTGGCGGTGCGTCCATAATTAATTGAAACGAGGTCATTTAGTACATTTTTGAGCCTAAACAGTGCTATATACGTACTTCCGCAGTGCGTCTCGCGTGCTCCCTGCACTCGTAAAGCATGACAGACCAATCCAGATGGCTTCGTAGTGCAGGGGAGCGCGTAAACGCTGAAAACCAGGTAAAAACAGTGTATCAACCTGTGTTGAACACAACAAAATTTACTTTTTGGACAAATTTAATTGATAACTGAAACAATGTACAGTGATGTGAGAATGCATCTTTAAAAGCTTTAGAGTTATTGTCATAAATACATGGGATGGTAGTTTAAAGAAGCGTTTCTCAAGAAATCAAGTTATTAGACGAGTAATTATTTATTTTCTTCTTTCTGATGACAAAGGGACCAGTTCATTTGTATCAGCCATTCTTGTATGTATGTGATTGGCTCATCTAATCATACCACAGGGTCCATATGTAATGAAAAGAATAGAACTGCTGTTACATAATAGCTTCAAAGTTCACTGATTCTTACCTGGCTGGGTAGAGATACTTTTTGAAACAGTTCTTTTGGTTGTTTTTGTTAAAGGTGACAGAAATCTGAAGCTGAAGCTTGCAGTGCTTTTGACCTCTCAGTGGTATTATCTGATTACACTGCTGGCAGACAAACAATACTACAGCACAGAAGAGCCAGGACAGGAGCAACACAGTCTACACACATTCACCAAACTCAGCAGATGAAAGACTTTCTTCCCTCTTCAGTATAATTCAGCGTGTGCAGTACAACACAAACAAATATGTTTTCAGTGTTTGCAAATATAGATGTAAAAGCCAAAGTATAGACTCAAGAAAAGACTTTCACAGAAAGATGGTGGCATGCAGGGGGTAAGGTTTTTTCACAGATCAGCCGTCCCAGCTGACGTTGATCAACACTTTATTTCCCTGGGTCAATTTTGCTACATTCAGTGCAGAATAACATACCCAAAACAGAAAGAATTGAGAAAATCGTTCCCCAGTGCAGATGTAACGATGGGAAGTGCGATAAACATGTGACATTTGGCCTAACATAACTTCCCACTGCTTGAATTTGTGCAAATTCATTGTCCTGTCACTCAACTCCAGTTACATGCCATTTTAAAATGTGCAGCTGCAGGTGGTCTCAGCTTTCCAAAACCAAACCTCAAGGACAAAAGATGGTTGTCATCAAAAGGTGCCTTGAGATGAACAACAAAAGTCCAGTTCTGAGGAGACTGTAGCTGGAGCCGACAGAAGAACACAGCTGTCTCTGAGAGTATTCATTGAACAAGAATAAACATGTATAAAAGGTTATTGAAGTCCATCTCATTTAAGCCAGGCCTGAGTTACCACCTCTTACTTCTTAAAGGATGATAATTTGTCTGGTCATTTCCTGATCAGAGGCAAGTGTATCATGTCCATTATTGTTTCCACTGTATATGTCCTTTGAATATGAATATCTATAATGTGTACAATCTAAAATAAAAAATCAAGAAAAATCTGTATGCTATTCCCAAGTTAATTTAGGTCTCATTTTGTTTTGTTTTTTTTTAGCAGAATTTTACATTCCCAGTCTCGTTCTTTGACTTTTGCACACGCACTAACATTATTCAATCTCGTTCCTTGACGAAGCCTTAACTTCAGTACATTTGAACACGTCACGTACTACTTCGTCAAATAGTAATTTTTCCAGGCCCACTTAAATGCAACATAATGTCTCCAACTGGACCTCAAAAGCACAGATATGCTGAGGGTTTAGCCAGTTTCTTAGTCATTATCCTTTGAGTTTTACCAAAGAGAACATTGGTTAAATATTTTTTTTACGAACAGAAGGGAAATGATACCACACTTTCACTGGAGAAGATGACAGAGCCACAGAAGCTTTAACGGCTGAAGAGTTGATGAGTGGGTGGTAGTGCTGTCACCTTATATTTGATATCCAAATAACCGTTTGAGCATGGGGATAAATATCCATACTCAAAGTGTATATAAATATTCAGATGTAAAATGTTAAGTGTAGCAGCACATTACAGTGGATCGTTCCATCCAACAAAGGAGCACTGTGTGGATGTATTTTGGGTTCTACACAGCTGAACCCAAAATTAAAATCAAAGACTGGGCTGAATGTCAGTAACTTGCAAAGCAGATAACAGACTCATCCTCCACAATAACCACCTGTTGACTTTTCATTACAGTTATGCAGTCCAGGGCAGCGGTGCTTTGTCATGTGTTCAACTGCTTTTCTTTCAGCAGGGTTGCGTGAATCTTTGATAATTATTACCAGAGCTAAATAACTGTTCACACTGGGGGCATCCACCTTCGATTGTCAACTCGGGGTTGGCGAGGTTTCACCGAGTTCCCAGTAGGAAATTCCGACTTCGGGGGACAGTCCAGTTGCAGTTTCCTACTCAGAACCCAGAAATTCCTACTTCTGACTACAACTTGAATGAACCAAAACACGTGATCCAGACTTAAGCGTGTGTTTGTTGTGATGCTAATAAAAATGCAACTCAGATCTTCCTCAGAACTCTGCATTGCTTTACAACTTCTTTTTTCAACAGCTTACAGGATGAAAAGCGACGAGGTAATGTATCTCTTTCTAGTTACGTAGTGGTAGTTTTTGATGTGTGACAACAAGCAATTTTTGGAACACTTATTATCGTAGTTTTGTAGCCCGCTGTCCGACCTGACCATTAGCTAAGGAATAGCATTTATAGATAACCTATTTTGATCCTATAAAACTCATCTTAAAGTGTGTATTTCTATTAGGCATATATCTAAAAGTGGGACTTTTTTGTAATTACTTTAAAACTCCTCATAGCATCTTTAAGTTTGATTTTGGGGAAAACTGACAGCCATAAGGGGTGGGTGATTTTATTTACAACCCAACGTTACCATGACCACAGGAAATAACTGAACAGTTGGTTACATACATTTATAATAAATGTCAGCTAACAGTCATGGGCTTTTAATCAGTTGGCGCACCTCTACTTATAATCATATTAATGATGTAAGTCTAACAGTAATTACAATGAAAGGATAGTTTATTTTAATTTCAATAAATATATGATTGTCTGTTCTTGGTTTTCTAAGTATCATTCTAATAATGTCTGAATTATACAACAAAAACATACACTTCTCAGGTTAACAAATATGTGCAATGGAATGAACAAAATGGCTAAAACTACAGATTCTAGGTCTATCTGCTGTAATAGATGTTAATGGTACATTTTGCAGTATTTTTGCAGTATAAGTATTTTTATGCTTTTATAAATATAGTTATCATCCCCCATATTAGATTATGTGTGAAACACTGAACAGCCACTCATAATCAAGATTTGCTTGTCTTAAAGAAAAAAAAAACATTACATTAACAGATACAAGCTCTGATTTACTGAAAAAACTGTAACTTTCTTTCCTTTTTAAATGCTTATTAATGATAAAATCAGATTTTTTTTTCAATTCTTATAAGAATGTTTCATATTATCTGAATGTGGGTTTATTCATAGGAGACACAGGTTTAATGGTACAGAGCAGTAAAAATCTCTTTTTGGGTCCAAAGAATGAGTTAATCGTCACAGAGCTGGCAGTTGAATGGAGCTGCTGAGTTTAATCTGACCACAATGACATGTTTGATTGGTCAGTGCCGGGGCCTGTGCGAGCTGCTGTGTGGGTGGGTGCGTGTGGAGGGTAGCCCTCTCCTGTGGCAGCGGAGAACAAACATAAATCTTCTTCAACAATCTATTTTCCATCATACTTATTCACAGGGGACATCTCAAAGTGGTCTTTACCCTTTCTGTCAATGGCTGCCCTCATCCATCAATTTCATAGAGAATTATACCCCAGATCGATGTAGTTCACGACCGCTGAGCATTTGTCGAGGGGTTGAGGTGCAGGGAGGTGGAGGGGGTCGGGTGGATGCGTCACTGCTTGCTTTTTCTCATGGCTACTTTTGATTGGCAGTGTTAGTCCCGATCATTACGTCTTTTTTTTTTGTTGGAACTGAAAATTTAAAAGCATTGCAAAGAGGTCAAACAAGCAGGAAACACTCAAAAATAAATGGAAATGAGTGAATAACAGAATAGTAAAACTCTTGCATCAATGTTTCACTTGTGCTCAGATCCCATCAGTGCGGGGCTTTATTTTTAATTAGATTAAAACACTTTGGTTGCCATTATTCCACATTGAAAGAAATTTAAACATGAAGTGAAATGCATACTCACTGCAGCTAATACACCAGCAGGCAGAGGACACATCAAACAAAGCTTTTAGTTCAGCAAATGGCATATTTATTCTTAACATGAAACAAAAGATCAGAGGAAAAACACACTTATAAGTCCTTGAGTGCATGGCGTCACAGCCTCTTAAACTTCAGTCATGTCCTTGTTTCCTGCTGTTGTCAAAAGCTATTATTCAAAGGAAAAAAAGTTCAATTTAAGAGGAAGGACACACTAATAATGGGTGTGAGGGACAAGGCCCCGTCTGGCCATTATGGAATATGTAGTAATACCATTACACACCCTGTGACAAAGATATTCAGGCTGGATAATGGAGCTATGAAGAGCTGCAGCACAATGCATAATTGCTCCTTCTGAAACATTGATGAATTAAATTAGGGGGTGGTGGGATCAAATTCATAAATCAAATTACAGTACCTTTGCTTCTGCATGCTTAAACCGCCGAGGACTCTTTAGAAGTGGCTTTCAAATTGCAGGGGGGCTAAAGTAAATGAAGTAGGCATAATTATGTGTATCTTCTCACTCCGGCATTGTCTCCGATGAATTTTTTACTAAGGCGACCATTAGCTACAAACTAATACCAGTTAAGCCTGAGCAAAACTGAATTATTAAATCTGTCAGCCAATATCCTATTACGGCCTACTTATGAATAGTTGATTTTATTTTGTATAATTGACAAGGCTTATCGCGCAGTGAGGCTTTCCGTGGCAGCTTGGGTTTTGAGATGGGGCGATACGTAAAGGGCTCGCAGGTACAAAAGGGAGGGCTCACGTCAGGTTCATTCAACGCTGCTGCTTGGTTTCCTTTCAGGTGGGATCTTATGACCTGTCATAACAGCTTTATGGGGAGATGGAGTATCAGGCAGCACGGGAGGGGAACATGCTTACCTTCCATCTGACTAACATGTAATGAATGAAAGGCCGTTTATGATGATCATGATTATGATCAAACGTTCAATGCAGATCTGCTGTTTTTGCACCAACACATAAAACTGATGAAATGATAGATTGGATGTGAAGCAAAGTTGTTGTCCTGTATATAAAATGTGCCACAGAAATAACATTTAACTTGACATGACAGACACAAAATAGCATCATTAACTGAACCTTTTAACTAGGGATTCCTGATCATGTTTTTTGCTGCTGATGCTGACATGGATATTGTGCTTTAAAAAAACCCACTAGTTTAGCTGTTGGTCAGAACCTCTAACAGGAAGCAGCGTTACCTGCTAAAAAAATCCACATTACTCTATCAACAACAGGATTTACTAAATATGTTCAAAAGAGCAAAAGAAATCACACAATGATATTGAAAAATATCAATCCATCTGACTAAATCATGGATGCTTTCCCACATACAGCTTATTTGCTTTGTCCTTTTTTAGGTGATTAAATTACATATTGTTCATTTTTACTTCTTCTATTTGATCAGTTCACCCTGCAGTATTTTAATGCAGGCAGGCCAAATCCCACACAAAGTAGGGCTGCCCACTCTACCACACTACCTTCTTTTTCTGCTATGACATTCTCACTGGTCACACTTTGCACTCACCAAAGCAAATTGAACAACTCTGCTGAAAATATACGATATGGTTTCACTTTGGGAAGACAGCAAGACATATTTGTTTGTCTGTTGTTGTTTACCATTTGACACGTTTTACTTTTTAAAAAAATCAAGTCAGAGCATTTTCAGAGGCCATCAGTTATAACAGTATCCACCTCTACACCTGGAGCAGTGGCAGCAGAAAGACTCTGATGGCAGTATGAAAAAAAAAAAATGTAGCAACCAGCTTTGCAAGAGTGGAGTTTCAAACAAGAAAAAGGATGAATCCTCATTCTTTAGTAGGACATTTACATGTGATGTCACACTCCATCCCAGCTGGGCATTAAAAGCATACAAATCAACATGTATCTTTAATAATGTTTTGCATTTTTTCCCCTCCAAAGCAGAGATCAACTGCTGTTTCCACACATCATTCATCAAAATGAACTACAATAGCTGCTTGTTTTAGATATTTTTTTTCCTTTCTGGATCTAAAACCCCCAGCATAACTGAGCCTTTGTCAAGCCTTGCTGTTAACAACAATGATACTCTAATAAGTTGTAGGAAAAGTGCTATACAAATAAAGTTTGATTGATTGAGTTTGATAAAGTTTGATAAGTGCTGTATACCTGAGTAACTGTTACGGGATAAAACAAAATCTGTGATTGTTGTCCTCCAAAACAATAGAAAAAACATTGTTTTTTGATTAACTTTTATTCATGTTAACTGATTGGATTTTCTCAATATTTGGCCTCAGTGAAAGAGTAAAGACTAAACTACAGGTAGATGTATGAAGCAAAGACAAATCTAAATGAGTCTGTTCGCATTACTGGTGCATGACCATGTCATTTAACACTGGCTGTTAACATCTACAAAATCCAACGTATTTCCATTAAACTCTCCTGAACACTGGTTTTAACAGTATTCCAATTTTTCTCATAACTTTGAGTCTAAGTAAGTTATCTTTGTGATTTTTGGTGTTTAAGTAACTAATTCATGATAACAGTTGTACCACGATACATCGAAATAGACACTCCAAATAGCACCCTAAGAGCACAAGTGTCCGTCAAGGCATTTCTGATATTGTTAGCAAATTTGCTAACTGCCCTTTAGCACAAGTAAACAAATCCTAAATTCAATCCTAAATTAGCATCTATATTCACATCTCAGCTAAATTCTTATTACCCCTTAATTTTTCAAAAGCCAACATTTCCAGTAAATGTCATCCAAATCTCCGAAAGCTTTTTTGAGTCATCTGTCCAACAGAAGACAAATGGACTGACAGATGGATAGAGGAACAAGCAAACAAATGGAAAAACACTGACAAGTACACAACCTCCTTGGCAGAGGTAGTCACGCACACAGTGGTTTTTGCAGCTGCAGACACCAAAGTGTTTACCACTGGTAATTAATGACACACTTCTCCAAAACACGTTATTTTGATTAGCCAATGAAAATCACTTTGCAATCAATTGGAGCATCTCTACTTGTTTACAATTTTTATCAACATTTTTTTAATTTTGTTCTTTGCCATCTCTGTTTTAATGTCACAAAAATGTGTTTACATTGTTCCTCCTTTCCTGTTTTAAAATGAACCTCTGTGGTTTGTTGAATGCTGTCTTTTGGCAAAGCTTAACTCTAATAGTTTAAAAGTGCAAACATATAAAATATCTTTACTAATAATCACAAATATAATATTCCAGTCTCATATCCTTGACTCACAAAGTTTGTAGCAAAATGAAATGTCCTAAAAGCAAATAAATATCCACAAATATGCAGCCCTATTTGTCTCCCTAACATCCCTCTCTAATATGCAAATCCCTATCGCACACACACTCTCACACATACACACACACTTAAGACATTAAGTCCTCAACCTGGACCGGGCTTGTGAGGGATATTGGCATGTACACGAGATTGATGAAAATTACTTCAGGAGCATTTATTTCTTCTAATACCACTGAAAGAAGAGTGTGCACTCAGGAGATATTTGATCTGAATTAGGGAAACTGATGAAGCAATTGATTAATTGGAATTTAAGCCATCAGTCACCGGAGCCATCAGCAGCATCATTTACATTCCAAACAATCAGCTGATGGCCCAATAGGACACTGAGTATTAATACGCAGAGTCAATGCGATACTGCCACGTCGCCACCAACCCCTATTGACAGCCACAATGACACTTTTAATCCCCACTTGATCAAATTGCATATATTTTGGGATTTCCACACCAATTCAATAAATCTTATGAATTTTTAATCTGGTAGGAGGAGCAGGGGTGTTAAATGAAAGAGGTTTTTCCTCTTTTTCACACACAGTGACACACATTGAATCCCAGATCTGCCATTAACTACTGAACACAGTTTTTTTCTTAACTGTCACTATATATCTTGAACATAAACTTTCAATTGTTAGCCCATGACATGCAAGAATAACCGTCAAGATTATGTGAAATGCTGGACCATAAGAGATCCCTTCACCTACAGTGGCCCAAAGTGCCCATATGTGTGTAATTAAATTGATTTTAAAATGAATACTGTTTAACACAAGTAATCATAACAGAAAATGTTGAGTTCACAATGACATTTGTCCTAACTGATCACTTAAAATGTCAAAACTGAGCATTTTATTTAGTAGATTATTATCTGCTGAAAAAGATATTGCCTCTGATCACTGTTTGACAACTTAAGTCTCTTAGTTAAATTTTAATGTTTAAAGGTGCTATGAGGAGAATCTATTTCCGGCAACATCAAGACTCTGCTACCCATGAGCATGCACGGCGACTGTCGACCCAAGCCAAAGCGTGCTTTTGTTGTGATGCTAATAAATGCAGCTTGGACCTTCCTCAGAACTCTGCATTGCATAACAACTTCTTTTTTCACAACTTACAAGATGCAAAGCGACGAGGTAATGTAACTCTTTCTAGTTACGTAGCGGTAGTTTTTGATGTGTGACAACAAGCAATTTTTGGAACACTTAGTATCGTAGTTTTGTAGCCGGATATATATCGCTACTTACAGCCCGGTGCTCTAAGACGTGTCCGAATAATATAAATTTGCTCTGGTTTTAATTGTCTTGTTCCTGAAGTTGAGTATCCAGGCCAGTCCAGCCCTGTCCGACCCGACCACAAAGCTAAGGAATAGCATTTATAGATAACCTATTTTGATGCTATAAAACTCATCTTAAAGTGTGTATTACGATCAGGCAAATATCTAAAAGTGAGACTTTTTTGTTATTACTTAGAAACTCCTCATAGCATCTTTAAAATAAGGTGTGTTTCCTTTCTATCTAAAGATAGATCAATATGTTTTAAACATTATGTGCACAATTACATGACCAGCGCCAAGTGTTTTGGCGGGAAGCGCAGGTGTCTTCACTTATTCTCAAGCTGTTAAAATAGCACATTTTGCACTCCCATCTGACCCATGGTCAGATGCAATATTTCTGCTCAAGGCAGAGACTTTCTGTATATATACGTCCACTTTTTCCTCCAGTTCAGTTTTACTGGCATTCATTTACCACCAGGAAAAACAAACAAGCACAAAACTGGAAGAGCACAAACTTGCGTCAAGTCTTACAATACCTTGGAACTTGTTTTCTGAGTACCAAGTCTACTTTGCGGTAATCCTTTCTGTCTGTACGTTTGTGACTAAGATAAAGAAAAAAAAATCTCAACAGATTTGGGGGAAAATTTTAGGGAATATCGGTCATGTGATTTTGGTGGTGACCTGAATCCAGATGCAGATCCAGAGATGTTTTTAAGGATCTGTCGTCACTGAGCAATGAGCAACTTCTTCACATTTTCTTTCTTTCTTTTTTTTTTGCTGTTGGTGTCAGACATGCCTTGGGGAGGGTTTATGCTTGTTATAAACTGCCGAGGAGGTTATATTTTTGTAACTGTTTGTTCATTTGTTTATTTGTAAGCTAGATCATTTCAAAAGTTTTAATTCAATCATTTAGGATTTTTTAGATTAAGGACTTTTAAGGATTTTTTTTAACTATTTGCCAAAATTGCATGAAAGCCAGATTACCTTATTTTGAGAATGACTCACTCAACAATGTTGTCTTTTAGATCAGTTTCGGACAAGGAGCTCTTTCGAGCGTTTTTTTTTTTAAATTAATATATATATGTGATATTACCCTCAAATAATTCTATAATGCTCAAGTCATGCTGCTCAGGAGCCACTGTTCTATGACCTGAAAACTCAGAAATAACTTTGTGTAAACAAAAAAATTCAGACATATTTAAATTAATCACAGGAGAAAGAAAAAAACTGAATTAGTCATCCCAAACGCACAGAACTGGAATTAGTATTTCAAACTGTCATCTCTTACAAAAGAAGAAATAAGGATTAGAGCATAGTGTGGAATATAATTAATCTGCCTTGGCTCACATCCTGGAGATCACAAGTTTTTGCTGGCACCAGCCTATGATGTCATCAGTGCGAAGCCTTTCCCAGACTGTTTTTGATGCATTACCAGTGACATACTTTTTGTGGGTTAATTCTGACATCCACCCTAACAAGCTCAAAATGTTCCCAATATAACATTATAATACTGTAAATACCCATAATCAGCTTTGGAAACTGATACTTTCCGGGGAGGGCCTGCCACGACGAGAAAAAAAATCCAACAATAAAAAAACAAAGTCATGTAACAGGAAATACTTGGAATAAAAATAGAGTCAAGCAAAACATGACAAAACAGCAACAAAACACGTCAGGAGCTACAGTGAGTCAGACTGTGAGCCATGGTGCTGGGACTCATAAGAGGGCATGAATAACCTTTAGCTTAGTTTCAAACAGACTACAAATAGTTTTTGTTCTCCTGCTTTGGCACAAATTCACAGACGCAAACATGAATTACATGCCGAGCTATATGATTCACAGAAGGCACTGATTGTTCTTTCAAAGTGCCCATTACAGAGGCCTATCATTGCAGCATCAAGCCCTCCTTCCCATTGACAGTGCTGACGTTTTCCCACTTGGCCTGAGCCCCCTACTGACAGCAACCCCACTAAAGCCCCCTCCCTCCCCCGTCTCCCCCTCCCTTTAGCTGCAGCTCTCTATGTTAGATTTTGCTGAAGAAGTTAGTCATTAGTTGAAACAGCAGAGTGTTGTAATGAAATCTGCCGGCCACATCAATAGTGTTTACTGTTGCCAGTTTGCTTTGCTCCATGCTTTTTTAATTTATTTGTTTGCTGAGCAGCATCACTGAAAGGATGTTTGCCCCTGCTGCTGTGAGATCTGCCCGCACGTGGATCACGTATATGTAACATTTATAAGCAGCTTATCATGTAGCCTGCAGGTTAATCATTTATCAACACCTCATCACATCACAGTGATGGATCTCTCCGAAGAAAGGTGTTGCACCCTTGTAAGGGAAGAAACAAGGAATGATCAAACTCTGTTGTTGGTTTTCATTTAACAGTGTCAGAAACTGTATTTCAATGGATACACATTTATAGATTGAAAAGATCTACTTAGGAAAACATGCATAATTTCATCTAACATAAACACAAGATAGATAGATAGATAGATAGATAGATAGATAGATAGATAGATAGATAGATAGATAGATAGATAGATAGATAGATAGATAGATGTACATATTATTTTTGCTTGGTCTTTAAACCAAGCAGCAGTGTAACATATATTTGCTCTTTCAGCAAACTGAATTAAATGTTATATGATGAATAGTATAGTCTAACTCAGAGCATGCAATGCTATAGGACATATCATTATAATTTAGCTATTTAGATGATGTAGGTGTACATTGGTTTATAAATAGGTTTGTTGTGAGCATAAGATAAATTATACTGAAAGAGTTTGACAGAGTTTTGTCAAATTAATTTACACATCATAACTTGGTCAGAACTCTAGCCTGATGATTTATATATTCTCTCTTTTTGTTGTTCCTCTAAAACACAAAACTTGAATGAAAACAACTAAAAATGTCTACCTAGATGAAAGTTATATTTGACTGGAGCATTCCCACATCACCATGAATCATGAAAAATAAACCAGACACGTCCAGCAAAGCATAAAACCACATCATCGCTAATTTTCAAAATCTTCACAGATAAATCAAGTGATTAGTTTAAGCAGTTATAAGTAGGGGTGTCCCGATACAACTATTTCACCTCCGATACGATACCGATATTGCAGCCTTGAGTATTGGCCGATACCGATATCAATCCGATACGATATCAGCAGGAATCATACAGACTTTTATTACCTATTTTGTAGTATGGACTGCAAGAAAAGGCTTGATCAGGTCAGATTACTCAAACAGAGAACAGTAGTCAGCAATAGTAGGTATGAGAAAAACTGACCCATTTGTTATTAACCAATAGGTTAAATAAATTTTAACCTCAAACATAAGAATATCGTACAGTTAAAACAACATGAATAAAAACTATTAGAAGACCCTGAAAAGTGACCTCAATAAATCAAACAAAAACATATTTCACCAACTGCAAAATAACCACTGTGCTGAACTTAAACATAAGCATATTCTACAACTGAATAAAATAAAAAAATAAATATATTTGAATGGACTGCTTGTATCGGAGTGCTGATATCGGAGATTTAGGATGCAGGCCGATATAATCCGATGTTTGTTTTTTTGACCGATATCCGATATCAGTATCGGATCGGGACATCCCTAGTTATAAGGTTAATTTACAAATGTCCAATTGATTAAACATCAAATATTAGTTTCAAACCTTTACTGTACTCATTTTCTGCTGAAATAATTTGATTAAATTCCCATGTTTGTGTAAAACACACAGGACTGCCTTTATTAGTATCTGCATGTATCAGTGACATTAATGAATATCTATACAAATAGTATGTATGTAACCCCAATGAGAACCTTTGAATGTGTGTGTTTTTGTTTGTTTCTAGACACATTTTATGCCCAGGGGAGCACATATAACCACATAGCCCACAGTGTTGGGCATGCATGATGTCAAACACCATACAGATGAGCATGGCATCTGCAGCTGCCACACAAATGCAGGCATCTTGGGTACAGGTTGTTTTCTGCAGTGCTGATGAATTCTTGAAAAAATTCCTAGATGTACATCCAAATTTATATCACCAAAACCTAATTTCTTCTGCCTTGTGCCATAATGGACAATCCTTGACAATGTCAATCAAATTCAATAGAGAACTTGTTGAGTGGAAAACTGAGCAATCTTGCAATGTTAACAAATCCTTGAAAAAATAAATTCCTGTATCCCCATCTGTATTCAGAACATCACCAAAATCAAATCACCTCTCCCTTTCACCAACATTCTCAGAGATTTCATTGAAGTTCATCATAACTTTTTGACTTATCTTGCTAACAATCAGAAAAACAGACAGACAGACAGACCAACAGTGACAAAAGCATTTTAACCTCCTTGGTGAAGTTTCAGTGGGTTCTTGCTCAGAGGTCAAAGCCTTGGTCCTAATTATACAGGAAACATTCAAAGTCTTTTAACCTCCCCAACTCACTGGGATGGCCATTGCCCCCATATGGTAGCTCTTATATTGTTTATTTATGTATTTGTCACCAGGAACAGATTTTTATGGAAACAAGCTTAACCTTTTGCAGATCTGTGGTCAGCCTCAGGCTAAATGTATCCCTGAAGGAAAGTTTTTCATCTAACCATTAGATGCAGTATTTTTTTCCTCCTCTGCATATATATGTTCATATAGGTAAGGTCATGGATACTCATCTGTCCCAAAAATAAACTGCATGGCGCATGTGCAAATCATCGAGGACGTGCATGTTAATAGGACAACAGAACAAAGCCTCCGTTTTCAAGTACAAAAAGATTGGTACAAAGTGTTATGGCCAACTTTTTAAGAGAGGACAAGGATGATTTCTTTGGGACTCATGAATATTCACGACCTTACCTTTCTGAACCAGAATATATGAAAGGGGAATTAAATGTTTTAGAAGGTCAGCACACAAGAAGGGCAGCTGAGGCAGTAGAGTAGTTAGTGTTGTATGTATTTCTTTGAAAATGAGTTTGAGGTGCTAATCTTTCCCTTAAAATATATAATGAAACATAAAAAATATGGGTCACAATAAGCACACGGACTGTGTAGATTCCTTGAACAGTTTGTCTGTGACTGTAGGCAGAGACAGGCAAATGCTACCCACTGTCTCACAGGGCTCTAATTTCATGTACCAGGTGTGGCGCACCTGCCCTGAGCTGCGCCTGTGCCACGTTGTGCCAACAGGATGTGTCCAGGGCATTTTGAAACTTTCGTGCACGGCACAGTCTGGCGCAGTGAGGTGCACCCATGCCTCCATCCCTCCCACCGGTACAAGGGAGGAGATAAGGTGTAAGTTCGTTTAACACAGCCAAGTGTAATCTTCAACAATCAAATGAATGCCTCTCCTTGCCTTTAAATGCACTGTGATGAAGATGTTCAGAGCAACTGGGAGCAACTGGGGGAGCCCGAGGCCATGATTCGCTTCACTATGTGGACCACCTCGCGGGAAGGATGTGACCTGTTCCTGTGTAATAAATAGGAGTACAAAACTAAATGACAGCTACATTTAAACAGAGCAGCAGGCTAATCCATTTATCATGCTTGTGATCTACCTGCATTCTTGGTTGGTCATGGCAAAACAGCAGAACCTTTGGTGATAAATCCTTTCCCAGTTACTTCTCTTCATCCTCCTTGCAATAATGTACTCCATCTTTTTTAGATAACATCATGAATAAAGATTAAAACAGAGAAATACGAGCAATCACAGGTAAATCCTAAAGACACAGAGTGACTTATATTTATTTCGTGAGCGTCTTTCTCTTTTTCTCTCTCTATTCTTTTGAATTTCATGAGATGAGAGAAGCCAGATATAGACTCTGTATCAGATATTGAGGTTGTTTGTGGTTGTCTTGAGAGATGTGAACTTGTTAGTTTGCATCACACTTCCAGCTGTTTTTCATTATGACAAACGTTTTTGATCTGACATCAGATGTGATGGGACAATTAATATAGATACAAATGTATATGCTAATTCAAACAGTTACATTAAATAGTGGTTGCCGTGATTGTTAATTGCATTGAAATGTGCCTGACACTCTGGAGACCTGATTCTGAGGTTTTGGTGACGTGTGCGCACTGTGTGCCTGTCAGCCAAATTACAGCTGCACTGTGTGCACTTACCTGTGTTGAAAAAAGACCAAGTTGGAGCAGGCGAGCTTTCAGTACACCTTGGACACAGTTTTTGGCACGAAATTCTCTTCTGTGCCAACCCGAAACTGTTGACGCTTTCCCTGGTGCACAGCAACAACCATCTCTACCAAATCGGCTGCACATGGAGGTGCACCGGACAAAATCACTACTGCACCGGGTGAGCCATGCTTCGCCACCCTGCGCTGCGCCAGGGAATAAGGACATCCAGTGTTTGAGCTATGCTAATTAGCGGTTGGCAAACTCTGACTGTCTCTTCCTTGTTACTGCATGCACAGTCAAATGAATGGTGTCTATCTGCTTGTCATGGACTCGGGAGGTAAGACACAAATAAACAAAAAAAAAATGTTGGCGTATCCCTTTAACAGCAAACAAGCAATTTCAATAACCTGAATTTGAAATTTTGCTTCTCTGATTTTCACAGATTTTTACCACAAATGTAGTCTTTCTACTCGCTTTCACTTCACAATGTATTAACAGAGACACAGGAAACTCAATCCCCTTGTGGGGTAAAAAATAAAGTCATAACCAGCTTATAAAAATGAACTGTGATCTTCAGACCGATGGAGGATATTGACTATTTTTATATAGTAAATCAATATGAGTTAATAATGGATTTAAAGGGACATTTTAAAACACTTTAAATTATTTTTTGACCACTTATACTATTTATTTAACATATTTTACTTAATTTCAGATCTTTTGACCTCAGTGTAAATTTTTCTGCCCATTCTAAAAGCACTCTGCTCCTTGGCTGGCTGACGGAGAGGATTTTCCTCCAACTAGGTTATTTTCCCCCAACTTAAAGCTCTAATTAAGTAGCCAGAACGCTAAGTACCACAGAAACAGCCAGCAGGAACCACAGGAGACAAGCAGCACAACTACAGCAGCACCAGCAGCAGGCCCACTCACGGCGCTCTCTCCCTCAGACGGGTGTCAAAACACTCCCTCCTTCCCCCCAGTCTGCCTCCCATCAAGTCCCCAGCACAGAAATAGGAAGTGAGCCTGTGAGAGGAAAGATTAAAGTTTTCTGGAAGCACTGTTGGCAGCTGCACATGCCCTAAAGATAAACTTTATCCGGCCGCATGTGCAAAACTTTGCTGGAGCCATTTGTCATCTTCGAAAGTAATACATTTCCAAGTGGCCTGTGTTCAAGACGAGAACATGAGACTGGCCACCACATTGTGGTCTGCGAGTGGTCCGCTGTTTTGATGCAGAGGGCGAAGTCAGAATTATACCAAACATGTTCAAGGAGGGAAGGAAAAGGAGAAAAGAAAACTTGGATTTACATGAATGCTACTGTATGGGGACCTTTATTTACAACATGCTTTTCTGAAAGACGTGACACACAAGTTGGGGTCCAGTTTTCAAACACTGGTGAGGGTTCAATTTAAGAATAAAATAATTAAATTGGGACAACCTGTTCCCATTTTTCCCCTAATTTTTCTTAATTTGAGCTAATTGTACATGTTCAGGATGGTATGACTGACAGTACATTTATGATATGTGATTTATCAGCTTCAAATATCACCTGATATTTTCAAACTGATATATGTCAACATTCATTTTTTTACACTAAAATATATATCTTACCAATTATACACACATGCCTACTATGTACATGGTGTCTATGAACAGTGCTTAACAAAGACCAACACGTGATGTACAGTTTGTTCCGCAGATGCCCTCAATAAACAGCATTGATATTATTATGTTTTATGTGTCTGTAAAGGTTGAAACACCAGTATATAGAAATTTTCATATTGCTAAAACATAATAATCATTGTTTTTGAATGAATGAATTTTCATATTAGTTGTTTTCCATAAAAAAAAGCTCAAAAACAGATGGCACATCGTTTTTTCTTGATTAAAATGTGAAATTATAACAATTTAGCTGGATTAATAAAAAGGAAATGTGTTTGAGTGGTTTAATATTATGCATGACTGCTGAAATTCATTTTCAGTTTTAAAGTTTTTTTTTAATTCTTAAATGTTAAAGTTTAATAATTTGTAATTTCACTTGTATGCCTGCACATTTCTTTTTTAAGTCTTCTCATTATTTTTTCTCATCTATTGTAAAATATTGTATAAAACAACAACAGCAAATAAACTCTGTTATTTTATTACTAAGAAATTTACAAAGAGAAGAAAAATAAAGTGAAATGCTGGATTTAAATCTCTTCTTTATATTCTGATGCCACTGAGGATTGTCTAAATAATACAATTTGTTAGTTAACACAAGGCAAAAAGTCCCATGTGTCTATCATTGTGAAATGACAACCTAAAATAAATTGCTGTTCATACCCATTTAACCTCCATGGAGCTTTCACACAGACAAACATGACAGGACACACACTGACAAACACACAAACTGCCAATCCAAGCACTTGTGCCAGCCAGCCATCTGGTCAGAACATGATCATCATATGCAATCTGCCCACCCAGGCTGGCACTGATTCACCACACCGACACTCCAATTACCCTCATCATGCCAACACTACAGCAGAAAAGCAAACAGCACACCCAGGCCACAATGAGACCCACCTGTGCAGGGGTGAAGGGGCTGCCAGATCGACTAATAAAGAGAGGTCAGCATGTCACATAAAAACTGCTCTAAAATAACATTCATTTACAACAGAGCTCTGGGTTTTATTAGCATCTTAAAGCTAAAGGAAAGCTTGTGTGGTATGTTGTGAGGTTGGATTCATCGCTCTCCAAATCATCTGTCTTCATCATCACAATGGATTAAGGTTAGAAGGTCATGACCTTTAAATGATCAGAAAGCAAAGATAGTCAATGCCCACCCAGTAAGCATGGCTCACTGATGCAAACGTGAATGGAAAAAGGAGATTATTTTAAACTAGGATGCTCAATGATTAATGCAGAAATGTTAACAGCTGAAGGCCATTTATAGCAGCTATCATTACTGTCTTGCACTTCCAATTTTCATCCACACTGACAATGAGATTTTTTTGACCAGTTTCTATATTCATAAATCTACGGAGCCCCAGATATGACATGGTAAAAAAATACTAATTTGTTCCCACGAGATATTAATTTGTTCCCTCAAAATACTAATTCGTTACCACAAAATACTAATTTCTTCCCACGAGATATTAATTTGTTCCCTCGAAATATTAATTAGTTCCCACGAAATACTAATTCGTTCCCACAAGATATTAATTCGTTCCCGCGAATTATTCATCATTCCTGAACAGCTGAATACTACGGTAGGATACGGAGTCAGAGGTGCTGAACTATTCAGCACGATGGACAGGGAAACAGTGATTGAGTTTTGCTTTAGGCTGGGGATGAGCTATAAAGACATTCTGAAAAGCCTGGCAGTGCATGGATTTATTATCAGCGAGAGACAAGAAATCCCAAGGCTACTGCAGAACAGCAAATCCTCCAGGGCTCTGTACTCTACCGTACCAGTGGCGATTGCTCTAAAACTGCAAGGGAAGCTCAGCTTCCCTTAAAATGTCCCCAAAAAAGTGGTTTGCCACTTGACGAAGTGGCTGTACGGAACTGTAGCTTCTAGGAGTGATTAACAATTCGCGGGAATGAATTAGTATTTTGAGGGAATGAATTAGTATCTCGTGCGCACGTTATACCTATATTGTGGCCACAATTTATTTATTTTTCCCCCATGTCATGTCTGGGGCTCCGTATAAATCAAAGGACATGGTAAGAAATATGATAATAATAATTTCCAACTCTACCATGAACTATATCATCACAAAAAAGCATCCAGTTTCCATTTGAAATACTGCTTGTATGCACAGACCAATCATTAGATCTGAACAATGAGTCTCCAAAACCTATTGTTCATTCATTTATTTATCTTTATTAATTTTATTTTACAGACAACAGAGGTTTTTTTTGGAAATCAATATACATAAGGTTTCCTGGTCTCAGAAACCTAGAAAATTTTAAAAATAGAGTCCTTCAGAAAGCAAAAATACAAATAGGCTAAATAAGAGTTTCCTGATAGATTAAAATGCAGCTGCTTCAGTTTTCCCCTCCCAGCCAATTTCATGTTGAATGCCTGCCAAGTTTAAGCCAATTACCAGCCAACTTCCAGCCACTAGGGGACCCATTCACTTCCATGGAGCAAAATGGTGCTTCCCTCAAAAAACCCCGTCCAGTGCCCCTCTAAGGGTAGCATAAGCGTTAAAGAGTCACAGCGTGTTTGTCACATCATCATGGTAACAGGCAGAAATAACTTTATGGTTAGAAAAAATGAATTAAATGACTAAAGGGGATTTAGGTGTGCATTTTGTTTTGACCTGTCCACTGCGCTGTCTGGGAATGGACTGCTATGAGTCATTTAATGGCCTGGTTTGCCTTTATTTTCCATCACTGTTTAGTAGAGAAAAAATTGTGTGAGTACCATATAGCTGCTGCCCTGAAGGTCTCTATTCAATGAAAACAGCCCACAATAGGAATGTACTTATCAATGGTTTCATTTTGATGAAAGCATTTTGTATTAAGAATAAATACATCTTGAAATTGGACTTCCTGGTTAGCGCTCTAAGCTAATTACAAAGCTTCTAGGGTGTCTTGTAGTGTAAACCAAAAACTTAAGCCGTAAGAACTTTTTCCCAAACACTGTCATATGCTGTTCTCCATTTCGATTTGTTGCTCATAGTAGTGGTAGAGAAGCAGTAGAGTATGCTGTAAAGCCATAACATGCTCTGTAGCTTTTGCAGCCTGATCGTGACACCGTGTTTCACAATTGTTTCCATTGCTGTCAGGGTTTGTGCATGTGGTTTTAGGGAGAGGTGGGGCCTATGACGTCATAATTTATGAAATTATCTGTATTTTCAAATTGTTGCACACATGTTCAAGCAAGGCTGGCTTTTTCAGATGTATCCACTCAGAGACCGTTTTTAAAAATATGCTTTGCAGGCACCCGAAACACGAAATCGGTGCAGACAAAACACCTATATGATTAACAGATTTGCCCTATTTTCCTGCATACGAGCAGGGTTTGGACCTGTGAGTCAGGACTTCATATCGTTACAGGCATTCTTCCATTACAACAAATAAACATGGCAGAATGTGCTGTAGGGGATAAGAGATGTAGCACAATATAAAAAAAAAATAAAAATGTACCCCCCCCCCCCCCCCCCATTAAAATATTTCTTACCTTTTGCCACTTTCACAAAAACCAGTGACACCAATATGCTTAGCTGCATGATGTCTAACAAGGAACTCAGAGTACGTTGAGCACAATCAAGTTCACAGGAGTGATTTCACAGGTTTGACTGTAGTGCGGCCCACTTTTAGCCAGTAAATCACAGGTTATGGATGGCTTGGGATGCTGTATTCGTCTCCCTGTGGATGGCTCCTTTAATGTGGTTGGACGTTGAAAAAGAAATAAACAATGTGGAAGGGGAAGGTGACAGTAGATCACTACTTGACTTAAATATGTCGTGATTACCTCCGCCAAGGAGGTTATGTTTTCGGGAGAGTTTGTCTGTCTGTCTGTGAACAAAATAACTCAAAAAATTATGGATGGATTTTGATGAAATTTTCAGGAATTGTTCAGCATGGGAAAAGGAAGAAGTGATTCAATTTTGGTGTTGATCCGGATCACAGTCTGGATCGAAAATTGTGATTTCCGCGAAGACCTACTGAACTAAAATAGATATCATTATGAAACGAATTGCTAATGGTATGTTTCATGGTCAAGGAATCTAAATATTTAAATGAACTAAAGGTAGGACTAATATGTGTGGTAAAAATCACAATATGGGAGAGGACTGTAGTGCTGGTGGAGGTCTGCGCTCTCCGAGTGCTTTTCTAGTTGTTAATGCCATTACAACTGTCAGGAGATGAAAAAAATGGGAGTTTCGAGATAGAAACACCAGAGAAATAGGACTTGGGTTTAATTGTTTAGCTGTAAAGCTAATAGAATCTGTTACCCTGAACAACATTATTTTTATCTGTTAAGTTGATTTTTTAGGACTGTTATTCTAACAAGAGACTTGACAGAGTTATGGCTGATTCTAAGAGAACTCAGACTTGACCTGGACTGTCCCTCAAAGACTTAGATGTGCATTAGGTAATTTGTGCATATTCCTGAAAGGAACAAAGTGGCAGGATTAAGTAGTAAATCCTGTCTGTTTATCAGTCTTTTGTCATGCAATTGCATGTTTCTGCAGCAAAAATAAACAGGCTCAGTCATCACAATTACGAAAACAAAACACATCTCGCTGCAACTGCTAAAAAAAATTATGAATGTTAATGGTTTTTGAACTATTTTAGATAATTTTGGTTTCCCCAAAACATCATGGCTAACGCCCAACATGCTAACCTGGCCTAATCACCACAGTGAGACACAGCTGCAACTTAACCTACCCTCCGGGCGAACATTAAATAAAACTGAGGGGTAATGTTGTGCAGTTACCTCTAGTTCACTTCACCCTGCTGTTAGCATTACCTCATAGCAATGACCAAAAAGCTAACGATGAAATCAACAATGGCAGCAAAGAAACTCCTCAAGCCAGGGGATGGGGATACTCAAGTAGAGGTAGCCTTTCACAAATTAAAATGCTTGTTAAGTGATGTTATATCCACAGGCTCAACAGTGGGCTAAATACACGAGTTTACATTTATACAGCCTGCTAGATAGGCTACAGGTTTTTGTTGTCTACCCTCACTTGTTGTGGACTGGGAGGCAGACCAAATACCCAAAAATGTTTTCAAAAGCCTTCAAAAAGGGATTTTTGCATAATATTTGCCCCCTAAAATCATCCTCATCACAATTTATGAGGAAAAGTTGATAGCCCTGATTCAAACTTAACCCAGTATCCGGTAAAGTTTGGTGTGAAATTAAGAGTAAAAGTTTCTAAATGATGGATTGTGGCTCATCACTGAAGCCTGACCGCTGCGTATGTGGCCCCTATCAGCTGATAAGCCCACTGGCTCAACATTGATCTATCTCTCAGCCCATCTCCCTTTTCTTAATTTTAATTTTCCCATTCCTAACCCATGCTAATTCCCCCCTCTGCTGTATGATCCATAGAGCAGAGGCCTCGGCAGCACAGAGTGCCAGGAAGGGTCACTGTTAATTATATCCATTTAATACCCACTTATGTCTGCAGCGACGTCTTCCTCCCGAGGTCACGCAGACTTCGCCCTGCACTTTATCCAATAATCTCACAGAATATAGGCTTGGATATTCCAAAAGATCAATGTCATTAACAAGGAGCCACAGAATGCATTTGATTATAGATGTAATTAGTACAGGCTTGAGGGGACTTACCCCTATACACAAAGAGGCAAAATCCATTTAGTATCAAAATTGCCTTGAAGATGGACACCACTTTGAGATCATTTTTGCAACTGATGACCGCCATAATTCAATCAGTATCTCTAATGACAGGGAATTAGGGCTCATATACATAATACTTGTGCCTAACTTTGACTGATAGAAGAGAGCATTAAATGTGGCTGAAAGCAAGCTGTGCTCCAAGTTTCGACGCAAGGGTTCAATTTACTGTCACCAGTCGCACTTCGAATGGGTGCTTGTCTGTTCATTGCCAATTTACCTGTAGAAAAAAAAGAAGCAAAGCAATCCTATTGGTTGAGTGTCTCTGAGGACCTTGAAAGGTGACACTGCAGATGCTGCATTAAGACGATGAGCTTTTAATAATTCTGTCACACAGCCGGAGAATATCAGGCCAGGATCACTTTACAGGCCAGCCATTGCTCCAATGAGAGGACGGCCTCATTAAAACTCCTTACCCTGCTGACTTTATCTCTGCGTCATCAGATCACTCTTCTCTCAACACAGCAGCAAACAATAATGCAACATTTTTAAGACAAACTGATCAAACAGTCAACAATCATCATCACCTTAATAATGGGTGACTGCAGGAAACACCGAGCTAAATACTGATAAAAATATCTTTTGAGGTTTAGAAAACACTGAAATAAGTGTGTTGTACTACTTCAACTATTGACTGCATAAATGAGTGACATTGAATTTGACTTGAGTTGGCACCTGGTCAACTCAGTCTGTGAGTGTGCCAGTGTTAGCTTAGTTTGGTCTAATATTCTTTAATATAATCTACTGATAGTGACAATAATTAATTCAACTTTTCACACTGAAGCATGGGAGAGTACAGACCCTGTTTATCTGGGACTTTTGCTTCTACATCAATCAGTAAAATTGGCCAAAAACAGGGGTGGACAGTAACGAAGTAGATTTACTTGAGTACTGTACTTAAGTACATTTTTTGAGTATCTGTACTTTACTTGAGTTATTTTTCTTTTTGGAACTTATGACGTTTACTTCACTACATTTAAAAGACAAATATTCTACTTTTAACTCCACTTCATTTCTATAAATGGGCTCGTTACTTGTTACTTTTAGGTACAGGTATGAAGTCAGCGGATGAAATTTATTTTCATTTCTAAAATGTGATTCGTTCAAGTGGTGTTATCTATACTTTATGCATCCTGTTCCACACTCCAGTCCAGTTGCTGGCGGTAATGAACTTTTGAGTTGGTTTGCCAACCGCCATTAAACAACAAAGAAGAAGAAGAAGATGCGCATGCGCTACTGCGATCAGGCAGATAAAGGTTGAGCTAACGTTGGTGGTTATGGTTCGTCTTGGCAGTAATGATGGCTACTATGGCAGATAAAGATGACAATTCCACACCAGAGCTCCCATGGCCATATCTGAAAGGGGGAGTTAAATAAAAAAAAGAAAATGGCAATGGTTGTCCTTTTGTTGATTCATTAGTGTTTCAGGATGCATTTCCATGGGCTTTGTAGCATATTTTCAAACTCTTTATTCTACATGATCTATAAGCAGGTCAGTGCATTCTGTAGATTGTTTCAGTCATTATGTTCTGTAAGGTCAACGGGAAAATGTACTTTTAATACTTGAGTGTTTTCAAAAGCAGGTACTCCAGTACTTAAACTTAAGTAAAATTTTGACAGAGCAACTTTCCCTTGTATTGGAGTGGTATTTGAACATGAGTATCTATACTTTGACTTGAGTACTGGCATTGAGTACTTTGTCCACCACTGGCCAAAAACCATCAGGCACTCTTTAGACCACAACACCAACACAGTCACAATGATGAATAGAGATATGGAGCATAGATAATGCTAGTGTTGAGGTATTTGAAAATGATGGTTATTAATGGTGTCCGCTAATCAGTCAAGACTTAATAAACTAATCACCCCCAACAAACGTCCCTGTTTATATGTTCTTTAATTGAGGACCTAATTTAATAAAGTCATCAATCCATGAGGATGTCTATTTAAAAAAGATATATCCAGTGATTTAGTTTCATGGAAAAACTTGAGATAAAGGGAGAGGAAAAAGCTTTAGAAAAGGACAGAGGATATTTGTCCTCCATTGTGGGAAATGTATCCATGAAACTGAATTGCTGTTCTGTGTCGTGAACTTTGACATTTCTTGTAGTGCTGATAAGTCACCAGGTAGGATAAGTGGCAAAGTGCTGACCCAGCATGAACTCCCAAACTTGACCAGATTGTCTCCATTTTCACAACTCGTAGTTATTAGTGATAAAACTGTAAGTCCAGTTTCCTCGTCGGTTAGATTTTAGTGTGTTTGACCGGACAAGCTTCACAAACGCTCTCTATTAAACTATGAATCTACACGTTTTTCCTTGATATCTGACATTAATCAAATTTCATGCTTTAAATTTACAATAAATGTATGGTTGCATTAGTTGTGCTTTCTACTTAATCCAGCCTCTTCTTGGTTGGTTATTGCTCGTTCCATTTGACAGAACTCAAAAGACATGCTTGAGTAATCTCTGTGCACTCCTACAGTTGCAAATAAAATTGGGCTTATTATCTAGTCGTGTGGTCTCTGCTTGGCCTACACTGAGTTCTATCACAGTACATATTATGACAAAATAGGAATTGACTGGGGTCAAGCTGGGACCAGCTACGAAAAACACCACATTGTGTTCTACTTTCTATTAAAGTTGTGTGTTTCAAGCACCCAGTTCGTCCACAGCTCTAGTGAGCATTTTTGGGGTAAATCCCAAAGAAAGAAAATCTTCATCATCAGTTTAAATCACACATTTTGCAACATATAAATATGAACATAAGATAAATGGTGTTATTTTCAGTCATTGTAACTTCTGTGGCTCATAAGCAGTTCATACCTCTTTACTGAGAGCAATCTTGGCCCTTAGTGGAAACCTGTTGAGAGGGATGTGAAAGGGAACAGACAAAATGACAGCGCTGAGGAGACTTTCTGTGGCTTGTATTGGATTGCATTGCCCTGAAACTCAAGCCTGTGTGGTAACAGGGTACAGCCACTTAAGATGGCAAGATAGCCACGATGATGGACAGTTTAATTTTTTATATAATATCATCAACAGGTTATACTTTGCAGAAGGGAGGAAAGGGAGACAGAGTTTAAGTTTCCATGTGTAAAGCACTCTATCATTTGGCTTTAACGCAGGATACAAAGTCCTGCGTCATAATATGGAATTTTTTTCCCTTCAATCTCATGCCAGAGGCTAAGGTAACTAATAATCACCGACACACATGGTTCAAATGTCGGATCTCGTATAAATTTATGGGCACCAACATGCAGAGGGTGTACATGTGTACTTTGCATGTTAACAAAACCTCCCATACTCCATCAAACATCTCATAATACTCAATTATAGGTCTGTATACATCTGTAGATTAGAGGACCTAAGCAGATGATGGAAAAAGGAGGGGGAGGCCTTCTGCACAACGTCTAGCTGATTTTTCTTTATAGTCAACTACTAAACCGCCGTAAATGCACACATGCTAAAACCCTCCTCTGTTTTCCATCAAGCTGCTGTGTAGTGGCTATGTTAAATGTAGGTGGTAAGCTCATATATCTAATTATACAATAGCCAAACATTTTTTGTTAATGAAATGGAAGGAGTGTAATTGAAAACTTCAGCATAATTATTGCTTGGTGAGTGGCTGACTTTGGAAAATTGCACTTGTAGGAAGAGAGTGCTCAGCAGGGAGACCCATGACATATGAATCCAACCATTTCAGAAATCTGTACGGACTGGTACATGTGCAACAACATGCACACGCACCCTGACACATTCTTAAAATCCTAATCATTGAACAAGGTTTAGACAAGAATACTTATTTACTCATTAAATCTGTAAGGTCTATATGTATGTGTGTGTATATACAGTATATATGTATCTAGAGTGTTTCTGTAAAGGGCATCAGGGTGATGAGAAGACTGCAAAAACAAAAACAAAGATGTGAAACATTTGATCAGAAGACAGTTTAATTTGAAAAGGGTTCATCCACGTTTCAGGTTTTTGTTCATGATGTTAATAACTATTTATATATTTTGGTTGATTTGTTGAGGGTTCACATCATGCTCCTGCAGTATCTTGTAGATGTTATGTTTATGTATATATGCATGTATGTGTATCCATAAAATGAACAGTATGGCTTCAACCTGCTTGTTTTGAGAAAACACCTATTATAAATTTGCACTACGCTTATAAAAATTGATAGATTGACATTAATTTATCAATTTTTTGGCAAGTAAACCCACATTTCTCCCATTGTGATGCCAGGAGAAAGTCAAAGTGTATGAATTAGGACATGGAGAAAGCTAATTTTTATAAACCACTTGCATGAAAATTTCAACCATCATTTTATCAATGTGATTTGACAAAGACACATCCATGCCCTTTCATAGCAGTTTACACAGCACTGACACTGTAAAGCAAATCCAAAATCCCGTATTGTTGGACATATTAGAGGCTTTTCCTCCACAAGTTATTGTCTCAACTTTGCTCCATGAAGTGCAATCCATGGCTTATTTGAACATTGAAAGGTTTGTGGTTAAGTTTCTGCTGCTGTCATAAGAGAACTGATGATTTTTGTGACCAATCAACAGACTGCAGCGCTTTAGGCTCCACCTTTTAGGGCCTCTTTGGTATGCACAGCACTCCATCAAGGAGGTGCCAAAAAGTGAGACTGCACAGATGGGTTATTTTGGGTACCTTTTTTTCTAGTCCAACAGTGAAAACAACAGTTATTAAGTTCCACTACTAAAGCTGACAGCTTGGTGGAAACAAAGCTTAACCGTCAAAGTATCCCCTTGAGACCAAGGTATCTGACAGTCAAACGAAACACCCCATGTTGTCTGCCCTGTAATGCTGCATGAGTTCCCAAACCTCCCTCTGCCTTAGATAGTTTGGTGTTTGCTGCTTTCAACCATCTATGGATCCAATTGTACTACCCCAACCCAGTGGGTTTATCTGACCGTCCACTGCCATTTCAAACACGGAATAATATGCATATCTTCTTTTTGAAGCAGTACTTCACTGTTTTTTGATCTCACGTTAAAGAGACTGTGAGGAGTTTCTAAGTAATTACAAAAAAGTCTCACTTTTAGATATATGCCTGATCGAAATACACACTTTACGATGAGTTTTATAGCATCAAAATAGGTTATCTATAAATGCTATTCCTCAGCCTTCCGATCCGGTCGGGCAGGACTGGCCTGGATACTCAACTTCAGGACCAAGACAATTGAAACTAGAGCAATTTTATATTATTTTATTATTTTTATTACATGTCTAAGAACACCGGGTTGTAAGTAGTGATATATAGCTGGCTACAACTACGCTAATAAGTTTTCCAAAAATTGCTTGTTGTCACACATCAAAAACTACCGCTACATAACGAGAAAGAGGTACAGTATCTGGTCGCTTTGCATCCTGTAAGTTGTTGAAAAAAGAAGTTGTAAAGCAATGCAGAGTTCTGAGGAAGGTCTGAGCTGCATTTATTATAGCATCACAACAAACACACGCTTTGGCTTCAGTCACATCTTTGGTGCATTCCAGTTGTAGTCAGAAGTAGGAATTTCCGGGTTCCAAGTAGGAAACTGCAACTGGAACATACCCCGAAGTCGGAATTTCCTACTGGGAACTCGGTGAAACCTCACAACCCCGAGTTGACAATTGAAGATGGATGCCCCCAGTGTGAACAGTTATTTAGCTCCTGTAATTATCAATTTATTTGCACTTCTGATTGGGATGTGTCGCTCTAGATCAGCTGTATACATAGTATTGTTAGACTTATAATTACAAAAATGCTGCCATAGTGATAATCACATTCTTCATGTGGTATTTGTGAACAACAACGCAGGGCGTGCTAACAGCAGCTAACAATAGCCTGGTAGATCGGGATGTTTTTTTCCGACTTTTCGGAAACTGGAACGGATAAGTGGATAAGTAGGAGATGATGTCACTCCCAGTTCCCGAGGTTACTGGAACGCAGCATTGCGACAGTCGGCGCGCGTGCTCATGGGTAGCAGAGTCTTTATTTTGCCTGTAAGAGATTCTCCTCATAGCACCTATAAATTGTTTTCTCCTCTGATGACATATTTTATAATCTTTTTCTGTAATGTCTTTTAGTACTCTACATGTTATCAAGACTTTGTTCTCACAATCTGTAAAGCACTTTAAATTTCTATGCCCATAAGTCAGTGCTCTATGAATCAAGTTGTTTTGTCTCGCCTTACCTGAAGAGCAAGATTACACAAGATGGACCTTTTTCTCCTGGATAGATGAGCCTTTCTCATTCCCAAAAGACCAAACACTTCAAAATGCATTCAAAATCTTCTTTAAAGTCAAACTTGAGTTTTTTTTCTCCCCCTTTACATAGGGTATGTCATGGGTTAAAAAGGTAAGGATATATGGATAACTTGGGACATCACCTCATAGGTCCTTGAGCGAAGTAACCAGAGCAGCCAAGACACATAAAGCCGGGTCAGAACAGCTTGGCAGCCGCGCTAACAATGTTTGTCACAACTGCCCTCTTTCCATCCCAAGCTCAAATGAGAGAAGTCAGAGAAATATGGGATTACCATGAGTTATTTATGACGCTGAAACCCAAGAGCCCCCTTTATGAAATCATCTCTGCTGATTGGGCCCTCATTCGTACTGCAGCATCTGATATGATTTCAAGTGGCCTGACATCAAAGTGGCCTGTGTAAAGTATGAGTAGTTTTGCACACATTCAATCAAAATACAGATCCCTATCTGCATCATGCTGATTGACATGAGCAGACTGTTGTGAAACAGATACTGCAGCTGTCATAGTCATTATGGATTTTTCTGTTCAAAGATTTAAGGGTGGGGGGGGAAATCGGGAGGCCATAACACTAAAATGTTCTGTAGCCTGTGAGTGGGCAGTGGCTTGAGAGACCTGGACTGACAAAGAAAGACCTTCATGCTGCAGTGTTGAGCAGTCACTACACCAGCTGTGTTTGTGCAACATTTTTCAGTGGCCAAGGTCCTTGGTTTCTAACCTTGAGTCCAGGACCCCCAGGGGTCTAAAAAGGTCTTGGCAGACAAACATAATTAAGTTTATGTGTGTTATCTAATACCACAAAAGCATGTCAATGGCACACTTCCTTTACACAAGACTTTGTATAAAAGCCCATTTATCTTGAGTTCATCCATGAAACAATTAAAATTGCAAAACAGTGAATCTCTTTTTTCACGGCGGGCGCTGGACTATTAGAGGAGGCTCCAAAAGACAAGAGTCAGGACCCACTGGCATTGTTGTCCCTTTGTGCTTCATGTGCTTCAATTCAACACAGTACAATGGTACAATGGTTCAGTTTTTTAGCGCCTTGAAACCTTTATGAAACCTCATTCTACCCTTCACCCTCACATTCTCTTGCAGATTGTTATGGAATTTCTAAACAAATGCACAACTTCTATTATATCTTACTTCAATAATTTGCACCTTATTATCTACTTTTTGATTACTCAGTGTACTAGAAAACTTCTAACTGTAGCCTTTGCAACGAAATCTCCTTCTGCATACACCTGCTGCATCCTGAATGACGATTAAGTCTGTCTAAGTCTAAAGTCAAATTATCCATCAGTATTACTAAATGCATCCTCACCCTTTCATGCTCAGTAGCATGCCATTGATGCAGCAATGATGGAGCAACTTGGGGTTAAGCAATTTGCCCAAGTACACACTGACATGTGACTGCTTGATCCAGAATCCACTATTAGTCTGTAGTGACCAGAAGCTCTATTGCACTAGGCTTTCTAGCTCTAGCCAATGTGACTGAACTGCTAATTGAATGGGGCTAGTGCTTCACACAGATAGGTCTATCTCATGGAGGCTGGGAAAATGTGACATTTTAAGTAGCTACTTTTCTTTCACTGAAGAGGAAAGGGTGGAGTTCTGATGTCAGGGACTTTGTTGTGTAGAAATATCTCACAATATATAAGAAACATGCACCCAACAGGATTTATAACACTTGAAAAAGCCTTATGTGACCTCTCTAATATCCCTAGAAATACTCAGAACTGAATTTTGAACTGTTGGACCTATATTTCCTCACATAAACAACAATATGTGTTTTTTTTAACTTGTACATGTAGCTGCCTCCAAAGCCATAGCAATACAAAGCAATACAATGGAAGTCGTTTTGTAACCCCATGTATATTACAAGGTTGGAAAAACAACACCAAGCAGAGAGCTGCATAAGGATGCAATCAATGGCAGTCCATAGTTAATGAACTTTCTGACCTTTAAGAAAATGTACACTGCTTAACCAGATTCAGTGTATTTAATAATTCAGTTAGAGAGTAAGAGAGCTTAATAGAGGAACATCTCTCACCCAATATAGACGGGGATATAATTTTGTCCTGAGACAACGGCTGACATTATATTGCTGTGGCCAACAGAAGAAAAAGAAAACTCATTATGGAGACATCCATTTGTGTGGGTTTTAATAAAAAAGACAGAATGAATCTCAAGCATTGGACTAATGGGAAAATCTATGCAATCATCCAAACTCCCAAATGAGGGTCCGGGACATTTGCAGTCATTAGTGTGGAGATTGTGGTCAGTAAAGTGCATTTACATGTATGGACATTTCTTTAAAGAAACAACGTGGGAGAAGTGGAGGCAGAGAGGAGAAGAGATACGACAGTAGCTTGATCTGCCATTGAGATGTTCTGAATGGGAGATCATAGGTGCATTATTGATGAGTCTCAGTTTGAGTTTCAGCTCCAGAGGAAATGATAAGGTGTAATGCAATGGTCTACTGTGATCATGGACGCCTTTGTCCTACATACTGTATTCAGGCTACTAAGGTGGCAACCAGGTGCAATATATCTCCATCACCTGTCATATGCTTATTCAAACTCATGGGGGGAATAGTCATTACCTGGTTAGTTATAATGTTCAAGGTATTCTAGTTGTTGCAGATAAGATGGAGAGAAGAGGTCTGCTATGTCCCAGGACAAAGATGCTATGACAAAGATCGACTCTTAAAATCATTTACTTTCTATTCTTGAGATCCACTGAAACTCCTTTTAAGAGACTGGTCAGTGCATCTATATTAAAAACCCTTTTTACACTGCCTTGATAGGACGTTCATGCTCCTGTTAAACCTGACCATCATGTAAAAAGGCACAGATGCATAATGGTTGAGCACAGTTGACCTTCTAAGTCATGGAGGTCTGAAAAGGGCACAACACCATCATTCTGTTTGTGCACAGGCTATTAGAATGAGTCGAATTATTGTGTTAAAGCAACAGTATGTTATGGTTCCATTCTCTGTAATCACACTTTTAAAGGCAAATAATTAGAGAAGAACTAAGATAGACTGTCTAATTTATATTATACATAATATATTTCACCAGTCTATCTGTAACACAGCCCAAAATACAAATGTTCCATCAAACACATTCATAATGGGCCAATTAGATGTTGGCAGCATGAGCTACTGCCACAGTGCAAAGCATAAAATATGTGTGACTTCATGGATCAAACTCTCACCACAACATGTGTTGAGTGGAGTGGAAATATCTGTACAATTGATAAATGTGTTTTATTCTGTGTAATTTATTCAATACAGAAGTGCAGTCTCAATCTCTACAACTAAAGCTGTTAGCATCCATGCTAATCCCTGTTCAAGAAGTCATTTTCTGACAGTTTCTTCTGCTCTTAGCTCCTGTGGACAGTGTGTCTGCAGACCAAGCTCAATCGTTTTGACTTGTAGCTTTGCCGTTCGGCTCTGACTAATTTCAATCAATGAATCATGCAAATCCAGCTGCACTGCAAGGTTGAATCACAATTGGACCAACACTTAATTAGGTGTTCTGCACATACTCCAAAGCCTCTTAGTTATGCTGCGGCATAAGAGATGAGAAGCATCACATCTAAGCATAGCAGAAGTATGAATTTTATCTGCCTATTTAAGCTAAGAAGCTATACATGGAATTCCAGCATCTCAAAGCCAATCTGTCTTTAAAAAAAAAAAAAAAAGATTAATCTTTTGGTCTGAATATTCTTTCATCACATTCAAATTTTACATATAACTGCATTTGACTCATATGTTTGCTCGCATGTGTGCACTGTTGATTTCATTTCTAACCAAACTACAGAAAAGAGGCTCAAAAATTACAACAGAAAAGAAGAGACTGCAATAAAAAGAGCTAATTCTTCTCAGATTTTTTGCTTGATTTTATGTTGACTAATGCAGTCGCTACAGCACAAGCCATCAATATATCATTCTCTCTGAACCCTTGATATGTACAGGAATATGGGATACATTTGTGCAAGCATTTTGGGATGATTCCTCATGATCTTTAGTCTTTTTTGTTTTCATATGGACTTGCAGTTCACTGTACACTGTGTATGAAATGAAGAGAATGAGCAATGCCAGAGAGAAAGTGAAAAACAATCTGCCTCCTTAGCCAACTTGATTGTTATTGCACAGTGCTTACGGTGTTTTCTGGGCTTGCACATGTAATCAATACCCCGAGGCAATTTTAAGCGTGATCAGTTTGGATGGATTATTGCTTGGCAGCAAGGCTTTTAAATTGATCCTCTCATCATGTCAATCACTGACACTGACAACTCTGAACTCTTCAAATTCCATACATCAGCAAGTGCTCTTCCCAATCTGGCTCCATCAAAAACAGAATGAGTCAAGAGGATGAGACTGCTGAGGATGGACTTCTTATTTTTTATGCATACTGTAATCGTTAATGGGATTCTAGGATTCAATTACAGTGATACACAGCTTACATTTGTCTGTTTAGTTCTCTCTTGAACTGAAAAGGGACAGATATATTGATTTTAAAAGTTTTGCGCATAGTGAATAGATTAAAAGAGTAGGAAAATGTATTCATTTTTGAATTAAGGACATTTTGCTCTTAAATTGATATGTTATGGACAGATAAGGCATATTGATAATGGGCTTTATCTGAAGAGCTGCCTGATCATTTGCTGCTTTGTGCAAAAGGTCAAAATTATAAAGCCAAAAATGGTCAATTTGCTGTAATGCTATATCATTCACAAAAATTATAGCAACAATATGTCACAAAGGCAAACATAAAGGATATAAACATTAACATTAGCATCGGCAGGCTAGTAACACTTACCTTGATAATGGCCACATCATCATTATGGTGTCTGTAGATATTTATGTACATTCGAAGTTGTGCAACAGACTTTTAAAAATAACTCATGACTTTAATGGATCTACCATTTAAGAGTAACTTATATTACAAGAGTGCTTTGGGTTTAAAAGTATTTTAAGCCAATTTGGCTGTGGTCGGTTGGACCGGATCAGGGTGTACCCCGCCTCTTGCCCAATGACAGCTGAGATAGGCTCCAGCCGACCCTGCAACCCTGAAAGAGACAGCCGGTATAGAAAATGAATGAATGAATAAATAAACCATTTTGGGACTCAATCCCAGCATCTTATTGTGCAAGACACTTGAACTCACTTTGGTCACATCCATTGTGGATTAATTTGAATAGGACTGATCAGTACTGATGAACTATTTACTTAGCTGTCTCTGTCATCTAACCTAGCAGAGCAGCCTGATCTGCCTGACTCATTGGCTGTAATCAGGCAGATCCATCTTGCCAAGCTCTAATCTGCCACAATTGTTAGGGCCAAAGTGGCACTTCTGAGCAGGAGAAGAGTGAGGCTATGAGTGAGACAGTAGGAAGTGACTCCTCCTAAATGTGTGAATGCTCTAGATACAGTTTTATCAGACCTGGATCTTGTGTCTTCATTAAATGAAAATCAGCAACATAACTATCAACCTCTGTAGAAAGGATATTTTAGCTCCATTTTCTAACATGTTTTGGCAAGAGTTTGTTCTGTAAAGTGGCTCACATTCTGTCCTTTATACTGCGGCAGTTGCGCCCACCTACTACATTACCTAAAGGGCCCGTAGTGACTGTGATGATGATGGTGGAACAATCGTCCAGTCACCTGCCAGAAATGCTTTTAAATGTTTTGCCATCCCCAAACACTTTCCATGGGCTCTTTCCCAGATGGACTAATAAAATATATTAACAGGTCCATGTGGTGTGTTCAGAAGTGTAATTCATGGTGGAAAAAGTGCTTAAAGTGGTCAGACAAAAGAGAAAGCACCATTCAAAATCTAATGGACTATTTAACAATCAAATAATAATAGCTGTTAGCTGAAGTAATTTAAACACAGGATTGAGAAAAGGGGGATAGACATCTGTGCTTTTTGAGAGCTCAAACTATTTTCTTAATTTTGAGTTTGTGTCAGTTTTTTATGTTAAAGACCTTATTTTAACCTGTTAGATCAGTTCTCTGAAGAGGAAAGGTGATAAGTGGCTTTAAAGTAAAAACAATAGTTATTATCAAAAATATGTACAAGTTAAGTATTTTTAGGAGTAATGTATAATAATTGTTGAGTAACATATATACAACATACATTTTTCCTGTCTAGAGTCTTTTGTCTTATTGCTAATATGCACTTTAGAGAGCAGTAGACACTGGCTTTATGCCAAACTAGGAAACCATGGGAATTGTTATTTAATGCAGCATTTCATTTTGATGCACTTAATGCTCCACTGTCCTAGTTTTCCTAATTTCCTAGCATTAAATCATTGTTAGCATCTGTCTGCAGCTCTATCTATCTATCTATCTATCTATCTATCTATCTATCTATCTATCTATCTATCTATCTATCTATCTATCTATCTATCTATCTTGTGTGCACCACTCTGCGTGATGTACACTCAAGCTGACATGCTAACATTGGCCAAGTCGGTGTTTGGTTTGTAAAAATAGCTGTCATTTAAAAATTATGACGACATTGTCTTGACTGTATTCTGTCACAGATTATATTTGGGAGAATAAATAAATAACAAAAGGCTTCAATATATATAAATCTAGTAGTGAAATGTGAGAGAGAAAGACAAAAAGTCCCCCCCTCCACACTGGCAAACTGCTACTGCTGGAGTATGGTTGCAGGTTTTGGATTTATTTGTCCCTGCAGTTTCTAAAATCCAGTCTAATGAAGAGCAGATAGCAGAGACTGGTTCAAATCAGTGGTGGGAAACTGGGGTCGGCTTCTCAAACACAGAGTGAGTTGTAATATCCTCAATTTCTACCAGCTGGAGCAGGCTCAAAGCATGTAACTGATAGTGTCTGCATGCATATTTTACACGACAGAGCAGGTGTAAAGTTTCTGCACTTGCAAGGAGCTGAACAGATTTGACAAAGATAAAGACCATACTGACATGAATAAAATTTTAACTGAAAATGTTTATTGATAATAATTAACTCATGCATGAAAGTTTATGAAAGAAATATTTTAGGTGATGTGTCACCCCTTCCATGTTCTTTATTTAGAAGATACTCCATGTGCTGGTCAAAACTGCGGCCCACCTTTAAAACACATGAAGCCCTGTAGCACATTATATTACAATCATACGTTGGCTTCATTTCCTCTCAAAATATCCCCTTTTTTTGTGTTTGGTAAGTGTACTTGATTAACACTTTTGTCTGTCTGCTTTTGTACAAATAAGCAGAGAATCATATGCGAACCTTCTCTCCTGTTTTAAGTTACCATACTGTTAGAAACTGGGCTGTGCCTGAACTCAACAAATGAATGCTTTCGTAACTCATATTTTTCATAAGTTGTGATCATTAACACTATGCATTTTGCACACTGAACATCTTACATAAGCTATGAGGGTCTTTTTGGTATGGTTTGTTTTTAGAATACCTTCTGTATCGTTGTATGTGTGTCCTGTACATAATGTGGAGTTAATACTTTGTGTATTTTTCATCTTGCTGCTGCCTGTTACTGATGTTTAATGTACTCTATTTTATTGAGATTGTACACACTTGAGAAATGCATTACATCAACCATTAGCACTGTTCTCTATTTAAATAAATAAGTAAATGAATTGAATTTAACAACTCAAGACAGATAAGAATGTGAGCATGGCAAAACACAAAGTGACCATTTCTGCTCTGAAATTTATTGAGAATTGAAAGGCACTGTTTCACTAGTCAGTAGCTGTGAAGTGTGTAAATAAAACAACTTTTCAGTTTTCCTTCCATGTAAATTCATATGAGGTATTAAAGTGTTTGTCATGATAAGGTTATTCATGCTTTTAGACAATGCTTCTCTTTTGAATTTGTCTGCAGTTCATCAGTTATTGATGTTACTTAGTTTAGTTTAGTTTATTGATTTATTTGACAGGGACCATGTACAAATACATTAATCTTTCAATAGAAAAGATGCTTTGTACCAGATTTAGCAAATGCTAATTTCCATCTGCAGTCCCTGGGCAGGTTCACAACAATCACAATGCAATTACATAACTGTTTATGTTAAAAACTATTACAAAACACAATACATTAGCTCATTTAAAATTAATATACATCAGTGTCAAATCCTATATACAAAATCAACCGGACTGATGCTGACACAGTTGGTTATCAAGAATATATTTCTTTAGATTTCTAGAAAAAATGTTTAAATCTACAGAGCATTTCAGACTGTCTGGGAGCTGATTCCATTGTTTAATGGTTTTGAATAAAAAAGCTGTTTGAGCAAAGGCAGAGGATCTTTTTGGGACAGCACAGTTTCTGTGAACTGTTGAACGAGATGTTCGGGTTGTTTGCTAAGAGTAAAGTTGAACACATTTTTTTAATGGAGGTGGAGCAATGTTATTGACAATTTTAAAGATATTTCTTAAGTTTGTAAATAAAATTAAATTGTCAAAACTTAATATTTTATACCTACTGAGAATATTGCAATGATGATAACGAAGAGGTTTTTTGTCCAGTACCTTTAGTGCCTGATTATAGACCGATCTGAGTGGTTTGAGTGTGGTCTCATTGGCCTTGCAAACTTGTTAAGCTCTGTCTTGGGTTCCCTTCCGCACTGTGTTTAAAATATATCTCTTCATTTTCTTGGTAGATAGATAGATAGATAGATAGATAGATAGATAGATAGATAGATAGATAGATAGATAGATAGATAGATAGATAGATAGATAGATAGACATACAAAATTTTGTTTTAACATTGTTTTAACATTTAACGTTGTGGTATATTGACATTACAGTCCTAAGTAATTCAACTAAATCCTTTGTCAGAAATGTGCATATCAGCAGCGATCCATATATTAAAAGTAAACAGCTTAAAATGAACAGCTCAAACTTTGGAACTTTCCTATTTGCTAGATCTCTGGAGGCAGATGTCTTGGGAAGCCAGCCACACTAGCTAATCAACCCTGAAAGGCCATAACATTATACCCTAAATTTAAACGCAAGAACATGGGCAGTAGCTGCAGCATTGACTGGAAGATGGAGGAGCCAAGGGACAGGGCTTGTTGTCTTGCACATGGGAGTTCTTTCATATAAAGAATAAATATAAAAACACACTAAGGGACATAGACATCTTCAACATGATGATTTTTTATGTGACCTTGTGTTACTCTTCTATCAAACCTGTACAGTGTAGTCAGGTTCATCTTCATAACTAAAACGGAAAAAGAAGAAAGCACTTTTATTGATCACCTAAAGGACATCTGGTAAGAATAACACATAACAGTTTTTAATAGAACTGGTCTGAATCTGATCTCTCAAAGATATGCCACTTCTTCTATTTTTATGTTTTAATACAAAAATAAAAGTTGATCTAAATTGCAACATTTTTACAAAAGACAGCGGGTTAAAAAAAAGGCAAGAAGCCCATAACAACATTGCAATTACAGGCAACTCTATAGGCCCATACACCAATAACACAGTTAAAGCAGCCGATTAAAGCCTAAATAAGTCAATATGTATCATTGCATAACTCAATTGCAAAACTCCATTTTCTCATAATGGCCTCTGATAATGAGGAAGCTCTCCTCGGCCATGTGACCAAAGTGGAGCCTAATCATTGGACTGTTACAGTAAGTCATGACACTTTATTGGCATGGAATTCCATAATGGCGCGGATCAATAGCAACCCAGGAGGCTTTCCTCTCAGCCGGATTTGACACATTTGAATAAGTGCCGCTGAGGGGGAGCAGGCTTGTGTTGAGAGGAGTCGATCCCTCAGCCAGCAACGACATGTTAACCAGAGTGATATTCATCTACTGGGGAATAATCCCAGGATGGAAGAAACTGCATCAAAACAACAAAAATACCCCGAAGATGTCCCCTTTCAGGTTTCAGGTGAGCATCAAAAGTCACAGAAATAGTTTAAACAAATTTCCCATTCGCCCAGAGAATAAAAGATACAATCAGACTGGTGCCCTTCTCACCCCTCCTCCTGCTCCTGTGAGATCTCTGTGTTGGGAATAGAATAATATAAGGCTTGAGGGAGCAGCTTGTGAGATAAAAGGCCACATCACAATGATGATCTCTATCGATCGGCAACCTTGGGCACACAGAGGAGGTCCGGCATTTGTCACGTCGAAGCTGAACCCAATAGCTGATCCACGCTGCTCTCTGATGAATTGGCCCTGTTCACCAAGTTTGTTTAATTGATGACGTGTTCGCTTTCAGGTAGACCACCACTATGTCCCACACATTCATTGATTTTCCAAAACACCCCCTCCTTTCCCCCCCAGATGCTTGTTTCTGCTTTTTTAAGCACCTATCCAGAAAAGATAAACCCCCATACCACCTTGAGCAGACCTTAACAACACAGTGAGAAGAGTGTCCTTCCAAGCAGCCGGTTCAGACATGGATATAAAGTGCCTCTTTGTTTGCATAGAGGCCAACTTGGAGTGTCAACTTAAAAGATTTAGGGCAAGTGAGCAAGAGTCAAGGAAGGGGGTTTCCTCTGCTCACGTTACAGTTGGAAATCGTCTTACATCAACACAAAAAAGGCACACAAACTATCTGATGTTCATACCTGACATGTCTAATCATCAAAGTGGCAACATACTACAAAATGTTTTGTCAGATTTTACTCTTGTTTCTCAGTTTGACTAAGTCTGCACCAGTCTTCTCTAGCTGGGGACAAATGGCATGGCTAGTTGTCACAATGATATGCAAGTGTGTGCAGCCCAACTTCAGTTGCAGTCACTCATACATGTTTGAGTTTTTTTAGTTGAATCTGGATGCAATCAGGTGGTATGAACTGATAACAACCCAGTGGCAAACATGTATTGCTAACAGCCAATGGAAAAAGAGGAGGTGGAACATAGAAAGAAACATCACAGGATTATCAGGCACATCATCCGCTCATCCACTGCTGAAACCAGTCTGTTAGTGTGTAGTCCTGGCCTTTTCAAAATCCGAAGAGGCTATGAAAGTTGTGTATTGAGTCATGGCTTAAGTTGTGAAGCTGTCTAGTGCCCGTGATTCTCAGTGCTTGGTTGTTATTATGCCTTTCTGCTAGCCCCAGCTACAGAGTACAACTTAGCACTAGAACCAAAGAGCTCTTAAACTAAACCCCAAAATGTACAAGAAGGGGGAGCATCACGTAAGCTTCTGTGCATGAGTGAAGAGCCTGTAGAAGTGCCTGTAGAAGTTGGGTGTTTCTAAATAAATGTATAATCTCGTAGCTTCATGGCTGTCCTAGACTCACTTGCGCTCAGTCCTTGGTTGTCTAAGAGAATGCAGTGATGAGTCAAAAAAATGTAATAATGTATATACGAGTTTATTGTCTTCAGTGTCTTGTCTTGTTCAATACCAGTGCTAAAAAAACTGCATTGATGTACTTTTGTATAGCATACTATAACAGAATCAAAACAACCTAATGCTGTGACTGCAGCTTAAAAAAACATCTTTGGTAATATCACCAATTATGCAGTTCACAAAAAGACAACAGGTGGCAGTAGAAGCGAAACAATATGATGCAGCACACATTTTTTAATTAGAAATGCTTTAAACCTTGTCCTTACTATTTATGTTTTTACACAAAAGAAAAAAATGGCAATCTTCAAAAGGCACTGTCAGTGCCTGCAATTTAAAGGTAATGTGAAATGAATCATATCGGGGCCCCTTGTCAGGGTACAAATCATATTGTGAGCTTGACGGAAATGCACAGCCATAGTCTTTGCATCCTCATTATGCTTGGTCTACCTTACACTTCACCCCACTGAACTGTGCACATGTGTGTCTCATGTAGGCTCATGAGTCAGATTGTGACGTACCACAGTAAGTGAAGTCAGCCTGAGCATCTCCAAGCTTACAAACCCAGCAGATATGAACAAATGAATCTCCTTAAGCCTCATTAGATCAATTATCGAATACAACAACCAAGTCACTGGCAAAAATGAAGGTACAAAATAATAAACATGCAACATTCCTTGGCACAGTCCTCAATTTTGAGTATCTTATATTACTTGAAACTTCAAGTGCCTGTCTGGGAAGTTCATGCAGAACAAGAAAAGTCTCAAATAAACATGTTGCTCAACAAGGCAACTGAAGTAGGACTAACAATAATAGAATGAGTCAATGTTTTGTGTTTAATTCCTGTTATGTTAGCAAGGTCCTTCGGGTACAGAATTTTCACATTGTAGAGACATCAGAACTGATAAATTAGGCATGTAGTATTCATTCATTACATATAAGTTAGTTGTTACCAGGCTTCACAACACCACCATTATCACGAGGCATGGCTATCAAAAGCTGAGACTAATGCAAGCATTTGTTTTGTTACACAACTGCTCTAAGTTTCTGAAAAGTGGCATCTCACGTTCACTGCTAGCCTCTAATTGAAGTGTTTTTGTTCAAGCATTAGAAAATTCTACTATGAAGCATTGTGTGCCAAAGTTGTCTCAAAACTTCTGACTCCTGTTTAAAAGAAAAAAAAAACACCAAAAAAGGAATTGTGGAAACATTTTGGACCAAATTGAAGAAAGCAGATTTTTAGAAGAAGTGATTGAGAAGTGATTTAGGACAACTTTGGCACCCACTAATGTCATGTTCAAATTTTATGTAAAATTGTCCATGGGGACCATTTCTGTTATCTCTGTTATTTTCACACTGACACATTGGTTGTTCTTAGAAAGAAATTGGACTCCATCAATTGTGAAATGCAACTAAATCTTCTGAGAGTTATGATAACACTTTATTTTTTTTACAGACAAGAAGATTTTTTAGTTTTTTCCTTTGGTAAATGGTAAATGGACTTGAGCTTCCATAGCGCTTTTCTAGTCTTTTGACTACTCAAAGCTCCTTTACACCGCCATTCAATCCTTTCATGCCCATTTACACGCCACTGACGCAGCAGTGGGAGCAACTGGGGTTAAGCGTCTTACTCAAGGACACATCGCCTCGTGTCACCCAGAGCTGACCACTGACCAAGCGCACTATCCTACTGCGCCACCGATGCCCGTTGGCATGTTTTGATCTCCATCAAACATGTAAAAATATGAACTAAAAACTTTGTCTGTTAAAAAAGAAAGTATAAGTATATTATAAACAAAGACATAATGAACATACTCTGTCTTCTGAAAGATTTATGCTCTGTTTGGTCAGTTGAGTTGGCCTACTATCTATATGCATATGTCTATGTTTTTTTGCAATTCTTAAATCGTAGAGTTGAGTAACTCAAAAAAGAAAATAAAAAGATTCAGATCCCAGCCCATAAATTGACCATATTTTTTGGAACCTTACATGAAAAGTTGGAGGTAGAAATCTTTATGAATGTTGGTTAGAATGAGTAATAGCTGTTGAGTGCTCTAATTTTAAAAAGCCAAACATTTCTGATGTACTCTAAAGGCAGATTTCTGATGACTCTTGGTGTCTCAAAATGCCACCAAGGCTCAAGTGTGCCATGCCTCAACAACCCTCAACAGTCCATACAGGAAAGCAACAGAATTTTTAAGCCTCACAATGCTATTCCAGGGGGATCTGGAGTGCATAACTTTGTCATCTTGAGAGCCTGCATGAAAACTTACACTTGCCGGAGCAGCCAAGCAACCATTCAAGCCCTGGGTAGGCCAGCTTTTGGCCATCAAAGGGAAATTCCAGCCTAATGGGGTTTCAGAGTTTCCAGTGTGTCCGTCTACCATCCACGTACAACACTGATTACCTGGGTAGTGTTATTTCACACACAGACCCACACACCTTTTACACACCTTCTTAAAGAACCTGTTAAACAAATCAGAATTTAGTTTCTAAAAACACCAACTATGTTGGAACAAAGTGAGAGACAGGGAACTATGTTTTTTTTTGCTTTATTCTGCTTTTGGAGCACTGGGAATATTTTCACTTGTCTTAAGTGTGGCTTTGTTTGAGTAAGGCAAAATAAGGGCTCAGTGATGTAATTGGGTTTCTTGTACATTATCCTCCTCACCCTCCTACAATAAAATAAATTAAAATCACTGGGTGCCTATTGCTAGCCAGTAATAAGCCACCAATTAAATGTTGTTGACTTTTCTGTTGGTTGAATTTTAACCCCTCTGTCATTGTGGAGGGCAGGTTATGAAATAAAAGAAATTAAAAATAAGTGATATGCAACAGAAAAAATATCCTTTGATAGTATTTTTACCAAGCTAGACACTTCAGTGTCTGCACTACATGCTCCACTTGTTTGGGTTAAGGCTATGTGCTGGAGTAGTTTGTAATCCAACAACATGGATTGACTTTGTTGTCTTTAAAACAAATTATGATAGTGAATTGAACAGAGAGACAAAGAGTCAAACAGATCAAAATCTGCTGCCAACTAGTGGTCGGAGGCTGAACTACATTACAAAGAGAATGTTTAATAATTTTACAATTATTGCAGTAATGATAACAGTATTGCAGCATGTTATATTAATACTGTAACACACAGCAAACATGGCATAACTGTATAGAGGAAAGCCTTGCCTGATCAGGGTATCATACCAGCAACCTTCTTGCTGTAGGTCACACACTACCTGCTACACCACCATGCACCTCAGATGCTTTTATTGGTGTTAGAATTTTCAGAGGGAGAAGTTGACTGAAAACTCCACAAACATAAACTATCAGGCATTTCATGAAAATTAAAAAGTCCCTCTGACTTTGAGACAAGATAACTAAAGTGCTTGAATGGTAAATCTTTGCATTTAAGACTTGGGCTGCTTTTTGGCTTTACAGGTTTGTGTATAACTCAGTTGGATGTACATGCATACAGCTCACATAAAGGGACCATTAATGTTGCTTTGACAGCATTAGGTTGAATATTCTGCTACTTCGGTTTTTCACAAACAGGACAGCTAGCAAAGCACACCTGCAACTGATGGATTGACTCAAGAGCTGAGACGTAGAAGTAAAAAAAGGGAAGCAGCACAAACAAAGGCAGAGAAATTGTGCAAAAAGGCACACTTTTGGATTTAAAGCACCTATCTCAGATCCCAGAGCCTTGAGAATGGGATTGGATTACTGTCGGTTAGATTTACTCCCGTGGCTCTTCGCCACTACATCATCGTAGGGCCCCCTGCCTCTGGATCAATGGGGATATTTACTGCGCCTGTTTCAGGGAGACTTTCACAGTAGGCAGGGCATTAAACAAACAGCCGACAGCCCCGTCCCAATGATGGCCTGTCTGTTCACACTGTGCCATGCCCAAATGTCACACATATTCACTTCAAACAGGTAGCGCACAAACACAAGTGAACTGCAGATAAAACAAGGAGAGGCCAAGCAATTTGCTCCATGTGCTGAACAAAGAGGAGAGCTGCCACATATCAAGAAAAGAAAAAAAAACATCCAAGAAGAACAGAGAGGCATGTTGTGTTAACTTTTACACAATTAGCCTCATTCTGAGATTGTTAAAATCCTCTTAAATGGACACACCTCGAATAACTCCTTGTCTGCTCCTCTGTGGTTTCTCATAAACATTTTGACAATAAAACAAAATTGCACCTCACATGTCAGACATTCCGGTGTAATGTATTGCTTAATGGAAAAATAAATGTGGGTAACACACTGAATTGTTAAATAACAATCCAACAGTGTCATATTTATGACCTCAGTTAAACCCATGCTTGCTGGGAAAGCATCATAATTGAAATCACTTGAGTTGCACCAGCCCCTTTCACATTGTATTTCTATCAGCCTATTGAATTATTTTATCAATTTCAGGAAGAATCACCATTTAGAGCCCAAACAACAGTCTTTACATGCATCCATACTGGCTGCTTGCAAAATCATCTGCTAAATGCAAGCGCATGAGCCTGAGCATGACTGGAATGTATTTTTGTTTCCACTTGAATATGAGCAAAATAAGAGCCTTTATAAAGAAAAACAGTCAGTATGAAATTTGTTCATTACTTGACAATTCCACTGACTAAGCCATTGCTATCAGCTGACAGTGCAGTGTCAAACAATGGGCTCACAAACGGCAGAGTGCCTTATAGAAACAGCGGCTGAGAGCTCCTGAGGGCAGACTTAACTCATCAACATGAAAAGTAATATGTGTGTTAGAGTCCTGAGAGGAAAAATAACATAAAAACAAACACTTATGGCTCAGCGGTGAAAGCTGATGTAAGCTGGACTTGAACCTAACAATCATCGCCTCGGCTGCTGCGGCGTACATATGTGGCAGCCGGCCTGCTGGATAGGCAAGGCTCTACACTGCTGCTGTTGTAATGTACACTTCTTTACAGAGATAACAGTTTAGCTGCTTTAAGAGCACTATATGGAGAATTTATGCAAGGAAATCTCTATAATTACTTAAATATCATTACCACAAGGTTTTACTTCAATTACATTGAGTAGGACATTTAAGTAAGTTGTAACAGTCCAAGAAATGGACGTGGATGGGCATGTTTAGTGTTGCTGTGAAAGCAAAAATGTTGCTCCAAAGACTGTTTAACAATGAAGCATGAGCTGTGACTGCCAGCTGCTGTTCTGTTTAGCTACCATTCAAGTTTTGAAATGCTTACTTTAGATCAGAACTCTGCCCAAGACACCAAAATCCAAGCCATACTCTCCAAGCACACCAAATTCATATCCATTATAAATGTGACATACAACTGTATAAGTCCTTTAAACAAAAAGAAGAGACTCCAAGGCACTCTCTTTATACTATTAAAATGCCTTTATTTTAACGGTGTGGTCATGTAGACCTTAAAAACAAACTTTGACGCATTTTGGCATAAAGCCTTCATCAGGAAGTCATGCAAACTTTGCAGTCTTTGGAGTCTCTTCTTTTTGTTTAAAGGACTTTTTGAATCCCTTTCCAAAGAGCACCTCAAACAAACTCTGTCGAGTCCAGGTAGCACTCCTTTTCTTTGTCTTCTGAATACAACTGTATAACTTCCAAAAAATATTAAGAAATGTACTCAACATTACTATTCAGGGTATATGTAAAATGTATTTATAGTTGATTTATCATATTTACATATGAACTTTAATTCCAAATAAAACTTAAATCCTCTTTAAAGAGATTAAAAATTACCATGCAAACACCTAATTCCGAATTAAAATGATAATTCTGAATAAAACTTTATTCCAAAGTAAGTGGCTGGTTTATTCTGATTTACTATCTGAATTAGAAAATGTGTTGATTATGTAGATGCTAATTCTTCTTTAAAGTAATTTCGGTTGTTCTTCACATGCTTATTCCCTTGTCCTGGATGACTCACGGGATGGTGATCAAAACAGGAAGGTTGCCCAAAGCAAGCTTCGGACTTGAGTTGAGACAATTAATAGATTTGGAGACAATGAAAGAGTGGATGGACATAAGCATTTAAATGTGGACCTTTTTAAAGATGTAGCGTCCAAGTTGGACGACGTATCCCTGATGGAGACTCTGGAGATGCTGGACGAGAGTTTTTCTTCCTGTAGACGTAAATATGTCACTGTCACATCCGCCCCCTGCCCAATCAGAATCATTCCCAACCGCCAGTTCTTGAATAAAGGCAAATAAACATGTTTTCCATGTAAACCTCTATTCAGAATTACAATTACAATGTTTGTTTCCTAAACATGAAGGAGAAAAATTTAATTCCCAATCAAGTATTCTGAATAATTAAATCTGAATTAAAGAAAAAAACATCATGTAGCCATGGCCATTGTTAGTTTAATTGATGACACATGGTTGTACAAATTCCTCAAGGCCCATTCACACATCAACCTTTAGCAGCTAACGAGAAATCATCAGATTTTGGTAAGAGTATGTTCCCAGGGCCAATCTTGCTGTGTTCAATGCTGATAAGACATGCTTTATCGAAAGCAGAGAGAAACGATGGAGTATAAGGTTGCCCAATGAGGAGGAAGATGGAGCTGACAGCGATGATGTCAGAGGTCAACTTTTGGTGGTGTTTACGAGCATGTTGGATTAAACGATAGAAATTTTAAACCATGTGTCAAATTTATGGATGTACCCAATGAACGTCAGCTTTGCCCAACAATTCTGCGTGGTCTGACTAAGCTTGACGCTTCCCTCTACATCGGCAAAAGTTTGCCAAAACATCATTGTGTGAATGCAGTGGGCCTTGCCACACCACTTTAGAACCACTGCTTAAGATGGACATGGACCACAATAATTCTCTGCCATTAACTGCAGTTCCTGTTGCCCCAAATACACAACTCCAACCTAAATCCCCCCTCTGGATGGTGTGGCCCATTCAGGCATTTAGCTCAGCTCTGTTCATCACCTCTGCAGCTCACTTATTTTTGTTGAACTGCAGACACTTTTGTTTGTTGTTCAAAGATTTTTTTGTTTTTCGACTTTTCTTTCCTAAATTTAAGGTTAGAGGAGAAGACTTAGAGGTGGAAATAGAGAGTAGAGGAAGACGTAGGAAAATACATCTGGGATCAGATTCAGGAGGAATATAACCTCCATATGTGTGAATGTAGACGTTAGAGAGGCTTGTTTTTGTTTCTTCTTTTGTTTTTAATGACAGCCAAAGCGCTGTTAAAAGTGTATTTCCAGATTGAAGTTAAGAATATTACTAAAGGGTGGAATGCAAACAAGGCCAAATAAACAGGACCCTTGACCCCCTAAAAAATTCTAATCAGCACATTCTTAAGTCAAAGAGGCTGGTTTTGTTAAATCTTGGAAATCTTGCCCCTAACAATGTACATATATTTAAATAATGCAAATAATATGATGATAGCTTGACAGAAGGAAAGAAAGAAAGAAAGAAAGCAAGAAAGAATAACGACAAAAAATACGAAACAATTAAGAAATTAAATGGCGAGGTCTTAACACAAGGTCAAACCATGTTAATCTTTCAACTTTTTCATGTTTCATTGAGATGGACTTTAAAGTAAAGTTGAAATACCCCCCCCAATCACATTTACCAACATGCAATGAAAATACAAAGCCAAATAACTTTGACTTTAAACCTTTTACCCCTGGTTCAGGTCATCATTGTGTCTTGATGGACAGAAAATCTATGATTTATTTTATTTATTTATTTATTTTTGTATAGTGCTCTTAAGACAGGGGGGACATAAAGCCTTGACCCCCAAGTGCTAACACTTCATTTTTCGGGAAGTGTTCAGATGTCCAGTTTGATTGAAACAGAAAAAAGAAAGTTTTTGCCTTCACACGCAACACATTAAATACAAGGCCCAATGGCCTTTACCCTTGACCCTTAACCTCCAAAATTTAGTTAATCTTGCCGTTTAAGTTTGTCTTGTTAATGTGAATCTTTCAGTATAGAAAATAAAAGAAGTTTAACTACTGCTATTAGTGTAATCATCATACTGTCATCATTTTAGGCTCTAATGTTTACCTCCTTGGCTCAGGAGAGGGAGGGAGAGGGGGGTTGTTAGGAGGATTCTTCTGGCTGATGACAGAAATGGCTCCAGTGAATCTGAAATATCTGTAGTTTTAACATAGAAATGTGTTATATTTTTGCTTTGATTTCATAAAATCTATTTTCCTGACAAAAAAATCCACAGTTTTGTTTTGTTTTTATTGTGAAAGTCATATTCAGGTATCTTTTGCAAGTGAACTCCCATAAAACTTACACTTTTTTGGACTAAGAGGCTCTTCTGAATATTTCTGGTGGATTTAAGTTGTATTGATGCATTTGTTGTATCAAATGTCATGATCTTCATCCTATTTTTTATTGACTCAACAAATGAATAATCAGCGTAAGAGTTAAAAGGTTAGAGACTTTGATCTGATTCTGAATATACAATAATACAAACATTTTAATGTCTAAAACAGTCAAAAATGCTAAAAAGTTTTGTATAGCATATTTTATAATTCACTTTTCATTCTAGTCATCAACTTGCTTTACAGATGCTTGATTTGAGAAACTGTGCAGAGCTGCTTTGGGACATGGTCAAAACTGACATCTTTACTTGTGGCCCAAAATTTCCAGCAGCACCCTGGGGGGCACCTTTGCTCACCTGACTGACAACAACACCACATCTGTTGTGTCTGAAATGGCTCAGTGACAGGAAAACAGCCTTTAAATTGAATGAAAAGAAGCAAGAACTATTTTCTAAACTATTTAAAAATGTATGTTCATTTTTATTTTGGTTTTTCTCATATCTAATAACACATTTCAATTCAGTCTGGCAGATGTAATAGAAAATCCTGTACAATTTAAATATTTTAGCAGGTATTAGAAAATCTTGTGGAGCTCCAGACGCACCACTTTTGATTAGCATGGCATGTCTGATGATCGTGTCTAATAGCTGTAGCTTGAACGCGTCAGCTGCTCGTGAACACCTGGAAGAAACCACGCAGCCATTAATTTAAATCGACAGGTTGGTTGAACGGGAAATTTTAAGATTAGATTTCTTGCTTTGGAGTGGATTTAGCATTTTTATTTTTGCCTCTCTGAGTGATTTATTGCATGTTCTACAGGCTGACATGAAAATGAGACAGAGGTCTCGGTAATCTTACTTTATATAGAGAGGAATTTCGGATCAAGGCTGAAGTGGGGTGAATCACATCTGCTGGTGCTGTTTGATGAAGATAAACACCAAGAGAGTCGTTTGTTCTCAGTGATTAAAGTAAACTTTCATCCTGCACCTGAAGAGACGGCATGTTGGTACTAAAAGGATTTTTCCATCACTGAGAATATTTGATTTAATTGTTTTTTATCTTTTCTGTTTTTTAATGCCGGAGAAAGTGAGTGTTTGCGTGGGAGTGTGAGATTGTCTTTGTGTTCGCACACATGTTGACCATGTGTCAAGTACTCTGCAGCGAGGTGGGGGGGGGCGGTCTGAAGGCTGCAAGGGGGCCACACACACACCCACGCACATGCACACACACACACACACACACACACACACACACACACAGATATGATGATTTCTCTGGATCCCACGCCTCCACACAACACTGTCACACTGTTCGGTCACAGCAGCACAGGAAGGCCTCAGGGTTATGAAACTGTACACACTGCCCTTCAAAATAACTTCATATTTCTTTATCTACCCTTCTTACATATCAAAGCTTTATCTGTAGTCTGGTTTTTATGGTTTTATTAATTATGAGTCCATGAGATTTTATTTATACTCACATATTTATTGTGTGGTAAAATTATTCTAATGATCAAGACTACATACACAATGTATGAAAAGCTATTTCAATGTAAAATCCTTTGCTGTGTTTCATATCATGACCTGAAATAATACAATGTATTTCATACTGTCAGCTAGACATGTTTTTTATCTTAAAGTTATGCTAACTAGGGATGCACAATATGGGATTTTTGCCAATATCTGATATGTCAGCATCTCTGAGCACAATATCGCTGATACTTATATAGATATAAATATTTTGCATGAAGAGAACAAAGCGTCTACTTCACAGTGTATTTGTCCTAAAAAGATGTGAAGCACGAAAAGCTTGATTTTATTCTTTAAAGAATTATACTTTTAAACCAAAAGATTAGACATTGTGTGATGATGAGGTAAACCATCCTCAAAATATTGGCTGTAAATGTTAGCAAAAATTTTCATATGTGCCAATACCCATAAGCAACTTTTATGAGCAACAGGCAAACATCTGCTGATTCAGATTTTGTTCTGATAATATTGTGAATCCATTGTTCTAGCACTATACATTGTAAGACAGTAAATGTTTGCCAGTTTTTTTTTTTTCATTTCTTCATAAAGATTTCAAAAATATGACCTCTAACAAATTAATTGTGCGCTCATGGCAGTGCAAGAAGAATGAACTCTGTTAGAAGAGCCACATAGAAACAATAATGTACAAATTACAATATTACTTGACATTTAGTGAACAGTGTTATTCACTCTTTTAAACAAGTAACATTTAATGTGTGATACATATTTTTTTTTTTACAATGTGTATATTTTTGCTTTTTCTGTCGTGGATATATTTTTACATTTGAGGTCTACTCACACCACTGCAGGAGCTTATCTCTAAATGTTTCTCAAACATTAGGAGTTCCTCTTTATTTCATACTTGGGAACAAACCTTCTATATCCTATATCTTATCTATTTTTTTCATCAGCCAGTGCTAATGCAGGTGAGCGGGTTTCATAAACTTTAAACCAAATAAAAGTGCATTTTTTTTAAATTACGATAACACAATATTCATCTATGTAGTGGTAGAGATTTTTTTTCTCATTTCCTTCAAAGGACAAATTTTGGATGTTTGTTATTTGGTGTTTGTTAAGAGGGTCCAATTCTATCTATCTATCTATCTATCTATCTATCTATCTATCTATCTATCTATCTATCTATCTATCTATCTATCTATCTATCTATCTATCTATCTATGTTTCCGGTTCTTAATCATGGCTATGCATATGTATGTGTGTTTGTTTGTACAAGTATCAAGGGCTGACTTGTTTATAAAAACACACACTCACAAAGTTATTCAAGAAAAAGCATTTTTCACAAAGGCAGCTAAAGAAATAATTGTTATTCATTGAAAGTCTGCTGATGCTGAGCAGAAACCTTGTATATACATGGTTTCATAACTGTTTGTCATTCAATAATTGTTAACTTTGGTCACCTGTAAGTTATTTTTAGTTTTTTTATATTTAAAACTAGTTTATAGTGTAAAATATTGTTAATTACGACAATTATTGTTTATTTAGACTGATACTGCTTTTTAGATTTGGTAACTTTATTGCTTCAAACTAGTATTAAAAAAACAAGTTAATCAAAAAGTTCTTATCTTTCAATCAAAATTCTAACATTGTTTTGCAGTGTGTTGAATAATTTTTTTTTTGCTTGTAATATTTTACCATATCAAATTTAACTTTTTTAAGTCATGCAGTTTCTTCATTAGTCAGTTAGGCCTTAACCAGCTGATTCCTACCTTCTTTCTTGAATCAATCAATCAATCAATCTTTACTTGTCCAGCACCAAATAACGTTATCACATGACATTTTACACACCACGAGGATCCATCTGAAATCCATCCATATTTTTCATCCTCTTGTTTTGCTGTCATTAACAAATCCAGAGAGACTGTGCCTTCAGTCTCTCTTTAACCAAACAAAAATTAGGGATGAGTGGATTACGTATGTGTTTTTTAATTGTTAAAGTTGATATATTGTTGCTGTAAGGCAGAAACTGTGCACTCGCAACATATTTGATTCTCAGAAAATTAAAAAAGAAATCTGTTTTTAATTAATACATAACCAGTAGTTGGTAATTACAAAAGTACTTAGATATCCTACTTTTAATTAGTTTGAAAATCCTAAAAGTCTCTAACACAGGATGACCAACAGCAGATATTTCTAAAATGTATAGACAAACATTTTTATGCTAAAAAAACAAAATGAAAAATAGAGATGCAAAGTCTCTGCCCAACAGGAAGAATATGTAAACACAGCAACAACACACCTGAGACAGGTTTCAGCCCCACATGAGGGTGAGCAGTGCTGATAGTGGATGGATGGATCTTGGGTATGAATATTAAAATTGTGTTTCCATCTTTTGTGTGATTTTTCGTACAGTTACTTGAGGATACTGTTCTGTTTAATTTCTTCTGTCTGTGTGGGTTGAGACAGACTTGACCATGTGTTGAGTTCCTGTGTGTGCTATGTATGTTTTCGATTTTCTAGAATTTGAGGATAAAACCTCAGAAATTAGGTCATAAACTGAAAGAAAACAAGCAGCCATTCGGCAAAAATTAACAAACATCTGGACCTCTAAAGCAAAAAAATCAGACAGACCGATACATTGAGAAAAGGTCTCAAAGACATTTAAGATTAAACCTAAAAATAAAGGTGATCAGAATTAAATTTGCTGTTGGTTTTTCAATACGTCATCAGAGAATCCACAATGCAGACAATGAATGGGCTCAAACACACACCTGTTCTCTCATTTTTATTTAAGAAGGTCTTGATTGAGTGATGACTTTGCACTCTGACAAGTAGCACAGATGCAATAACAGAGAACCGACTCAGCAAATCGTAGGAGTGGTACGCTGAAAAACAATGAAAACAGCATGTGATAGATAGCTCAGTCAAAAGGTTAACGGTAACTCACAGACAAAAACGTCTCGTTTTAAAAAGTGCATTCACAAACATGACAAATACTCTCAACTCATGATGTCTATTCTTATGTGATACAAAATATGCATACCTGTTTTAGATTTGTCTGTATTTCTATACATAGATATTTCTTCAAAAGGATCACTTCTTTTTTCTCTTTTTACAAAGGTTAAAAGCAGGGTCGTGGTCATAGCAGCTTCGGATATCTCTAGCCTCTTTACCATGTCACCAGATACACATAGTATCAACAGATATCCAAATAAAACATACAGTTTACTCTGTTGATCAAATTAAACGACATATTGTCTTATTGAAAGAGATATTCATAAGTGAAGCCTGCAGTTTAGAAAAGAAAGGATCAATAAAACGCTTGGGCCATTAAATATATTTTGTATACCCGCTTTTTTGTCAATATCATAAATACTAAAGACACAGGACAATATTATAAGACAATGCTGGGAGACTAAATGTAAAGATTAAAATAGTTCAAACATCATTTTTTTCAAGTTTTCTAGTTCATGAAAAAACAAAATATCAGGCGAGCACAGAAACACTATTCTTCAGTCTTTTCTTCATTAGTCTATCCATGCCCCTTAATATTCAAAAGAGCGATCACCAAGTGACGAAAGCCAGACCGTCTTTAAACAAACATCTTTTCAGTTTTAGTCCTGTCCACATCAGATGCTTGCCCATCCTAAATGAGGCAGGATCCTGGTTTTTAAAAGAAGTCATAAAAGCAGTCAAACATACTGATAAAAACCAATAAGTACCATGCAAATCTTGCAAGACGACATATTCTCAAACAAGAGACAAAGTATTCTTCGTATAGGCGAAATACCAAGTGAGGAGAGGGTGGGTGGAAGGCAAAGACCTCTAATCAATACTAAATACCATTTTTTCCAAAACCAAACAAAAATATTTAATCTGTACATAATATAGTACGCATGAGTTCCCACTGTATCAGCAGTTTCTTTCCTCGTCAGACTCTTATGAGAGTCTTTGCCTATCTCAAATTAACACAGAAGTCTTTTTAATTGATCCCAATCTCCTTGTTCTCTTCCATAAATCTGGAGAAAGGGCGGTTGGCCCCTACCTCCAAACCCGCCTTCTCCATACCCATCATGGGAGGGCTGCTGCCGGTGTGAACACGGTCCATCCCTCCCGGCATGGCTCCCAGAGAAGGCATCCCAGTGCCACCGAGGCTGACAGGAAGCTGCGTGATGCCGCCGTTCTGTATCACAGAGATCTCATTGTTTTTCATAGCCAGTCCGTTGGTGATGGCGGCCGCGTACTGGTTCCAGAAACCTGGGTCGACATTCATGGCCCGAGCAGCCAGGTCCTTCTGGAACATCTCGCTGAACTTCATGGCATCCCCGCCCAGCAGGGCCATGGGATTCTCCACAGACAGCCGCCGACCCCTGCGAGCTGGAGCGTTGTTCCACATGTGTGTTCCCATGTGGACCTAAAATTAGAAACACAATAACAAAAAAAATGAAGAGCTACAGTTTTCTTCATTCACTTTGACACTATTCTCAAGTGAGAGAGAACTTTTCTCCTCACATTCAAACAAATTCTGATACATGTGGGCAAAACTGTGACAACAAGAAAGAAAAAAAAGGAAACAAAACACAGATGTCGTGCAAACCTGCCAAAAAATCACTTATATATGTTAATCAAATGATGATCTAAACTGATCATTTGATTCTTTGCTCATATGTCAGTGCCACTGTGACAAATGTTAGTGTATAATTCTTGAAGCCATACCGCTCAAAATACATTGATGCTTCTTTGCCATAATTGTCACAAATAACATCATGATTAGTAAGTGTAAAAAATGAAAAGCATCCTGTAACACTTATAACCTGTGGCTGTTGATTAAAAAGATGAACAAAGTATATCAATAACTGAATAGATACATGGGATTTTGAATAAAAATGATGAAATGTCAAATAAAGCCAAAATGTAACAACAAAGTTCAAAAATATTGAGGCTCACTATAATCCCTACATTGTTTTTTAGCATTGTTATAAACACTGCATGTCAGCTTTTGTCTTGACATTGTATTTCAAAAATTATGTATGGCATTTCAATTTTAATCTTGTAATTTCTACCTTATCTTGAAGTGGATTAAGTTGGAAATGTCTTTTTATCACCATTCTGTTTCTTATGACTCATACTTTGCTGCATTTCTGTTTATGGCAGTACAAATGTATGGCTGAAATGATGGCAAAACATCGTGCTTCTAGCATGTATCAAAATAATATCCAGGTACTTTCTTAATCTTGAGGCCTACATATACATGTAAAATATTCAATGATGATATTAAATTACTTTCAGTACTTTTTAAAAATTCATTCTGCATATAAAATACTAAAAAGAGTGATGGGCAACTGGAGGCCCGAGGGCCACATGTGGCCCACTTAATACTCAATGTGGTCTACAAATCCACTTCAAACATTAACACACAGTGAGTAAGAGGGAAACATGATAGGCATGGCCACGTCAACATTTAAAATGGAAATATACCCTCAACATTGTTCATAACTAGTGTATGTAGAAGAAATTATAGATGGAGCTGTTTAAAACTGTTCTCTCGAAGCTCTCTCGAACATATACAGAAATTAATTTTAAAATAATTCATCATTTCTGATGATCATTTTGTATTTGTTGCATTTGTTTTTAAGTATGACTGTTAAAAAAAAGTCTCATGCAGTTTGTTGTATTTTTATCCTCTGACAGTAAGAAAGAAATTGATAAGGCTCTCATGAAAGCATAATTTCTGATTTAAAATGTCCAGAATATAGCTAATAACATTTCTGCCTTCACTCAAGCAACCAGATAATACCATAAATGTTGTGGCTAACTATCAGTCCAAAAACCTTATCTTATAACACCACCTTTCAACACTGCATTTATTAACAGAAAAGTAATGGGTCAGGTATGAGAAAAATAAAGAGGTATAGGATTTTTAATTTCTTTATGATGCAATTCTATTGAGAAATGCCAAGAAAAAGAGATGAAAGACAGGATTCAAGATAAAACGTTGAAAATAAAGATGCTTTTTAACACACAAAATGCACAAAATTGAGGACAAGCAAATGTTAAAAAAATGGAGTATCAAAAAAATATTGAAATATGTTTATAATAATATGCACTGTTATGTTTCAACTTGAAAATGTTTAACACTTTTCTCAACTTTCATTTTTTTTAATGAAAGTGCATTACAAAAAGAATTATCCTCTATTTAGTAATTATTTTGGTAACACTGTTTACTAGCAGGCTAACTGACAGTTAAAAGGCAGTTTATTAGCCAATACTGAGGGGCTATTAGTACCTAATTCTGCAATTCAATCACAAACTTGTGCTCTTAAGTCAGTGTAAATAACTCATAATTAAGAATTTTTCACTCAGAATATATACCATTATCTAAACTGAGGTTCTATTTATAACGAAGTCCCTTGTAGTCTAATACTTGTGTTAATAAGAACAGACCATACTTAAGATACTTCTACCTTTAAAGGGCCTTACGAAGCAATGCTAATTAAGTTCATAATTATAGTCTACAACTTATTTACTAATTACAAGTAAGAAGTAATTATGGGGTTATTAATTAAAAACTCTTAATTATTAGTTTACAAACTATAAGTTATGGTCATGTACTAATAAGCCCTCAATATTGTCTATTAACCAGCTAGTAAACTTTTAATTAGCATGCAAATTAGCAGTTTGTACATATTAAATCCAGTGAGCTAAAGTTAAAGTTATTGTCATCTAACAATAATTATCTTATATGCATCTAATGATATCAATAAATTTATACAAAGTGAAATGTCACCTATTACCCTGTGTTTCAGTGCCCTCATACAACCCAGCCACCCAACCAAAGCAGTTCTTAAGTAATTTGTGGAAAACCATTTCAAATATTTATCAGAGAATATAAGAGTAATGAATCTAATACTATGTCTGACTTCACAACATAACTGACCAGACCCTGACTCATACCTTCAGATTGCCCTTTGTGGTGAAAGCTCTTCCACAAATGGAGCAGGCGAAAGGTTTCTCCCCGGTGTGTGTGCGTTCGTGGATTTGAAGAGCACTGGCTGAAGAGAAATTCTTCCCACATGAATGGCAGTTGTGTTGCTTGGGAGTGCGTCGTGGAGGTGGGGGAGCCAGCATTGGGTTGATGCTGGGGCTCATGTTGGTCTGGGGTGCTGCTGCAGGAACCTGGATGCTGACAGGCAGGTGTGAGTTGTCGAGGGACATTGACTTGCCATGTCCGTTCATTTCCATCTTGATCATGTTGGATGCAGTGCTGGCCAGATTGGGCGTACTCAGACCTAAACAATAGCATGAGACAACCATAAGATTCACAAAATTAGTGTTTTTAAAACCAGTTGCTGTGTCAAATATGAGGCATTTTAATCTGTGGAATGATTATGTGAATGTAGCATGCTATTTTGTCTCATATATCACAAGTGAAATGTATAATATGTACAAAATATGCGTTACAATGACTGTAAGTTGAATAGATATCCTGACAAGTACTGGTTTTAGTTTGAGGTGATTTTGCACACATACCTCTATCCCTACTCAGGAACAGCATGTTGAAGTGGCTCTCTTCTTTGATAAAGTGCCTGCCAGGCTGAGTGGCAGTCAGGTCAAGGGCCCCGGTGCCTTCAGTTGCAGAATGCGGAGATGGGGTCTCTGATTTTTCCGACTTCACCGTTGCCATGCTCCCTGCATTGTTCTCCTGGCCTTCCTCTGCTGTCATGGCACTGCCGTTGTTATTATTGTTGAGTGTCGCTGGGGACTTGGATCGCTGGCTCTCAGAATGGCTGTGAGCTGGGGACAAGTGCTGCATAGAGCCAGAAGACTCAGACAAAGCAGGGCTGCCCAGGCTTTGACCCTCGGCATCCCCTACAGCAGACAGGGAATCAGTGGTGAAGCAGTCATTCTCTCCTCCAAAGCTGCTGCCATTCTGCATGGACTTCTGACCAAATGAGCGAGACATGTTTGCGGTGGAGTCTATCATTTTCATCTGGTTCTCCATTGCGGCAATACTGGACATGATGGAGTGTGGAGGGGAACTCCCAGGTGAGTAGGGTTTGGATGGGTCCATTTCTCCCTCTTTTAAGTCAGCCTCATCTTCCATTGCTTGCTCCATTTCGTCCAAAAGGTCATCATCATAATTGCTCATTGCGTCTAAGCTCTTCTCATCAAAGGAGAGGTCAGTGTCCATCTCCTGCAGGCTTTCGGGGACAGGGGTGTTGGGAATCTGCCCTCCCATGTGCATTCTGATGTGCTGCTGCAAGACAACGGCATTGGTGAACTTCTTCTGACAGATAGGGCAGGAGTGCTGGACCCGGAGTGGGGGTTTAGACCTGTGAACACCAAAGTGTGTCTTCAAGTTTCCCTTGGTTGTGAATGCCCGGCCACATATCTTGCATTTGAAGGGCCTCTCGCCAGTGTGGATACGATAGTGCATCTTGAGAGCACTCTGGCAACTCAGGACCCGATGACAGATAACGCATTGGTTTGGGTCAGTCATCTTCTTGTCTATGTTCTCAACAAGCTGCTGCAACTTTGATGTTTCTGAGGTTTGCATAGAGTCTAGGAGGCCTCCAAATGGAAACTTGGCCTTAAACTGGTCCGAGAGCATAGGAAGGACTGGATGGGAGACTGGATTTGAAGCAGAGCTGTGGTTTGTGTTGGGTTCAGTGGTCTGGCCATTGCTGGATGATGTGGTGGAGGTTACAGCAGAGGACAGTACCACTTGTGTCACGGTAGTCGTGGTGGTGGTGTTCTCTCCTGGCCTATTTGAGCAGCTGGGAGGCAGGAGAACACCTTCCGGTTTCAAGACAGGAGGTGCATCACTCCCTAGAATTGGTTTTGGAGAGGGTGAAGTAGTGGTCATGCCAGAGTCAGTGATGATATTCGGGGACAATGATGCACACTCACTTGATGGTGGGGATGGTCTCTGAGGGGACCTGTTGAGTGGAGTGAGACCGGGGGACTCACCAAAGCCTCCCATCATACTTGGCAGCGTCGGAGGCAGCTGAAGCCCAACTGAGGTTGGAACTGTGGGTAGGACCGGTTTGCTGTCAAGCCATGTGGTTACAGGTTTTTCTGGTGGCAAAGACATGCCATATGGTATGCCTGAGCTTGTGGGCACGTTGTCCAGGTACTCTGGAACAGGGTAGGGGTTCATTTGAATATGTGGGTACTTCTCTTTGTGCCTCTGGAAGTGGACTTTCAGATTTCCCTTTGTGGAGAAACGGTTGCCACAGATGTTACATTTGTAGGGCCTCTCTCCAGTGTGGGAACGTAGGTGAATCTGCAGGGCACTATCACTGCCAAAAACCTTAGCACAGAACCGACATTTATGCTTGAAGAAGGGGTCTTCAGAACTGGGCTTGGTATCAAATACCGACACATTTGGGGGCTTTCCCTTGCGGTGCTTCATCAGCGCAGAGAGGGGATCCAGCGCATTGGCTGTGGCTGCTATACTGGCCAACGGGTTAGGGAAGATAACGCTGCTGGACGAGCTGTGAGGTATCAGCGGTAGACTGGAGGCAGAGCTCAGGAGGCTGCTGTGGCTGAGCGAAGGAGGGGTGGTGGAGTTCCTGGGAAGAGCTGAGCTGCTGCTAATGCCACCACCTCCTGTTACACTACTACTACTAGTGCTTATGTTTGTTGCTGAGGATGAGCATGAGGGAAGTAGAGATGACAATCCAGTACCACTTGGTGGGGGGAACACGGAGCTGCTCGAGGATGTGTTGGGGATTGCAGAGGTCGACTGCTGACTGCCGCTCTGTTGTGTTTGAGAAAGAGGCCCCTCTATTGCTGAGGTCAAAGGTGAGGGGCCTTGACCATTGAGGGTGGCTGGCAACCTTACGGGCAGCTGATGGACAGGCGGAGCAATGAAGTTGTGCAGCTGAAGCTGACTTGCGACAGGAGGGACGCAGGAGGAAGCAGGCCCCTGATTTCCTGCTGCATTGCTGTGATGATGGTTGAGAGCTGGCTGTGAAGCAGACTGTCTGTTCATGAGGGCCACCTGACTGCGTATTTGTTCTATCAGCTGCAGCTGGTGTATCTGTTGCTGCTGGAGGGCCATCAACTGGTCTAAGATCATGGGAATAGCCATGGTAGAAACCCCGCTTCCCACTGCTGCTCGCACGCTCTGTGAGAACTGGGCCACTGCCACACGGGTGCCATGCAGAGTCTCCAAGGTGACGTTGGTGCTTGGCATGGCGTAACTTGCAACAGCGGAGGGGATGACATCGCTGAGCTGAGGTAGGGAGCTGTCTGGCTCAGGGGACGTCAAATCCCTCTCTTCAAGATCCATAGTTTTTTCAGGAGAGAGCTCTACCTCCATCTGTTCATCCTCCTTTTCAAGCACATCGACCCCATTTAGGGTAACTGTCTCTGGGATGTCATCCCCCTCACCAGCAGGGCTGTGGCCACCCTCCCTCGGGTCCTCGCTGTCAGCCTGCTCACTAGGGCAGCTGGGGGCGGGGGAGAGCTCTGCAGGGTACTCTTGTGAGGGGTTAGGAGTGTCCTCATTGTCATTCACTATGAGCACTAGGGGGTTTTTGGTGCAGTTCTTTAAATGTTCACAGAAGTCCGACCACTTGAAGAACTCGGCACAACACTTCTCACATATATGTGTCTCTTCACTGCCGCTGCGACTCTCATTCCCGCTGTCAGCGTCATCCAGCACCTCACCTCGGGCTAAAAGAAGAGAGGAGGGGGTCACGGGGAATGGAGAAGAAAGGGAGGGAGGGAGGAGGGAGCAAAAAGAGAAGAATTAATGAATAAATAATCAATAAAGAATCCACACATATTTTGCAGAGCAGTGCTGCACAGATTTAACCTTTGATTTTTTTTCTCTCTTTTAACATAACCCAAATCAATATTCTTTCTATTTTTTTTACTCTGAACAAATTGCCCTAGTTCACCAATTCTCCAGACCCAGGTTTGTGCATTCACACCCTCTCCATAGAGCCAGCTAATAATTTTCTTTGTGCAATCCATCAAATTATGAGGGCCTATCAATTGTGGATACTGCCGCTTAATGAAATTCCATAGAAGCTATTGATTTCCAATATTTCATACAATTCACAGCTGCCTCATCTGTTGGGTACAAATCAGGACTTTGATGGCCCCATTAGGATTCCCCTCTGCTATCAAGCCCAGTCATTTCCCCCTGAATTTCAAATGCCTGGCCTTTTCATTTAGCATTGCAAAGGCAATTCTTTAGCCCTGAGACTACACAAGTGACTTGAGACTCAAATTGTGCTCTTATGAATTTAATAACAAATAAATGCAGAGGGATACTTCATGTGTGTCACAATTCATATAAATTTCGCAATCACACCAAACCATTTAAACTTTGGTTACCAAGAGGCAGGGATGAATGATGTAAGGAAAAACATATTGCAATAGCCTGTTGTTTTATTAAACATTTTTAGATTAAACTTTAAGGCGGATAACTGTGTCTTACTAACTTGTCAAACAAATTGAATTTTGTATGAGCAGCACATTGTTTTTTAATTTTTCTAAAAGCTCACAGCAGAGCACCTTTATGTCATAAGGTAAACACTGCAGCTCCTCCAAATAACAGTATTGAAACTTATCTAAATCAACTTTTTTATGATTTGTGATGGTCAGTACACCAGAATGTACAGTAAAAGCCCTTTGACCTCATTTATATTTGAAAAGCTAAAATATAATTTGTGTTATCCATGACTTTTTAAATTTACTGTTTTTATTGAGTAAGATGCCAAATTAAAGTTATTTACTTACAGTGATGAACAAAAAAAAAAAAACTAGAGAAGGACAAAACAACTAAAAACCTCCACATGGTCATCTTTTTGAGCTGTAACATCATTGTATCAGTGACAAGCATCATCTGTGGCTTTTACATGCATGTATTCCCCAAACTCATCACTGCTACCTACTGGGCTTTGGATCAGAGCAATTCAAAAATCAACATTAATATGTAAATATATATCTATATATATATCTATGTATATATATATATATATATATATATATATATATATAGATATATAGATATATAGATATATATATATATACATACATGATGTAGTTTCTTTTAAGTTTGCAAACAAAGTTATGTGTTTTCCCTCCCTCAGACAAATATATATATATATATATATATATATATATAATTTAGCTATATATATATATATTTATATATATATATATATATATATATATATATATAGATATAGATATAGATATAGATATATAGATATATATATATATATATATATATATATATATATATATATATATGTATTTGATGTATGTTCATGATTTGTTCACTGAACACACACATAATATATGTGCATCCCTATAATGACTTAAAAGTATATTTACAGACTTTGATTAGCTTAACTGTTATATTAATATCGCAATCATTCAAGCTAATGCTAATATTGTAGCCTGTTGCCATGTGGCTGTCATTGGCACTTTGAGTTGTGGGTAACATGAGATAGACCTGTCTAACACATCCCACCAATGTTTCCTGCAGTGATTGACATTTGGATATTTCTAACAAACAGTGTTTTTGGCAAAGGATGCACATTGCATATTACAACCTTTATTTTAGCTAAATCAGTACTGCTAGTGTTGTACAATGTTTTAAAAATGGCCAATCTCTCTGTCATCAGACTTATTCCAATTTAAAACCATAGAGAATATCCCTTAAATTTATAAACCTAAAAACATCAAATTGACATTAATAGTGTATTATCTTTGCTGCGGTAGAAGGATATGACAAAAACACACAGAGATGTACAAGGAATCTTCAAAGCCTCTAAAAGCTTGTTGAACAATATTTATAATATCACTTGGGTCTGATGCTCCAATGTCCACTATTGGTAGCTGCTCCCCAAGACCATATAAACAAAGTGCTTGTTAAGCAAAACAAAAAAAAAAAGATGGATGAACTGTTGAATATATTTTGATTTGTCTGCATAAACCCTAGGTTGATGTTTTGGTAATTGGCTCTCAATGATTTAAAATGGTAAAGTTAGCGATAATATGTATGTATGTTTGCTATGAAATTATGTCATTGCAATTTAACATTACCATGACATCTCACGTATATGTATTAATAAAAGATATTTCCTCTTATCTTAAAGCATTTGGTTGTTGTCAGACGCAACCTACTATCTCCATTTTTTATGATTTTATTGTTATTCAGAAAGCAGTGCTATTTATCCCGTTCTACCTACAAAATACAAACAATGTTATGGGGACAACATGTTATGTATTTCATTTGTAAAAGAGTGTATTTTCTTCCATTACAAGAAAAGTGGAGATAGTAGGTTGTTCCCAACAGCACTAATATTTAAGAACTCTTTTTTCATGAACATCACAAGGTTGAATTGTCAGTGTGGTGGCCCACAGAGTTAAAGTAAATTAAGAACATTTCCTTAATTAATTTTGAAATTAAAAACATTTAAAAAAAAAGAAGACTGATATGGATATTTCAGGTTGCTCTAACAGTTGCTCTGAAAGGCACTTTCAGTTTAAAGTAATAAAATAAAGCTCATAAATTCATTGCAACTTTATGAAAGATGTGGCCCTGGTCTAAGATGTAACAAGCAGCTTAGCAAAGGTTGATATCAGCAGGTGGTTCACTTACCCACCAATCACAGAGCTGACAAAAGGATCAGTTGCAACCATCTAAATTTGCTTATTTTTTTTCCATGAAGCAGAAAAATAAATATTATTGCTTCTATGATATGAAGACACGTCTCCATATAATTTATCTGTTTCCTTTGAGTCTTTATTTCTTCTTAATGTTTGAAAATGTCTCGAGTGCCACATTGAGTGAGGTGGAGGGGCATCACAAGTTACCCACACCTGATCTGAACCTTTAAAAATATAAAGTAAAGATTGTTTTCTGATTTAAATGACCCCTTCTAGGCTAAAAGAATGTCCCGCGTCACTTTCTCCCTCTCTCTGTGTTTCTGTCTGTCTCTCTCCCTTCCCCATGCTCTCTGAAACAAGACTCAACAAATTACATGCTAGTGCCATGGCAGCAGAGACTCTGATTAGTTACACATGTTTAATCACAGTCGCAGGAAGCCACTTCCTCTTCCACAGGCAACCATCAAAAGTCCAAACCAGCCAGTCCCGTCTCCGAACATGGACCTTATTCACACCTGATCAAAACCATGTCAAGGCTGCTCCGCTCTCATGTTTATTTTTGTTGGTTTTCCATGTCCTTGTGCACATATTTCCTTTTCATTATGCGTAGGAAGTTATTTTTGCTCAATACCACAACATCCTGAGAGGGCTTTTTTCAGTCTCTTGTTCTGTTTACAGTCAGAGACCCAGCACACATCCAGGAATACAACTATTTATGTAGAAATTAATACACAGTTTACATCATTCAGAGATGTTAGGACGATGTTATGGCTTTAATTGCAAATAAAAAGGATTTACTCCACGCCAAGTTGGTCCTTCAAACGTAAGCTGTTATAAAACTGTGTTGTTGATAAATGAACAGAACAACATGGTTAAAAATAATGTTACACTTTCTTTTTTTAAGATGTATATTGCAGAACCATGAGGAATTTAATAGTTGAATCTTCGACTCACAGCTAAGCAATTTTGGACCAAGTTTATGTAAATATTTATTAACAGTTTATATAAAAAGGAGGAATGCATAATTTCTTCTTTTTTTGTCCATTACAATTACATAATGGACCTTGAATAAAACAACTGTGTTAGAAAAAGAAACAGGTCCCGCAACTTATCACTTGTGAATAAAATATATATAAAATATATTTCCTCTTATCTAATCTATAAATATATTTTGTGTATCTGTATATAATTGCTTCGTGCAACATGTCACTTGTGAATACAGAGTAAGTAAAGCATTTTAATACTATATTTGAAAAAAAGAAACATTTTAATATTCTTTTTCTGCAATATATTGTGTGATACAAATGAGCAGGACTCAAATTTAATCAATACAGTGAGTTTATACTGACTTAATGGCCAACTAAGATCTAAATATTACAATTATAATTTGATTATTTGATTTTTCAATCAGTTTTATGGTAAATCTGTATTTACTCTTTAATCAAAAGAAAAGCTGCATTCTTTTAATTTGTATTTTGATATGCAGGATAAGTGCTGAAGAATATGTATTACCTACATCTATAGCTTTATGCTCCTGAGAGTATTTCAGTCTCTTATTTTGCAGTGATTTCTATGACCTAGGATCGTGTAATCAATAACAATTCTATCATGAGATGAGCTTCTGCATTAAACACATTACGACAGTCTGAATTTATCACAATAATTACAAAAAAATGTTTTATGTTGTCAAAGGTCTGATCTCACACCTTTTAAGGCTAAAGCTGGCTTTATGCTGCCTTTAAATTTATTGGTGCCTGTAGAGTAATAAAAAAAGATTTGATGATTTCTTTAAGATTCAGAAAAAAAGAAGTTGCAGTGAGTGTTGCATAAAACAGGGAGCAGCAAAGGCAGGAGCACTGGTAGAGCTTGTTCGCATGTCTTCTGTTAAGTTATCACAGTCCTTATCATTGTCACTGAGTTAAAAATGGTTTTCTCATATCGTGCAGGCCTCTTTGGTTTCTTCTTGAGAATGATGGATGCTTAAAATTTGCAAATGTTGAACTTGTTTGCATGAAATGACTCATTTAGCCTTTCATTGGAATAAACTGAGAACATTTTAGTTTAGTTTAGTTCAGTCACTGACCATTTTACAGGATTCAAATCCACTGATATATTGAAAGAAAACAACATAAATACATGCGCATCAGGATCATGCTTTTCTAGTCTTGTCCAAATAATAAGCTAGAAAACAACAGGACACTGTTGGATGCGAGTGATCAAAGAAAATCTTATTGATCATGCAGCCCTTGTTTATAGGTAGGCCTCCATACAGCCATAACTCTTAAAGGATGGACTCACAGACACTTGGTGAGCTTAAAACAACATGTAAAGAAAAAGTTTTTGATTATAGTTGTGCAAATTCACTCTCTGATATCATAGGAGTTCAGCTCATGTAGTACCACACTTCACCTGTCTGAGCTCTGACTGTGAGGACAAGTGAGCAACGATACGTCTTAAAGCTCATTTACAGCCACGCGTCACGGCTGGATACATTTACTGAGCATTTAATGTGCTGGTATGATTTGAAAGTGAGTAATCACGACAGTCATACAGTTCTTCCAATCATTTTAAAGGTAACAGACGAGTTAGCTGAGGTGAGGCAGACGTGAAGAATGTGTGCTTGTTACAGTGAGTCAGGAGGAAGGAGACTCATCACGAGTCCTCCTATACTGTACATGGGGTAACTTACAGAAAGGCTTAAACTTGGCAGGAGGTGGGGGTATTTTATGAATTAATCATATTTAATCAAATGTGCTGGCTTGAATTCAAATATGAAAAAAAAAGATATAAAGAAGAAATATGTGATAATAATAATTCATATAAAAAGTGTTCTTAATCATTCTTTGGTCACAATAATGCACAAACTTCACAAAAAATCCTTACTTTTTGTTGATGTACAAAGATTTGTGTTGATTTTTAAGGGTTTGTTTTTGTAATATCTGCTTCTTACAATAAGAGAGGCACAAATATAATTAACTAAGAAGGCAATTTGGCCACAGTAAGTGTGTGAAAGAGCACCATTATTATCATCACTATTATCCTCCAGATTAAGCTGTATGTATTCCACTATCTTTGCAAAGTCAAATAAAATGCAAAAAGAAAACTGATGTAAAACACATAATATCCTCCCTAACACAACCTAACAGACACATATCACAGACACAAACAGGTTTTATATCTTATATTTAACCACACATCTTCACTTCAGGTTTAAATCCCAAACCAAAAATCCAAAAGGGAAAAAAAAGGAGCAAGTGATTGGAACAGTGTGTGACACGTGACAGCACGCAGGCTAAAAATCTCCTTAGCCTCAGCAGCGGACAGCAGGACTCATTTCCATAATTGGGGGTTGAAAGGTCAACACAAATGAGTAGGCATTGTGTTGAGCTGATTAGTTATTAGAATGGTATTACTGTCAATCTCTTTTATTCATTCATACAATTACAAGTGGGGGCCTTTGTGTGCCTCTGACCTCACACCCGCACACACACATGCTGACACGTTTTCCCACACACACATTTAGACTGATAAAAACACACACAAGGGAGGAAAACACACACGCAGGCACCATCCTTGTTGTCATTAGAGGATACTTTAGGTGCACATGGCTGTATGGACAAATGTAGCTCTAAAAGATTCAACCTTTTGATGTTCATATTTAGGAAAAGCAGCTGAAAAATAAAACCACATCACAAACAATCTGTTCCATTTGACAGGAAATAGAGGGATAAATGATTGTGGTAAATTTGATATTGTTCATGATTGAGCTACTGTTGTGATTTTCCTTTAAGCTTCTGAAAACGTGAACTATCAGCTACAGACCATGGAGGGCTTTAACCATGAATATACAGAGCAAGCAAACTGATGGGACCAAAAACAATCTTGTTTTACAATTTAAATTAATCAAAATGTGACTATCGTTTGATATGATATGGCCCAACACATTAATTCCATGCTGCTTAACATTTAACACACAGTAATATTTTATTGTATTAACAGAACTGCAACATAACTTGAGATCAATTTTTACAAACTTCATGTACTTTATTTTCTTTGTGAATGACTGAATCAAACGGGGTCCAAACATGTTTGTGTACTTGCTCATCTATTCCTGATTTTTTTTTATTGTCTTATTTTATAGTTCAAATGGATACTTGTCCGTCAGTGGCTGAGTGTGTTTTTTGTTATTCTCTGTTTTAAGGGGCAGAGCAAATATCACCATTTCTTTTGCAAAGACAGATATAGTTTTTGATGTACTTTTAGGTAGACAAAAGTCCATTTGCTTCAAATTATACAAAATCTTCCTTTTTAGATGTTGAGGAAGAATCCCAGCCTTTTCATAACATGTGTTTCATATATGATGCCCGTTCATTTTATTCAACAGAAGCTGCCATTGACTTTTTTGCTCTCAAGTCAAATTTGTTCCTCTTTTTTATACCCTATATCTTGAAAAAAATCATCACTTTTTACTGTATGACATTCAAGAGGGATGTTAGCTCCAGTTACATAATTAATATGTTTATGCATCTCCTGACATTGGCGCACAATGACTTAAATATTCTAGAAAATATAACAATGTTCAGCATTCAGCAGCTTCAGTTTGTAAATCAACCTTTACTGCTTAAAAGAGATTTTTAAACCAAAGATTTACTTGATGAGCACATTATTAAAGGAACATTCTGAAGAATTCTTCCCTCAAATCTATCATGTTAGTAATATCATTATGAAAAGCTCTTGACACTTTCATTTTCCCCACATTTTAATATTCATAAATGACTAAAGACACCACATAAAGACAGAAATCCCAGCAATAACCCTTTCTGAAGTCTTTCTAAGTGTTATGTTCCTTTCTTCCTCCCTTCCTCCCCTGAGGCACAAAAGGGCAAGAACTGAACTTCAATCGTCACAATAAGAGGAAAAAAAAATCATCATTGTAATATGGATCATGAAAATTCTGCATACCTATTGTACATTTTTATCTATTATTGTATTTTATCGGTAAGATTTAAATGATAGTTTTATTTATTTGACATATTTTTCATTTCTGCTCAGCTGACACTTTGGTAAACCTGATTGTTTTTTTTATAAATATGCTTTATAAATAAAGTGCCATGGACTGGATTTGATAAAGATAAACATTGCTCTTTAGCCTAACTGCATACACCACATGTTTGTATGTCTTTCTTATGTTTGTGAAGAAAACAAATGGTTGTTACAGTGGCTGGATTACAAACTCTGATGTGACTGTAATACAACCAAACAAACATTTATACCTTTGTCTTACCAAACTCACAAAACCTGAAGTCCTTGTCTCACAATTTTCTGCAATTTTCTGCTATTTATCATCAATAATTGCAACCAGACCACCTCATCTGGAACAAAACATTGGCGTAGTTTCTGTAAAGTTCTCATACTTTAAAATGCCAAGTGTTTAGAAATGATATCTCCATTATTCAATTTTTTTTGACTGTATCCATGTAATATGGAAATCTTTAAATTAAAGACATACAGTATCTTTAACCAGTGGAGAAAGAACGTTAAAATTACTGAAGGAAATCTGAAAAAGCTGGGTGTACTAAGTGAGAAACAAGAACACATTTGTGCAATTTAGAAAATGTGGAGGAATTTAACTGCATTTTTCATAATTAAAGCAGACAACAAATGACCTGTCATTAGGTGTGTATGATTTGTATTTTGTTGTGGTGGTCACAAACATGGTTTCAAATAATTTGACATAAAACAATAATTATAAATATGTCATTTTATCATTAAATGATGAGGGCTGAATTATTAGGAAAAGGACAAAATCTAAAATATGTCCAGCTAATAAGTCAGGTCTAAGAGGAATCTAAATGATCACGCAGTTTGAAGGCCCCAAAACAAACAGTATAGATTCTGATGGATGTTAAACATGCAAAAGACTGAAATTTAAATCACAGCCTGAAACAGCGCAGTGGCATCATTTTGTCCTGCTGAATAAAGCCGACATTTTGTGGTTGTTGTGTGAATGCAAGACAGTAAATAAGTGTGTGTGCATATGTATATAGATGTATGTATGTATGTATGCATGTGTGTGTAGGGGGTGTATTGATTTTCCTATAGCATGAGAAAGGACAGGCTGAAAAAAAATCCAATCCGTTTCTCATTCCTTTAAGAGTCTTCATTTACAGAGATGCAAATATGAAGCTGAGCACAGTCAATGGAGGGATTGTGGACGTCCGATGTGTGCGCGCGTTATCTCAGCCAGCAATCTTTGGCATGCTAACTGAAACCGCTAATCTGACGTATTATATCAGATGAGGTATTCATGCTTCTCCACCAGCGATCCAGCGAGGGCCACAGAGACAGCCGAGCATTGAGCCGAGGATCCAAACAATTACAAATTGTCTCATTCAAAACAATTTACAGATCGACAGGATGAGCAGACGCACGGACAATGGAGCTGCTGACATTTACTACATGAGATTTTGGAATAATTTTAGAATAGTAATACTTTTTTATGCTAAAATAAATACACTTGTTATGATTTAAAATAGAAAAAAAACATCTACCACTTATGCTGACAACAATCTTTAACTCATATATATGTTTTATTGTCATTTTCTTCTTTCACTAAGGAGGGTTACTTGAAAAGTTCCGGCTCTTAAAACATTATTTACAAAAGTATCTTCCCCTTTTGCACTTTTCTGAAGAAACTCAAGACCAACAGACAAAGCCTCACTGTGTTGGAGATGTGAAACATGTGGCTGGTGGACCACATACGGCCTTCCCCCTTGCATAATGCGGCCCAATGTTTCTCAAAATGTTTCGTTTTTATAATAAACTAAACTATCAGTAAATTGTAGTTATAAAGAAAATACCTCCCTTTTGAGGAGTGCTGATGTAGCTGGTTCTTGGTTCTAGCTGGTGTAGCCTGAGGACCCTCACCGCCTCCTCCATAAGAAACTACAACACCAATACCCAAACATATTCAGATGTCTGCATGCATGCACTTAACAAACTGTTCTCCTTTATTATGTGCACGAAAATGTTCTCAAGATGGGGGAACAAAAAAGTTGAGAGCTCAAGAAATTGTCAAAATTTTACATTCTATATTTATTATACTTAAATCTTAATTTAAACTTTAGACCTCATTGCAAATGTTCATAACCCACTAAACTAAGCCTTATGACCCACTTCTGGATCCTGACCTCCCAGTTGAGAACCTCTGCTTTATCTTGGCCAACATACATCAGACCAGGAGTGGGCTGCTTAGGCGCTACACGTGCCCCAAACTTCCACATTCATTATGGCCTAGAAGTCTCCTAAAAACATCATTAAAACAGAAACATGACAAAATCAGCCACAACAGCTTTAATCTGTTTCCTCTGTCACTATTGCTTGAGAACATTGTGTTGTTCCAGTCAGAAAATAGCTTTAATAAATGTATTTCAGATATGTTTGTAAAATCAAATATTATTGCAGATGTATTTTTGTGGGATTGAGAAGAATTACGATTAATAAACTGAGAGCATCCTTCACTTCATTGCAGTTGAACCCTTTGACAGTAAAGATCACATTAACATCTTGATATCTTGATAAACCAAAGTTTCCCGCCCCTACTGTGTGTCCTGTTCATGATTGCTGTAGCTGCCTGGTGGGTTTAAAGGTAAAAGTCTTTTAAAATTACATTTTTACTTTATAATCTACAACCACATAACCCACAAGTCTATTTTATATCCCTTGATTATCTTGAATTTTACAGTAACTTGATTATTTTTTACAAGACATGTTTTATTTGACACATTTAATGTGCTTAAAGCTGCTTATATTGTTTTAGTGTTTTACCAGTAAATGACTGTAAGGGTGCAAAGAAAAATGACACTGCATGTTGAATTATGTACCAAATGTTGAATCTTACTGCAAAATGTTCCAGTGTTGCTTTATTTTAAATTTTTTGGTATGACTGGAAACACAGTAAGCAGCATAAGCCAAATCTCAAATGCTAAGACGTGATAAATATTTATTGTTCCTCTGAGTGAAATAAAAAATAGTTCTTAAAAAACAAAATGCTGATGTGATTCTCGCAAACCAAAAAAAATAAAAATAAATTGGATACCTTTTGATACCATGCCAATAAAAGTTGGAGTGGACGTAAAAACATGAAAATCAAAGGGAGCACTTTCTGATGTTGCTGGAATTTTCTATTCTATTAAAATGGTATGTTAAAAATATAATGCATTTTATTTTGGAAAATATGTCAAATGAAAAAAAAAAAAAAAACATAGAGATTATTTGTCTGTTTTTTCCTGGTAGAGAGTGAGCCCAAAAAAATGTCTTGAGTATTTGCTAAAAGGTGAACATATGTGTCCGTCATAAATGTTCATGTGAGCAATTCAGAAAATTTATCTAGACCACCTGAAGCTTCATCATAAAATGACAAATAATTTGACATATATATAAATGAATTACGTTGCTAATGCTAAGATCACACTTCAAGAAAATATCTTGCAATGAATAAATATGGTAGTAAAAGTTATTCTTAATGTAAAACTATGGGTCTTGCATTTTTTTTTCATTATTTTATCAGCTCAAACATTGTTTTCATAAACTATTGTCTACTCAGCTGAATCAGAACAAGAATCGAAAATACTTGAATAACCCTCGGCTGCTCTAATACACAGTATGGCTGTAGGGATCTCAAATAAAAGATATTAGAATGAGAAAAAAAGGACAAATTCAGCATGCAGAATCATTAAGACATAATTTCTTTAAATAAGAAAAATAAATAGGTTGAACAAGGCTAAAGAATGTACACTATTAAATAAACATACATGAAATGTGATTATAGATATGACAGTTGAAAATAAAACAAAATATTGAATAACCTTTAAAAAGCTCCACTGATTATCTGCATGGATTCTTTAAACGACAGATCTATGCCTCAGTCCTTGGACGAGATGCCTCTGCAGTCACAAACAAATAAATCATCTTCTGGGATGATTTCATACGTCCTGAGACCTGCAGAGGGTTCTCGCTGCAGCTTCACATATGTGTGTGTTTGTTAGTGTGTGTTTGTGTGATGGGCCTGGTCGTCTGCTGCAGAGTGGTACAGTCATATCTGCTGGAACAGGGAGGCCTTTGTCATCGCCCTGCAGATGTGGAGCAGCCAAAACATTAACGATTTGTTTGTGTAAGCATTCGCAATACAGTATTCAGTGACGGCACGCTGTCCAGATGACCGTGTCACGAGTCAAGATGGCTCGCTCTGTCCGGGTGTGAATGCAAATGTATATGTGTGTGTGGGGTGTGTTTGTGTGTGAGAGAGAGAGAGGTGGAGGTGTGTGGAGGAAGGTGAAAGGTCTGATCCAGATGTGGGAAACAATGGAGAAGGCCACCGTCATTTACTCTTACTGCCAGGGGACCAGACGGTGAAAAATTTCTCAATTTAACAAATATATTTACCTTAAATGTACAAAAGCAGCCATGTATACAGCTGTTATCAGAATTTATTCTGCCGAAGATGTAGGTTTAAATTCAGACGTATAATGCATGAACTTAATATTGAATAAAAGCCAAGACAAGAAGCTTCATAAATGCAATGAACATAGCTCTGTCTTCACTTAAGTATATTTTTGTCTTTAATATCTTCTTTTTCAATAACACACTTGATATATATACATATATACATATGTATGTATATATACATACATACATACATTTATATATATATATATATATATATATATATATATATATATATATATATATATATATAGATATATATATATAGATAGATATATATAGATAGATAGATATATACACATATACATATACATATATATATATGTATATCTATATATATAGCTTTTTGCCAATATCTGAATATGTCTAAACTCATCATAGCAGATACTAACTAAAACACATATTCTGTCAAGAGCCGAAGCCTCCACTTGACTAAAATTAACCATCAAAGTTACTTTGTACATTATGGCAATATTACAGCCAATAAATAGTATATTTCAGGCAAATTTTATGGTCAAAATATCTGCTGTAAATGTTAAATTCTGTGCATCTTCCAATACCAAGATTGGTCCGATAATATTGTGCACCCATGTATTTTAACTTGTACAAATCTAATGCTAAAGAGTTTAGGTAATGGCTGGAATAATATTATTTTCATCCCAAACCATCCAGCAGAAAGCCATTGGTTACCAAGGAGACCACACCCTTCAGGCTGCATTTTACTGATTACCAGATTATTTCAGAAAATACATATATATCTATATATATTTGTAGATTATAACCCAATATTTAAAGGCTTATATAGCTGTACAAATCAAGACAAATCAATAGAAAAAGTGAGATAAATTCAATCTTACAATGACCACTTCTAATTTTAAAAAGGAACAAATTTAGAGTTCTCATTAAAAGCATATATATCAATATCCTTTTCTTAAGTTAAATGTGTTTAAATGCAAAGAATTCAAGCCAGTTTAAGCTGCTTTTTAGATTTAGTAATCTGGTCATTTAATATTTTTTAAACATTTATTTTTTTGCATTTTTGTTGAGTTGTGAATCCCTGGCATTTACTTTCCAAATACACTTGGGACTTTTTTTTTAGAGGGACCGAGTTTCATTCAGGAATTTTGGTGTTAATCAATGGCTTATAAATATTTTCGGGTCTTTAAAATCTCTGGTTATGGAGATAATTAAGTAAATAATCAGCAGAGGTTTTCAATGTTTGATAGGGTTAATAGACTCCAGATTCATGATAATACATGAAGACTGACAATATGGTAAAAAAACAAAACAAAACAGATCTTTAATGCTAATGTCTTCCAAATGCCAGAATGTTACTGTGGGACAGTTTAATTCATTATATAACTTTCCAAAAAAATAATATTGCCCTTCTGTTTTAATATTCTTTAACATTTTAAACAGAAAGATTCATCTATAAAAATGTGAGTGGTTTATTGCAAACTTTATTTAATCATTTTATTGATCCATTCTTTTCTGGGATGGGGCCCCAGTGTGATGTCTTTTCATGAACCTCAAACAGTCTGGGAGCTCCCCTGTTTTAAGGCAGATGTTGTGAAGCTTTCTTCAGGTTAACGTCATATTGATATTTGGAGTTGCCTTGTGAGCCACGATCCAGAGGGGGACACATGTGGACACATGTGGACTCCAGCTGCCAACTGTCCACCCCGGTCTAATGCACACTCATCATCATCGGGCAGAATACACTTTAAAAAACAATTATATTTTAACATTTTGATCTGTGTTTCAATATATAATCTATAAGATTAAACATGGATAGGATGCACACTCTGAATTGTGTCAGTTTTGTCTGTTTTGTGAATGTGGAGACAAACTGGGGACAAAACAATGTGCTGCAGCACTGATGCACAGAGATGAGATCATGGGGGGATTTTGGGACATAATTTAGTCTTTCTGATCTCCTGGCAAAAGAAAACATGATGTTATTACTGTCATTATCATTATTATAAGATCATTTTAAGATCATAGTAAAGCAAACATTTAACATTGATGAATGCGTCCCTGTTTCAGCCTCTGTTTTTGATTAACCTCATTTTGGTTTACATGTTCTTTCTGTTTATTTGATATATTTTAATGTTAGTTTGTGATTTATGAGAAGCACAGAGGAACCGTTTGAGATTATTATTTTATAATTATCATATCAAATTTGGGTTAAAAAAGATCCGTGCATCACAGTGTGTTCAATGAAGAGTCTCCTTTGTGGCTCTCAGAGCAAATCACAAAAAGAAATGACACAAAATCCTCCGGAGCAAAAAGAAAACAGAGAGAAAGTGAGTTTTTCTGTCAAATGTCTTCTTGTCTTAAATTCCCCTCAGATCTGTTGTTCAACTCTCCTCTCCCTCCTCTCAATCAGAGCCTCTGACTCGTTTGTGTGCGTCTGCTTTCAGTGCTGAGTAGTAATTAAGATACACAGCCATATTTGAGTTCCTTCTTGAAGACATCTTTGGCACAAACTGTGTGGGTGGTCCAGAGGCCTGCACCCAATGGTGAGAGGGGATTAAAACAAAAGGCAAACAAAGCCCGGCTGCAGGGGGAGGCATGTTGTCACTGTCAGCAGGGATTTCCTCCAAACATGACTTTTTTTCCCCTCATAACTCCTGCTCAAAACGTTATGTCGCAGCAGAGGGAAAATTTTGACGTGTTGTTACTACATCTGAGAATGAGAACGATATCAGCTCGAGTGGACATTTATTTAGCCAAAAGAGAAAGTGTTGATTACATGAGCAGAGACTTTGCTTCATTACTGCTCATCTGTTCTGTGGAAGCAGAACTAAATATTTCTATTTGAATCTCCTTTAGTTTAAAATTGATCCTATAAATCATTTTCCACTGAGGGATTCACCTTGAAGACTTAGTAGGGAAAAAGTGCAAAATGCATCTGTGTAGAAATGATTAGTTATCAGGAGTGTTCCTGATTTTAACAGTGAGTTGTAGCTCAAGAAGAGGACCCTGATTTATGACTGTGCTTGAAAAGTCAAGAGTAAAGACCTAGAAATAGTGTGTTTTGATTAAAAAAATGCCCTTATGAGTAAATGCTAAAGTAAAAGTATAATAAAATGTATTTAACGTATTTTCTTTTCTTTTTAAACATATTTTTATACAGCCAGTAATGGAGAATATTGTTCTTTTTATTATGTGAAGAGATGTGGCTGTCAAGAATAATACAAATATTTAAGAGGCTACTATTGCAGAATTTTCTATTTACATAGAAGCAATACATTTCCATTAATATTTTCTGTACATTTTAAAACAATGTTGCATCCTTGTGGTCAAAAAGTCTCAAGTGAGGACAACATAGCGCTCATTTTAGTTTATATAACAGAAAAAGATTAAACAAATAGGCATCTGTTTCTGGAAAAGCAGCAGAACTGCATCATCCTGCAGCTTGGACGCGATCTTGAAATTCATTATCATCACAATTTTCCTGCATTTTTGTCAAATAAACAGGAACAATCTGCATCAAGTGATCCACTGTTTTGAATATTCCGACTGTGATGAAACATCTAGAGCTTTAATTGTTCAAATGTGGGCCAACTGTGGGCGGTCTGAAAAAGAAAAGTTGCAATTTTGCTCCATGAAATTACACCTCTGGTGGTAAAGTCTGCATTGACAGGCCATAGGCTACCAAAAAAATGTGCACATAAAGTAGCTCAGCGGTTAGCTTGTGCAACCCCTATGTACAGAGCTCCAGGGCTAGCATGGCTTCACCCTGTGATTGGCTGGCCACCAGTCCAGGGGTGTACCTTCACCCCTCACCCAATGTCAGCTGAGACAGACCCCGGCCCCTGCAGTCCTAAACGGGATTAAGTGGAGTAGATGATGGAAGGATGAACATCAGTGTGCCAGAAATTTCCTCTGCCTCTTGTTCATTCTGTCTTTGCCCCTCATAACTCTGATTCCTTCAACTGTTGGTAAAATCAGGAGATGTAAGAAGAATAAAATCAATACGACTTTGTTTAACTAACATCTATCTGTTTAGGCAGAAAACGACTTAACTTTTCCAGGTATCTTTAGCTGCAGATGTGCTATTTTACAACCAGTGGGGCTCAGAGGCTCGACCTCTTTTAAAACGCAGCAATCAGATATCAAAACTTTAACCCTAAATCTTATGAACCACACATCACATACACACCTCCTCTTTCACCTCGGACTGCACCTTTACAACTCATTACTCTGATTTGCCCAGCCTACAACATATAGTGAGGTATAAGGGTCAACATCTTGTAGCTGTTTTTGTGGATCCTAAAAGAGCTGAGCAATGAAAAAATGTTATTCTTCGCAAATTAAAGCTTTTGAAGGGAGAGTTGTCGACCTGTTTGGTTAAAGTATGGCAAAGTAAATTCCTAGATATTCATTTTAGACTTTTTTTTTTCAACCAGTCATTTTGGATGTGCGTTTTTCTGTTGATTATCTGTATAGTGTGTTTGTGTGTGATCATTTTTCCTTCTGCAGCTTTAAATGTGACTCAGGGGAGTGAACAAACTTTTTTGCCAAATTCAAGAAAAAGTAAAGACAACCAGATAGTGGTCAAATGGGCCCGCAACTTGTTCCCCTGCTCTCACTCCTTTCAGATTCATCCACTGTTTCTCCACAGTCATTAAAGGCTAAAAGCCAAAAGAAATATAAATGGATGACTGGGCCACTTTGCTGTATCTACCTTTAGTATATTTGTTTTAATATATCAAACCAATAGGCTCAGATTTGCTTAAATGAGTGAATATGCTTTAAAACAAAAGCTCGATCACAGATTTACATTTAAGGCTCAACAATGCAAACAGTCATCATACGAGATGTTAGGTGTCTCTCTGTATGGTGTGTAGGCCATAGCTGGGCCTCAGGCCATAGTTTGGACACCCCTGTTCTAAATCTCCACAAACTTAAGTATGTCAGTGTGCAAGACGAACACTTCAGTCCTCACTCATGTGCATGCACACCTTTGCAGCTCATAAGTGATTTTCCCTGTCAGTGATGGGAATTTTTGGTGTGAGGAACGGTCTTACATGTAAAAGAAATAAATAAAAAATAAAAAATACCACACACACATAATATTGCAATGAAATTAACAGACTGTATCACTTCTGTGTGTCTCATATCACAGCACAAGTGAGGGCTTTACATTTATGGATGTGTTTTTAGAGCCAAAAAGACTTGAGCATAGGCCTCTACATTAATTCACTTTTTTAATTATTTTTGATATTTTTCCACTGTTTTCCTTTAAATGCCTTTTTCACACCTATAATGCTGTAAAAGTGCTTTTCCTCTGTTGCAACGGATCCCATGAATTATTGTACAGATCTTAAAAACTGACCTCCAAATCTGACAAACACAAGTATTTCCATGAGCTCTAACACTTCCACCTCTGGGTCATTTTGAAAGCATCTTTCTCCTATAAAAGCAAAACCCTCAATATTTTGTGGCTCTGAGCACTTTCAGGGATTAAATGAGTGAATAATCAAAATTGAGACATGCTTTGATCGTTCATCATTTGCTGAAGTTATGAAAAAACATTCTGAGTATCCTCAGATACATAAGTTAATATTTAGAGAGTAAATAATGTTGGAAAGAGAGAAAATGCTCTTGACTCTTTCAGGCCCAAGACCATAGATTATAGCCAGAAAATTCTCATTTTTTGGAGCTGAAATGTTTGTTTCACTTTCTGCTAAAATCCATAAAAATCAAAATGTCCATAAAATTCAACATAGAGATTTTCCGTATCTCATTTGATACATTAGGTGTTTTTGGCAACTGATAATCAATTTGAGGACGTTTTTATCATTTATCTGATTGTATTCAGATGTTTTTTTTAATTTGTTGATCATATTGAGTAAAAAGAGGTATTATAAAAGTATGTATCAAATATGATACAGTTGGCTTTATAGGGTTAAAACTGATCCCATGATTCATTGCATGGGGACCTTTCCCTGTTTCATTACACAAATGTTTGTTGATACGCCTCCCACCCACCTGTAACATCGATGCATTGCAATATTTAAGATGACAAACGTGTTTTTCTTTGTATTCTCTATAGCTGCACATGTTACAGTCAGGCATTTTGAGTAGACCGCCTCAGTTTTGCTCATATGTGTGGACACTGACCTCTGAATCTTAACAAAGGAAAGTATTTTAGGGTCTGCACACCTCTGCTTTTTAGCCATGCTGTCTGCACACATCTCTCCTGCCTGTAACAATGTGTTGAGACCCAAAGAAAGGCCAAACATTCTGGTGAAAATATGAAAAAGCATCAGTTCTTTGGATCATCTCAGCTGCAAAAATGACTTTTTATGATCATGAATTTTGGGGAAATGTGCACCCATCATTCCTTGTCATAATAAATATACCTGCTGTAACAAGCAGAAGAGTGCTAATGTGATGAAGACGCCTCGTGCAGCCTGCCTCAGCACCTCAGGACCTGAATTTTTTCTCTTTAACGTAAGTAAATGTGAATATTTCAGTCAGTACATAAACTTTAAAAATCTAAGTTAGATTGTGCTTCATAATTTAAATGTCAGTAACAGAACGATAGCATCTTGTTGTCCGGGCTTCTCCTTTCACTTTTAATCTTATGACTCCGTGTTCTAAGACGATCATCAGCTCTGGCTCTTGATAAATGTAATGAAGTCCTCCACCTCCTCTGTCTGCAGCCACAGTCACACCTCAGCTCTCTGATCTCTCCTGCGTACGTAATGACGAAAAATGTCTACCTGAGAGAGTCTTCTACATGTGTGACCATCTCTGACAAAGTAAAAGTACATTCACAGTCCTTTAATAAATCATGGAAGTAATAAGACTTTGTTTCTTGATTATTGATCGCTCAGATATGATGGATAACTTCCCCAGATCTCCTCAAATGTGTGGAAAAGCTTTAGATAAACCACGGGTAAAGATGAAAACATTTATGCTGCTGAAGATGATTTACAGCATTTTCCGCCATCGCGTAAAAACTGTTCCCATAAATTTCAGATCTCAGAATCGTGTTAATGAATACAACATTTGCCCCATCTTCGTACCTCGATTTCTTCTTACATTTACATGATGTTGTAGCACGAGGTAAGAAGCGACATTTTGTTGAAATAAGTTAAGCATTTGATTTATTTTTTATGTTGAAGTAAAATTTGAGCCTTTCTTTTAACAACCAACATTATTTTAGTACAAGCATGAAAAAATATCTTCTCTTGGATTCTTAGCAGAAAAACATACAACCCATGATAATGAAAATATCCCCTCATGAATCCCTGTCATACCTGTGGAGCGTTACCACTGAACTGTGAGGAGCAAACCACCTCCTCTGCTCTGTAGGTCCCTCCTGTCTTTATCATTATAACAGTTTTGTGACGGACTTTGATTAAGAGGACATTTGCACAGAGTTCACATGTTTATTTCAGCTGCTTAACACAGCATTAAATGATCATGTAAGCTATGTTAAAAGATGTCCCAAAAAGCACATAAAATCATATTTTCTAAGCTCTTATATTCGCAAAGTGTACATTTTACATTTGGAAATGAACCTCCTAGTCCTCAATAGCTAGAAAAACACACCTCTTAATCTGAAATGCCATATAAACATGTTTTAGTTTGATTAAAAATGCTTCATATTGTAAATATGCATGATAATTAAACAGCCTTTTGCTCACACTTTGGACAGGAAATAATGTGAGAAACTAATATTGTCCTAATATTGAGTAAAAGTTGGGCAAAGTCTCATTTCTGTGTCTCAACACCTGCAGAAATGTAACTTACAAGCCTTTAAACTTAATAAATATACTTCTTTCTCATGGTTTGTCCCAAACTGTGGAAATTTACCTCTAAATGTAAGAAGAAAAATTGATGTTCTGTAAGATGCCACAACCTTCACATTTTTGCGCTTTATACCACAAAGTCTCTGCTTTTAACATGACGTTACAGCACGATGAAAGGTTTAACATTCTGTGAACATCTTTGACAAGTCAAAAGACTTCACCATGGAGAAGTATTCGCTTCAGTCTCTTCATGAGATGATAAAATTATACAACTTTTCTCTGAGAATGTGACAAAATGACTTTCCTGTGTGTCCACAATAATGTAGAAATGCAGTTTTTATAATCAGTATGTCAGAGAAACTGATCATTTGAGTCCTCTTCCATAACTACAAAACATCGCCTCTAAATCTAAAATGCTGTACAAACATGGTGTAGCATCAGAAAAGAAAAGGCTGTATGTTTTGTGAACATGCTTCAGGATTCAGACTTCAGCACAATTTTCAGCGTTAACATCAAATCTTCCAAAATTAGATTTAGCTCCACTGTAACAGTTATATCTGTAAATTGTGTGACTAAATATCTTTCCTGTGTATCTAAATGTGGTCTTCACAAAAAAAGATGCTGTAAAATATCCTTCCCCATTGAATTTATTCCCATGAATCATCCTCCATACCTGTCAAAATTTATCTCTTGATTAAAACGTGCAAAACATGTTAATGATCTGTGAGCACGCAACAACCTCCCACTCTAACTGCAAACACGTTTCAACACCTCAGCTCTGGTTTTTTACATCTATAACATCATGAGAAAAGGTTTCTGTTACTGTCAATGGCAATCTAAAGGACTTCCGTGGATCAGTACTGTATACATATGCCTCTTAACGAAACACAAAAAATATGGGGGAGTATTTGCTTCATAAGAGAAAGAGAAATTCAAGACAATATTGCTGGCCTCACATGAGAAGAAGTCTAACTTTACTAAGCAGTGATGATAGCAGAGTGTGTTTTGTTATTTAAGATGAATCTTTTAGTTCATTTGAAGAGATACTTCAAATCTTAGATGCAAATGTGAATGTATATGAGAATTAAAGGCTGGAGCGTTCAGTTAAGACAAAAGTGTAAAAATGGAGATTTTTCAGTGTACGTTCAGTATGAATATGACAAATATCTATCACAAGAATCTTCTCAGTTGAGGACAGAATCTGGACTACCACTGATGCTGGGACGGTCTAACTGATCCCACGGATCCTTGTCTGAAGCTGTGGAAATTCTTTATAAGTGTTCTCATACTGTGCATACACTTCATCCTCTCACATATCTTCACAAACACTGGACGCTGATGTTGAAATTAAAAACCTGTCACTTCTCATTCATTCTTTGACAGGCGTGAGCTGCGTCCAAGGTCAACGACACGCATGTTCTAATTGTACGAAGCCTGACATCTAACGGTAGGACCTGGCCGGGGTGGGCGACACAAAGGTTAAGTCAGCAGGCTTTATAAAAGCACTCCTAAGCAGACCCCCCTCCTCTTTTTCACATCCAAACACTCACACACACACACATATCCCCTCCTCATCATGCCCCCAGGGGGGTAGGTGTCCGGAGGGCCTGGGGGGGAGTTGATGTGCCAGACTTGGGGCTTGTTGGCACTTGATTTCCATGTTTTTGAGGACATGAAAGAGGACCTCGCTGAGCTGAAGTGTGACACAAATGCACACAAACAAATGTTGAATCGGATCAAATGCTTGGAGGTAAATGCACAAGCAAAGTGAAGCATCTAGCAAAGCTCAAAGCTGTTTTCACTTGCCGGTCCGATCGTCCTTGAGCACATCTGGAACAACATTTGAACACTTCACTTTCTCTTCACCTACAGTCCAACACGTATAGATTTTAAGTCCAAATCAAGCAGCGACTGACAATCGGGACTTTTGAATTCCTTCGACATTATATGCAATGATTTGTCAGAGCCAGCGATCGATAGTGTCGTCACAGCCCGGCACCAGGCAGCGGAGAATCCGATCATGCTGCAATGATACACTGACAGTGTGACATTTGTAGCCCATGTAAGCCTGTGTGTGTGGGTGAGGTAGCCTTGGATGAGACATGGTGTTATTAGGTTTATTTAAGTGTGTATGGGCTCACTGTGTTCTGCCAAAGGATTAGGATTGTTTCACTGCGACGACGTCTGTCCTGAAAACAAGCGAGCCACTATACAGGAACATTCCACGGCCACTTCCAGTCGCTGGCATGATGGCGTAGATACTATAGGTTTCCTACAACGCTGTGTCTACTTATGTGTGTGCTTTAATTTTAATCACCCAGGCAGAAAGGTGTGTTACATTAGAGGAGAGAAGCCAGAAAAGAATGCAGGTAATTCTCTTATTCCCCACTCATTTTCTCTTTTTTAGGATCAATCTGTTCCCAAAAATGTAGCAAGCATAAAGACATACAATCATAACTATATACTGGATTTTGGAAATTAGAAAAAGAAGCTAAACTTCCCCTTCATGATCCTACAGGAGAGCAACCTGATGGATGTTTCAACATCGCTGACGAAAACCTTGCAAACATACTTCAAGCATCTGAAAAGTAATGCCTGATTTAAATTGATCAGATCATAAAAATCGACAGAATAAATCTCAAAAAAGAGAAAAAAGTCATCGGTTTGATTCCCTCCGCTCACACTAAAATTCCCCTTTGCAAAGCGAGCTGCTCCCCTGAGATTACATCACGCTCTGCTATAGTAAAGAAGTCCTGAAAAGTGTGTGTGACACTGTGTGTGTTGGCCAACATTAGCTTGTTGGAAGATATAAATAAAAGCACTGATTTGGTGCCGGCTTAAGAAAAGCATCTTCCACATTAAAAAGGCAACATGAAGAGGATGATTTTCAAAATAAAAACAAATTCATTAGGTTATATTTTCAGTTTTAGAAATAACAAAATCCATAAATCTAATTTTCAAGAGATGATACATTTATTTTTTTCTGTATCAATTACATTTTTCTATAAATTGCACTTATTAATAATGATGATATGAAGTAAATGTTCATTTAAAATTAAAGAAACATGGCTTTTATCACATTTTGTGCTCCACAGGCTAAAACAAATTCTGTTCCCCCAGATGTCCTCTTGTCTCCTTAATTCCTGCAGCATTAAGCTTTATCTAAAATGTGACTCTTCCCTTTATAATGGTGCTTTTATTGCGCCGAAGCCTGAAAGCAGACTTAAAAACAAAAACATGAATGAGCCTTTTTCTTTGCACATGGCGAGGACGAGCCCTGTCAACCGATGTTGTCGACATTGTGCGCAAAAGGGAACAAATCAAGTGTGCTAAATTTATGTGAGGGGGGTAAACAAAAAACATTTCCATAACAAAACAAGGGCTGCGACCTGCAACAGAATCCGCAGTTTGCTCCAAGAGGAGGCAGACATGCGCTCGGTGACAAAAGACACTAAAGCCAAAAACAAAAATAAAATACAACTGTTCAGATTTTTCATTATTCGATACCTAAATGTATTATCTCTCAGACCGAATTTAATTTACTTGGGACTTAAGATTTTACAGCTATGACTGATTATGATTCATATTTTCCAAATTAATTTGACCTAAATGTTTTTTCCAAGATTACGCGCGTATTTTGGATTTTACGCACACGCACAAATTGTATACGATTTTCAAGATTTATTTTTAAAACAAATCTCATTTTTTGACATGAAGGAAAATATTAAATCACTTTATATCCAAACACGTCCCTCCAAAAGGCCTCCAGCATATCACATAAAGGCTGTAAGAGTAAACTGTTGTAAATGAATGTTTGCATTAGTTACATCCATCTTTAGAGCCATTTATCAGCCAGCAGAAGCAGCTGGGGTGCAGCGCGGGCGAGCTGCAGGTTGGACTGATGTCTCGGGTAAAACATACACACAACTTCTTCAACGGGGAATGCGCACTGCGATGACAATCTCGTACAGACTTTTGACTTTATTTCTGTATTATTATAGTTTTATTATGATTTTATCCGCCTCTCCTGAGTACTTCTTAATGTTTGGAAATTTCTGAATAACCAAAAAGAGTCAAATCCCTTTTGCTTTCGGGTAAAACTTAAGAAACTGAGTAAAAAGCTGCACAAAGAAATGTGTTGACTCAAAACCAGTGCGAGGGAAAGTAAAGCGTAAAATAAGAGACTTGAGCTGCTCAGATCCACTCACCGGTTTCGGAAACCACTCCGGCTAGTGCGGGATCCTCGTCCGACTTGAGGTGCTGCGGCTTGGCTTGCTTGCGTCGGGACATGCTGCTGGCGTCAGTGCTGGCGATGCTTCTGCTTTTGCGCTCCGTGGTGCCTCTGCGTTGAGCAGATACATCAGCGAAGAGCGACTGAATGAATCAACACACTTAAAAAGTTCGCAAACAGTCTGGAGAGGAGGGAAAAATGTGATATTAGCCGGTGTCACTGCTTGTGCCGCTGCTGCTGCTGTTGCTGTGCGTCGGATTGCGCATGTCGGTATAATAATTATGATAGTGAATAATGCCCCGCGATTAATGGCACCGTGTGAAGGTGGGGAGGATTGGCTGGAGTCCAGCGGACGCGCATTGGATATGGTAATGAGGGACGGACTGAGCAATTAGCCGCTTCACTCTCAGACTTTATCCGTCTCTTTTCTCTTTACTATCCAGCCTCCCCCCCAACAACACAACACAACACACCAAATCTCTTGTTATGCCGGGCTCACGGGGCGGGCGGGGAAGGGGGTCTTCTGGCTCTTTCTTTTTTTTTTCTCTTCCTCCTCCTTTCACCGAGCGCACCGACTCACAAGTGGCGAAGATTCACCGCCGCGTTTCTTCTCCTCGAAGTATCTTCATCACTCTGACCTCCCGCTTTGAGCTCGCAACTTCAGAAAGCCTCTCCTCGCGCAGTCTGTCACGAGAGCTTGGCTCACTTCTCGCACTTTCTCTCTCTCTCGGTAACTTTTGCTTGGGTGCCGAGGCTGAGCACGCACTTCCTCCAAACGCGGGACGCAAATGGAGCGATGTTTACAGTCACTTGGATGTACTTTCTGTGGGCTTGAGAGCGAACAGGACGCGTAAAGTTCTTACATGTGCGTCAAAATGCTTCCAGGTTTATTTTGTTTTTTTCGTATTGCGCAGCTCCGCTCTCCAAACTTTGACGCGCGTATTCTGAGAAAGCGGTGCCACGACTTGAAGCAGTCCTCCCCTCAGTAACAGTAAAGTGCTCAAAAAGTCATTTGTCCCGCATAAGACAAGTCGCTCCCCTCTGTGGTCGCGCTGAAGTCCCCTCCGTTCTCCTCCTCCTCCTCTTCCTCTCGCCGTGTTTTACCTCCCGGTCTGCGCCTTTCGCCTCGGTGCGCTCTCCAAAAGTGTCTTTTCTGAATATCTGGTGGCCAAGCACTCAAACACAGCGTAGTCCCCGAGTCTAAAAAGAGCCAATCAGTGTCTTTTCTCCTGCTCGGCTCGCGCGCTCACTCCGAAGCCAACTTTGAAGTTATCTTCTGGCAGCCCCACGAGCGCAGTCAGTCGGTCTCTCGGCGTCGGGCATGGCTCCGTGTGTGTGGGGGACTGCGCTGTGTGTGAGAGTTAACCCCCAAGCAGAGGTTCAGCCCATTGCTTTCAGCCACCACTAGGATGTACCACCACGTTACTGTTCAATGGATCGCCCTCAGACTCCGTGTGAACACCCAGATCTGACCTCCCATCATATAATATCTCCCAGGCGTCTGCCGGGACAGGGTGTCATATTAATATCACGGAGTGCTTTTCTTTTATGAGAGGGGGGCTTGTGGTACAAGTGTTGTCTTTTAATCTCAAAGTAGCGGCTCTGTTTTGACTTTCATTCTGATTTATGAATGTTTTGCGCACTATGACACTTGAAACGTTTCATGCTTTACTGACTTTAATCAAGCAAAATATGAGTGATTAAATGTAAATTAAAAATATAATTTAATAGCTCACTTTAAGACTTTTGGGCCTTGAAAGCATCAAATATGTAGAATTACTGTATCAGGTTTATTATTTGTTTCTTTCTCTTTAGGTGTGCGTAAAATTAAAAGAAGTTAAGAGAACAAACGATGTTTGCCATGTTCCCAGCTGACTGTGGAACAAAATAATCACTCCGGCCTCTTGCTTTGCAAATTTCTATTTGCATTAAAATCCCCCGGAAGCATGGGGTCACATTAAAGGGGGGAGGACTGAAAGGATTAAGACGTGCGAGGCCGAGAGGAAGGAAGTAAATAAGAGGGGGGAACGTGCGTAATGTTCAAACGAATAAGACTGTATGCGTAAATACATATTTTTCTTGCAAATACATTTGAATTTCTTTTCAGATCCATCACTTAATTATGCATTTTGTAGAAAAATATTGTTCTATGTGCTTAAAATAAATCATGAAATGCCTGGAATTTCAAACATTTGTTGTTCTAATAGGTCTGGTGAATTTCTGCACAAACTCTAAACCATTTTACTGTCGCTTTTTTTTTAAACATCATTTTCCTTTCCTTTTTCTCTTTTATTTTCTTTTGATAATGGGGGTTGTGGGAAGGGGCGTCAGTGAGAGCCTCCCCCTCCCTTTCCATCTCCCTCGCGTCTGTTTGACTTCTATTCCCCTGCGCCCACCTCATATGAGAGACAAATCTGTTGACAACAAGGTCATCCTGCGAGCAAACTTTCTTTTTTCTCCCCTTGTTCTTCTTCTTTTCTCCCCCTCGTCTTCCCCCTCTCCATCATCCCCCTGGAAGTTATGTCCAAACGGCTGTTATTATCTGGTATTAATAGATGCAGCCCCAGGAAGACAAAATCAGCTATTGATAATTGCAAGGAGTATACGGCAGCTACTGTATCGATCGGCGTGTCCTGCACTCCCCTGGTGCCGGGAGATAAGGAGACACACTCTTTAGAGCAATATAATTTCTTTTGACCTATCTGCTTGCTACAGACTTATGATGAATAGCCAGAGTGGCTGAAGTCCTTTATCACCAAAGTTACCCCCTTGATATAATATTGATTCTTTATAACTAGCTCGCCACACAAAAATCAAACTGTCCACTTGGCCATCATCATCATCAATATCATCACAAAGGCGGAGGAATGAAGATCCGTGCGCGCACGCTCCAAAGGCGAGCCTTTACAATCTCCTCTGTAGGCCTAATCTTTATTTTGCTGATGATGAAAGGAGAGGGGAAACGAGGCAAGGTGCCATTTAAGAAGAGGTGCCATTTAATCCGCTATAGACTACACACACACACACCCGCACACACACACACAAGCAGAGAGAATGGAAGGGAAGATCCAGTGGGAGCAGGACTGAACAGCTTGGACTTCTGGGAAATGAAATGAATTCAGTGGGAATTTTTGGGGTTGTACAACATTTTCTGCATGATCATAACCTGTAAAACCAGGGCTACTCCCAGCAGGGCCGCTCGCAGAAATTGCTGGGCCCTGGCTGTTGCTGTGAGTGGGCCCTCTCCATTCATGGTTAGATAATGTCAACCAAAAGTGATGGATCACTGGCATCATTACTAACCTTGTGGCATTTTGAGCCTTCATAGCTTGACTAAATTATCTTTTAGAGCAGAGGCTTTGTTAAAGTATTTTCTGGTAAACGCCTCAGACCTGCATTGTGATTTTCTTCTTTTTTTGTCTTTAGAGTTTTGCGGCAGGTCATATAGTTGAATCACTTACCTTGGTGACATAATTTAACGAAGAAAACTTAATAAAGGGCCAAACTATTTCCAGAGGATGGGTTAAAGTGGACCATGAAAATGTTACTTCCTGTACAAAACAATCAGGCAATTCATGTTTCTGTGATAGGTAACTGACTACAAGTAAAGAAACATGATGACTGGATTTTTGTAATGTTTTAGCCCCCCTGATGGACAGGCTTGACCTCTTGCAGTTGTCCACACCATCACACTGGGCCCCAACACAACAGCCTCAAACAACCCTGACCGATCACTATCTACAAACATATAATGCCAAAACAGTGGCATAAACAGTTAAGCTAAATAGAACAAATTAAGTTGCAGCTTTATTTTACTTAATTTATCTCTAGACCTGGAGATCCCAACTTTTATGCCACTAACCCTCTAAAAAAAACACTTAACTGCCAGAGGAAACAACAACAGGTTACAACAGCCAAAAACACTTAATGTAATTTGATTATTTGAGGCTTACAGAAGAGTTCAAGTTGTCCTGAGTGCATTTAATGACAAACCATGTGTGCATGTCTCCTCCACACTGATAGACCTGAACACTTTTCATAGTTTAAAGTATAAATTTCATTACAGCATAATTCTAACATGACTGAATGATTTCATCTTCTAAATCTTAACATGTTAGCAAATTATGACCTCAAAATTGCACTTAAAAACTACAAACATCTTCGAAAATTGAAAAAACACACATGACCATATTTAAGCTGAAGCTTAGCCAACAGAGATAAACAGGGGTCCCACCAGAGACTCTGGGCCCCATGAAGAGATCCCAAAGCAGCTCTGCTGTATTTTTTGTACTTTGATTTGCTGAACATTTTAAAAACCCACTCCCCAACATGGAAGGTGACCAGCAACACTATTTTAAGGCCCTCCCATGGAGAACAACACAATTACCTACAGCAAGCATGTTTTGGATGTTTTTGTATGTAACAGATGTTTCAAATATAACATTAAGAAAGAAGCAGTAGTTGTGAAAAAATCCTATAGAGCAGAGGCGAGATAGGATGGACTTATTCAAGGTCTTAGTCCAGAGAGAGTCTTTGTGCTCGGTTATTTGTCTTTATTTGGCTGCTTAAAAAACTTTTCCAAACCATTCTTGACACAATGATGGTTCAGATATCTTTGAAAATTGGGAAATTATTTTAGCAAGAAGTTGATCCTAAAATATGCTTAGGTGCTTTTATTATTAATTTAACATTACTTAACTCTTGTCCTCTTTTTATACAACATTTTAGAGATTTATATATTTTTTCTTGCTTTGTTAACGCTGGGGCAAAATTTCTGGTGTTTATTTAATGTTAAAGTACAATAATCAAAGTGTAAAACAATAACAATCATCACTTGTATAAAAAAGATGGACAAAAAAAGCAGCATTTTAACTGTACTGTAATTCAAGCTTTTACATCAGAAAAAAATAATGAAGTTTATGTATTTGGTTAAACATCTGTTCTTCCATGAAAGTCCCACAAGCGTTCAAATGATCTTTGGGCACTTTCTGAGGATGGTACAACAATGACACAAACCCCGTAAGTCACACTTTACTCCTCTTAAGCTGAGACCATGCCTTTTCTAAAATTTATTTAATTTTATAACTTAACTATATTATGCACTTAAATATTAATAAATATAACCTATCACACACACACACACACATATATATGCATATATAAATATATATATATATATATATATATATATATATATATATATATATATATATATATATATATATATATGTAATACATAATTAGACTCATCAAAATGTTTATTCATTTTGGACTCATGCCTGTTTTACTCTGTTTGCAGTAAGAAAATAAAGTATGGTATTTCAGTTGGCATATGTTTTTACTATTGTTGTTGTATTGTCTTGCTTTTTTGTGTGTTTGTTGATGGTGTTTTAAACCACCACAAAGTTGCTACCTCAATTTTGCTGAAACAACCTCTTCTGTAGAAAGCTCTCTGTTATGACACTGGACTGGACAGTAAACTGATCTGGTTAAAATATCAGTGTTCCAAGATCATGAGACTACACGGCCCCTGTCAGGTATGGGCCTTAAGATCTGTCCTTCCTCATCTTCCAATGAGGCCCCCATACCTCCGGCTTAAAGTCTTGTTACTATATGAGCACATACTGGAGATGATTTGAGCAACAATGCTTTAAATCCTGTCATGAAGCTTGTCAGAATAAGACGATAATTTCACAAAAAGGATGACACAACTGCGCCAAATGGATCTTTAATCGACTGTAGTGACAAAGCACAAGAAAATTCCCGTTTGTTTTATGATCCAGCTGACACCGGTTGTCCCTCAGAGAGATCTTTTAACCCTTGGAGAGGCGGCTGTGTTTCTGCATAGCTGGATCCCCACAGCGGCTATTACAACGGGGCCACTCTCCCTATTCACCGAGAGAGGAGAGGAGAGAAGAGGAGAGAGCTGCTGGTGGAGGAGAGGAGGGGAGGAGGAGGGGTGGATGAGGAGGAGGAGGAGGGTGGGAGAGGAGAAACGTGTAATCACCCAAACAGCCATTTTTACCAGTTCCTTTTCACCCCCTCTGGATCTGAGAGTCGCAAGGTAAGAAAAAAGGCTACTCTGCCTCTGAGCTGGCCCTCTCTCTGCTCCATAAAGTGCACCGGCTGACTTGTGTAAGAACTCCTCTGCTGCTTTCCTCTTCTTCCCCTCACACTCTGCAGTCTGCTCTCAGCTTCTCTGCCTTTCACTGCGGCGGAGCGCGCAGGAGGAAAAGACCGAGAGGTATGCTGAAATACGCACGCAGATTTGATCGATTGGTGTGTGCCTGCTGTCGCTGTTATGATGTGTGTTGGCGTTAAAGTTGAGCTTAAACATCCTCCTGTGTCTTAAATCTGTGAGAAGTGTTGTGTACGTCGCTGAGTTTGTCATGCATGTGGTGAGCTCGGGAAAGACGCGCCTGTATGAATAACCGCGTCCCCTCTGCGTCAGTGTCCAATCAGACGTCTGTGCGCCGCCGCAAATGGTGCCAATACGCATTTCCACACACACCGCAGGCTACTGTAGCAGCCTATGGCAGCCTATGGCATATTACTGAGGGTTGTACCTGCACCAATCAGAGAGCGGGTGTAACTTTTTGCTGTGCGTAATAACAGCCCTCCCTCATATGACGCTCCATGATTATAAGACCTGCTTTTTCGGTTCATAAGAGCTTGCTCCTGTCTCTTCTTATCTTTTATGGTTGAATAACGCGTTTATGGGTCCTCCCCGCTCATTTGATGAAGTAAAGCTCTGTTGTCTTTTCAAAATCCTTTCAGCCGGGCTTGTATGCATGTATTTGTTGTAGGTTGAAAACAAAGCACCATAGCTCAGATGTTTTCTTTGTAGTTTCATATTCAACCAGTGATTCACAAGAGTGACTCTTAAATTATTGCTACTCATTGTATATTCTTATATTTATATATTTTTCCACAAACTGTGCTTTAGTAAATTGTTTTGCCATGACACATAATTTCCTGGGATGAATTTACAGGAGTTGTGATTCTCAGGGGAGGTGTGTGAAATCAGAAGATCACATTCAATGTGAAGGTTTAGTAGTCCCATGGTTTGACTTAGAATTCACATTTTTCATAAATACCAGAATATTTTCTTACTGGTTTTGAAAGTGTTTTGTAAAGGTTATTGTGATTTGTTTTACATTTAGTGGTGCAGTCCTTTATTTATTGTTAAACTAGTGAAGTGGCACAAGAGCAGATGGCAAACTTTAAAATCGAGAGACCACATTAAATTCATTTTTACAACAAAAGGGTCAAATATGAAGTTGGTCATTCAATTCAAAAGAGTCACAGATCTATAATAAGCCTTTGTCTTTTAAAAAGTTTACACACAACTCAATATTATTTGCACCTGAAGAAACCCTGTTGTATAAATCCTATATACACCTTTTCACTCTTTTTTTATTTAGCTTTTTTAAAAACTTCTTTTGTTTATACACTTGTGTTTTTTGCTGTACACTGTTTTGTAAGCAGAGCTCCCAAAATGTCATTTTTCTATAGGTGCAATGACTATAAATTATATTCTATTTCATTCTAATTTAACAGAGGAACAAATAGTCAGTTTTGGCCATCATTATTATGAACATGTGCCAGTTAGAGATATTTTTTTAAAAGCAATAAATTGAGGGTTTTCAGATCGTTGAAGCACATTTTGCAAACATCTCCCATCTTCAATGAAATACATTTAAAAATAAGCTTATAAATGTTGTAGAGAAACATTTAAAGAAAATACACAATTAGTAAATTATTATAATGATGGTTCAGTATAGGGCCCACAAATGATAATGATTAAATGCACAAATTGTATGTTTCTCAGTTTTTCACTCTTAACTGGTTAGCTCATGTTCATAATACTTTTATAGTATACTTATTCTATTTCTTCTTAAACAAATGCAGTATCCCTACTGTTAAAAGGTGCTTCATATACATATTTTATTGTATTTTTTTAATGTTAATCACGCTCATTCTTTAGCCTTTGTTCATAGTCGTACTTTACTTTTGTTTTTTTGTCCTTCATTATGGGAAAGTTGTTCCATCTTAAGGAGTGTATGTTGTAATTTTTCCTTAATTAATTTCTTTTCTACTCTTATATTATTTAAATGTATGTATCTAACATTCTATGTGTAAGAGCAACTGAAATAAGCCAATGCATCACTGGGTAAAATATTTCTGATTTCTAAATGAAATCAGTGATGACAAATCAGTAATACAAATGATTCAGCAGTAATTCCTCCCTTACATGTTTTAATGCATTGAGGCAGCATGAAAAACCTCAAGTTTCACTGAGACACAATATTCAAAATAGAGGTAACCACCAACTTACACGCAAAAGACTGATGCTGGACTTCTTTCTTCTGACAATTCATTTTTTTTAAATCAGCAGTTATAGGAAACTAGAGTCTGTGATGATGCACACAACCACAAGGTAGAAAGGCTGCATGGATCTCTGTCACATTTTTTCAAATTTCATCATTAATTTTAAATGTTAGACTTTTTGAACCAATAAAATCATTCTCTGTCACTGCTGTTGTGCCACTGGATGGTACAGTTGATGGCTTAAAATTTGGGGTCAGGTGAAATTGCTGGTTTGTTTTGCAGAAGCTGCCTGTGGCTCACGCTTAAGAAACACAGCAGCTTCATGCTTTGTGAATCACCTTTACTGATGTCATTCATAAACCTGGGTATTCATGAGAAAAAAACATATGAGACAATTCTGTCTGAAATCATACACATATAATCAAAATATTAATAATAATTACACTTTGATCGAAGGCACCCTTGTTGAGGAAGAGTGAACTAAGGTATGTTCTGTCATCATTACTCGAGGTATCAAGCATTCCTTTACAGTTAGTCGGCTGTTAAAGACTAAAGTCTGATCACTGCTGAACTCAAGTGTTGTCATCATGATTTCTTTAGCTCTTCTCCCTCATCAGTTCATCATGTTTGCAGAGCCCTGAGTTTTCTTGACTTTGTTCTTGAGTAAAGGGTAGACAAATCATCATTCATTTCAAGCATGAAATCAGTAAAGCATGAGCTGATGCATGCTGTCATGATGAAACGTCAGTAAAACACATGACCTTGTATATATATTCATATGTCTGCAAAGGTGTTAAAGTGTTTACTATATTTACAGAATTTAAGACAGAGCTGAGCAGAGCTTAATGTGAAGATCCGCAAACATGTAATGTAAACAAATGTATCAATATTGCAACACTCTAAGCTGAGTAGCTTTTTTGTCCTGTCAATCTTCAAACTCCACATAAACTAACAATAAAATTATTAAAAACACATGAATCACAGTTACTGAAACACCCTAGTTAATGCATTAATAAATGTGTGATAGTGAGATCTGTTAGTGCCTGCATATTACAAGTGTGTCATGATTAACATGTATTGAGTTTTCAGGCTCTAATTCAGCAGTTTTCAACCTTTTCCCCCCTCGACTTATCAAGTATTCAGGCCAAATTTTTAAGGAAAACAATTTTTAACTAAGACAACATTGCACTTTTATATGTTTTGCAATCTCTTATTGGTATGTGCAAGTTTATTTAAAATACAATATTTACATCAAATCAAATAGAATTAGTATCACTTTTGTTAAAGTAAATGAATTATTAAACATCATAAGATAAAAAAAGAAAACCAGGTAAAATTTCATCATATCAGCAACACTTGCCAGATAAAACTGAGCTCTTCTAAATCTTACTTAGAGAAACATGTTGGCTTTCTTCACCGTCTTCTTCTGTTAATAGGTGTAACTTTTCAAAGTTTTAAGATCATGAAAATGTACAACATTTGTAGCTTAATGCAGAGTCTAATGCGTCTTAAACTCAACACTGGTGGTGACTTATGGTTGGACAAAATTCCTCAAGCACACCAAGACTTTATCGAGGCCCATCAGAGAGCCCCCGGCTCACCATTTGAGAACCACTGCTGTAATTCATGCACAAATTCACGATATTTGTCGACTATACTTAAGTGTTCCAGTAATCCACATTTGTTCATGCAGATGTTTAATCATAAAATGTGACTTCATGCTTTCTCGTGTTTAATTCATTGTATGAATTTCATGTTAATGTATGGACCTTAAAACCTCACAATAAAAATATTTATATTTTTCATGTAAGGTTTCAGTTTGGTGTTGTATTGGCAACTCAGATTTAAAACTATTGTGTAATGTTTCATTCATTGAACAAAGATTTGATATTTGAATCAAACTTGCTGGTCATTCTGAACAGAGGGACCACATGTGGCCCACAGTTACTCAGAATAGACTTTTGTTGTTAGAACTGGATTCATCAACAAAGTAATGCAGCTAATTGTCTAAATGACATTATGTGCATATTTGTTTTGTCTGAGTGACACATTTCTTGTCTTATGTGCTGTAGATTCATTGGCTGGTTTGTAAAAAACAAGCACAAACACAATTTGATACATAACTGTGGACATAATCCATAAATAATGTAGCTGTAGCTGTGACACTGTAAAGTACTCAGTGATCCTCCTCAGGAGACTTTTAGTTCTTTGTGTGTCCTTGGCGAAGCAACAGCTTTGCTGAAATGAAGTAAAGTTAGAACATTATATCCTAAATGCTCTTGAGGGAACTTTGAAGAACTTCCAAAGGGGATTTAATGATTTTAAAACATACTTCTAAACAGAAAAGTCAGAGCTCTGTCTAAATTGATCAAACATGTTTGCAATGTTTAACCCTGTAAGGTGCACGACCATAGATTACAGCCAGAGAATTCTATTTTTTTTGGAGCTGAAATGTTTGTTTCACTTCCTGCTAAAATCCTAAAACGCCAAAAATAAATTCATCATATAGATTTTTCGTATCTCATTTGATACACTAGGTGTTTTTGGCAACTGATAATCCATTTGAGGACATTTTTTATCATTTATCTGATTGTAATCAGATGGGGTTTTTTTGTAATTTCTTGATCATATTGAGTAGATAGAGGTATTATTAAAGTATATCAAATATGATACAATTGGCTTTATAGGGTCAAGCAAGTGGTCTGAAATGGTCGCTTTACTCACTGGACTAAAAACGGACCATTTGTGTGAGTAAGACAATGTCAAAAGTTTGTTTTCAATTTTTGTTTTTTAAGTTTACTTTTTTAAAATAATTTTCTGTAATAAGTAATGTTAAGTAATTGCACAAATATGTTCAGCAGTCGTTCTTACATTTTACAGCAGATGCTTGATTTCACGGCACCATTCTTAATCTGAGAGGACTGTCTGAACTGAACAGAGTTTGGCAACATAGAACTGCAGAAACACTGCTAAAAAAAGTTAAACACATTTAGAAAAATGTAATTTAAATACATGAAGAGCTCTTTTCCAAAACATTATGAATCCATTTTCTTTTAGAAAAACGACATTATTTACCCAGACCCATCATTGGGTTGGCTGGGGAACTGAACTTTGAGATACAGTTTTAACAGGGATATATAGCTTTCTGGCATTAAATACTGATAGGGCAGGTAGTAGAATCAGTATACAAAAGATTAGCACTGAGAAATATATATTTTTTTAATTTTGGTTTTTATAGCATTTTGGAAAAGAACTCTTCACATGTATCCTGACACTGTTTGTAAAAGTTAAAGGCAATGTTTGGATATTTTGGATCCCATCGCTCTTCTTCTTGTCCTGGTTTTGCTATTTTACAACGCATTCATAGGATTTAGACCGTTTGCCTTCTCTCTTAATTGATCATTTCATACTTAGCTGACTTTTTCTAATAACTGTCAGTCATTTAGCTATTAGCCTGTGGTCAATATCAGACAAGGTTTAGCCTATAAAGAGGACAGCACATAGCATGAATACACAATGTTAAACTGAAAGAAGAGACAAAAAAGGAATAATTAAGTTTAATAGTGGTCATTAAACATCAAGAAAAATAGCATGGAATTTACCTGAATAATCTAAGTGTAACAATTCGAATAGCCATGTCTTGACACGGGGGTTTCCCTCACTCCTCAACAATTTTACCCGTCACAGCCAAAGAATTTGTGCAAGTGTGTTGCCCTAACACTTATTTCTTTATAATTTAAAAGTCATTTTTCAACCCCATATTTTAAGATCTCCATTTTGAATACTTCAATGATTTTGGATTAAATATCAAGCACCCAGGAGAACCTTTCTTTAAGATTGAAAAAGTCTCAAACTATATTAAAAGTTTAAAGAAAACACCCTAAATAATGGTACTGAGCTTTTAAAGAATAAGAAACGGATACATGGCACAATATTTTATTATATTTACAATACTGTTGAGTAGATGGTTTTAACTCCACAGGTACAGTTTGATCTTGAGACATCTTGGAGCACAAGGCTTCATGCAGGCAACAGTCTACCTTTTTCTAATGGTCAAACCATCTATGACTTTAACTCTCACATTTGGACTCTCAGATAAGAAGTCACTTAAACGTGAGTGTGATATTGAGCTATTTCACATCAGAGATCCAACATTTTCAGCCATCATATCACGACCTGCCGATCTCTCTTCAAAGCGGCCCGGCTGAGATAAAACCTAACGTGCCGCTCCGCACACCTGAGATGAATAAAATGTGATCTGACTGCTCCAATAGAGCCTAATTGAAATGAATTGAATCAAGCCATTTTCTTCTGCTACTGTAATTAAATTAGTCGCCGGGGTGTAATTGGACATGGAGTTGGCACTCGAGGAGGAGATGACAAAATGCTCATTGCTGCCACAGAAGGAGCGAGTGTCAAATTCAGTGTGAGAGGCAGAGCACCAAATGCTGGCTGACACGGAGCTTCACCAGAAGAGTCCAAAGCAAACAGCCTCCAATCATGTGCTGCTCTGAAACACCAGCGTGTGCGTCACAACCTGTGGAGGTGTGATGGCAAGATTTTGACAGAAATGTCTGAAAGCCTTCTGCTGGAACAAATATTAGAGATCCATTCATTTTTAAGGAAACAAAAGTACATTTTTAAAAGTCAGGAAGGAAAATTGGATGTTTAATTGGATTTCAGCTCTTAAAGTTTGACTGTTCAGACATCATCTCATCTGCCCAGTGTGCTGTATTTCATCATGGACTAACAATATCACGATGTGCACATCAGTGTGTTGTTTTCTTCTGAGAGGCCCATATTTATGACAAAGTCCCTCCAATGTCCAGATGCTTATAATTATATGCTAACTCTGGGCTACGACCACATTATTCCTACTTTTTCATTCAGGCTCTCAACTGCAAACATGATAAAAGGCAAATGGCTTCTTCTAAAATGATCTCTCCCATACAACAGGCTTTTTCATACTTCACAGTTTCAACATTTTCAAGTTTGGGTCTTGTTAACATTTTTAGGGCTGATTTTTAAAAGAAAATCTGTAATTTCACAATCTTAAAAAAGCAATTATCTTGAAAATGTGCAGATTCTGAATTGTTACTTTTACCAATGAGGTTATGCTTGTGAGTTTATTAGCAGGATAACTCCAAATGTCATGAACAGATTTTATTAAACACTCGGGAAATGAAAATCCTGGCAAAAAGAAGAACTGATTAGAATTTGGTCATGATACGAATCCCGATATGGGTTTCTTTACATTGTGATATAGTGGCGGACACAGATATTTATTAATGCACTGTGTAAAAAAGAAAGAAAGAAAGAAAAAGGGGCCAGAAAAAAAAAAAAAAAATCAAGATAACGGTTTGCATTAGACTTCTGAGTTTTGGGTCAAAACTGAAAATTGCACATTAAGAGAAAAACTACTGAAAATAAAAATAATCTTAAGCAGGATTAAACCCCAGACCATTTGCATTTTGTGTTTGCTTACCACTACACCATTGCACACCAAAACCCTTTGTCTTGTGTGAACCCTGTGTTTGAGCACACCTTAACTTAAACTAAATGTTTTAAGTTTTGCCAACTTTACTTAATAAATAAAAAACTTCATAGGGAGAGTTACAATAAATCGTTTAAGTTGGTAACACAAAAAACATTTTGTTTTGTTCACTGAATATTGTATTTAATGGCAGTGATTTTAATTTTTTCTATTATTATAATATTTTATCATTGAACTCTTCTTGTCAAATGGAAAATTGCCATATTGTCATGGTGTTGTTCTTTTGATACACCATTTCTAACTAGCTTATAGTGACATAATAAGACAGTTTATCTACTCCCTGAATAGTCTATTGCAGTAAAATGACCCCTTGAACTTATTTCAACTCATTCACATTAACAGAAACAAAGAATAGTTACATCAGCTAGTGTCAAAAACTGAAAAAAATGTCTTTAATTTGCAAAATTACTGAACTTTTCTTACTTAAGGAAGGGTGTTTGAATGTGAATCACTTTGAGTAGCTGCCCTGCATTTTGCAAAATCTCTATTTTATAAAGAAAAATAAATAATTCACTAAAAAATATTTTTTTTCTAAAGAAAAATAAACAATTCAACCTAAAGTTAAAACATTAACTGTTTTATTTATTTTTTCATGTTTTCATATATCTTTTTTCATTAACTTGAGTCTGATTTAGTGGGCCAGTTGTCAATGTAGGTGGGACTTTGCACACCTATAGATCTGCCTCTGTTGGGAAAATAGTGTCAGAAATGCTTTGGCGGAGGATTTTACTGTCGGTGCATTTCTAGTTATTGTCATTTTTAGAGAGAGCCGTATAAGCTTCTCTCTCAGAGAGCGCACATTTAACTAATATATTTATACTGTCTCATAACATCAGATAAAACTCAAGCAATCTGTTAGCTACAGAGCAAATGTTGACAATTTGTTTTGAAAAAAAATCTAGATTTCTGAAAAACAGGCGATTACTGTTTCATCACTGTCTTCTAAGTAGGTGAGATATGTGACAGAGTTTTGGTTAAACAGCGGACACACTTAAAAAAGAGCTGATGAGGTGAAAAAGAGGAATGGACATTATGAACAGAGTATTATGACTTAGTCATGATCATTAGGTTGTTTAGGGAAAACAAAACAACAACATGATTTGACCTTGAGTATTTTCAACAAGGCTTGAAAATAAAGATTTATGATTTATGGTGGACTGAAGAGAAAGTCAACTAACATAGATCCTTTAATATACACTCACTAAACCGCATGTCTTTTTTATAAAATAGTACTGTTGGTCACTTTCTATGGTGGTGAGTAGGTTTTTAAACACTTAAGACAAATAAAAGTGCAGAAACATCTGTAATAGGACACATCAATTTGCTGTCATTCAGTAACAAAGACCTTTTTTCATTTACAGCAAAGGTGCAATTTTGGAGAAATGAGGTGTGTACCTAACAGAAACAATATATTACTACTTTAATCAAACTTTAGATTATACAAAAACATGAAATATATACAGTGCATTACTTTTTCTTGACAAAAAGGTGCAGGCCAAACCTAAAAATAATCAAGTATCTATCTATCTATCTATCTATCTATACACACATATATATGTTTAGAAGATTCACACATTTTCATGAATTGATGCAGATGAGGTCGGCCACTTACAGCCTCAGAAATGCAAAATTTGCCTAATCGCTGATCTTTTATAAATCTAAGTCCTGCTGAGACTTTTGAGGTCTGCAGAGCAACTTCATCTTCTCAATGGACCAGGCTAAAATGTGGAGGTGATAGTGCCTCCTCTGCTGTGGTCCCAAATTATGGAAGGAGCTCCTTACATCAGACTGAGCTCCACATTACCGAAAGTCAAATCTCGTCCTAAGCACTGATTTTTAATTGACTTTTCCATCAGAATGAGAGCTGTGTGGTCTCTGTCCTCTTTTTTGTTTATTCACTTCCTAAATCTTTAATTTAGTCTTTATGTTTGTATGTCTTCTGTATGTCTTTTATTGGTTGGTTTTTATCTCCGCGGTTTTTCATTTTATTTTGATTGATTGCTGATTGTAGTCACCGTGCAGTACTTTGGTTAACTTCCTTTTTTGAAATGATGCAGTATAAATAAAGTGAACTGGATTTGGATTGGAAAAATGATTTGCCTCTTGAAGTATGTAATCTGACCAAAGGTGATTTAATTTAGCTAAACACAACAGAAACTTTAGCAGATTAATGCGTGACAACATCACATTATGTTTGTGTTTAAATGAAGTTTCTGTGTTAAATACCTTGTGCATAAACATTCTTAACACAGCCAGTTAAGGGGTTTTACTTCTCCACATGCTCTGGTCATCTGTGGCTCCTAATGCCATTTACAAGAACGATGATGAGCAGAAAAGGTCTAAAGTCGCACTGATGACACTTAATCTCATTGGAATTCCTTGTCAGGTTTGACCTTGGGAAGATATTAGCCACTCGACAAGTGAACGTCTGTGTGTAAGAGTGTGTGCGGGGGGGAGTGGTGCCTGTGTGTCTGTGTGCAGTTATGGGTTGAGCATACAGATGTGTGTGTTCCAGTGTTTGGAGCTATGTCTAATAAGTAAACAGTGTGCTTTAGAGGACGTTTAGATTTATAACGACATGTTACAAGAGCTGTTGATTCCCTCGGTCGGTGTTGTCATGGGTAGAAGAATCTTTGCTCTCGCATTGGTGTGGAGGCTGAGCTCAGAGTGGACATGCATGTATGCGACTGTGTTGCAGGGATCTGTGGCTCTGCGATCTGTGTGCCACACTGTCTGCTCAATAGAGGCCTTTGAATATTTAAACAGCATCAGTTACTTCATTCTGTCTTTGTTTTGGCACCATTTGCCTTGCTTAATCCTGGTAAGTGCATCTCCACACTGTACTACTGACAGTGCTGAGGTGTGTGTGCATGTTTACATGTGTGTTTGTATCTAAAGACAGGAGAGTTTTATGTTTTTCATTTGTTAGTTCATCATTTAAGTAATAAAATGTTTAACAAAGACACAGTCAGAGGGATACACTTAACTCTAAATGGACTGCTAACAACATTGCATATGTAAGTTTCTTTCTTTTTATCAATCAATCAATCAATCAATCAATCTTTATTTGTATAGCGCCAATTCATAACAAGTGATATCTCAAGACACTTTACAATAGAGCATAAAGCTCTTCATTTTATGGATACACATATATGCATAGATACATAGATACATATAAGATACACATATACATATATATACAAATATATACATCCAACACCCAACATGAATCCATATAGCCAATCATGAATCCCTCCATCATGGCGGCAAGAAAAAACCTTCTGTTAAGCAACAGGAAATCTTGAATGTGGATCCCAGTCTCATGATGAACAGCAAATCCACACAATGCTGTGTTGGGTGTGGGGCGAAGGGAGGGAGGTAAGAGGAGACAAGTGGACTAAAGTAAGAACTAAAGTTAGCGACAGATCCATGAACCACAGACCTGTCGTCTGATTTATTGGAGGTTAGCCTCTTGAGATGCTATGTCTCGTTTTCAGGAGGGTCCTCATGTCTGAATGGTTGTAGTGATCATTTTATAGTAGTATAATCAATGATATTTTTACTGTCAGAGAATTATTCATTGACTAGAATGTACAATAATTGCACTGTAGTCAAGCCTATAGGGGGTTAGGCTGGGAAACTAGGGGATAGCATGTTGAAGTCCCAAATAAAGCTTACTCTGAGGTTGGTTTGTTAGCTGGTGAGGCTTCCTAAGCTGCTGGTAACAGCAGTTGGTAACACCGTTGAATGGGTTTGGCATCCCTTCCTCCAGAGCCTTGGGGTGTAGGGTTTGGACCCTTGTGCCCTTCATCTCAATTTCACGGAAACACCTAAAAATGAAGTTGGGTAAACACTGCAGGCTGTCCGGACAAGTCATCTGAAATAATGAATAACAAAGTGGCATGTGCTCCAAAATCTCACTATCAATAAACACAAGCAATATACCAATTGTGTGAGAAATAACCAAAGCTCACCTGCCTTGTCTCTGGGTTCACTTGGAGTTGGATGAATGTTACTGGTTGTCCCAGAGTCAGAAAAGAAAGCAAAAAATGTGACAGAGAGCGAGAGTCAAATGGCTGAATGTCTGCTGCTGTCTTACTCTAAAAAAAAAACAGATTTACACAATGTCTATGGCATTCTGAATGATAACAGTTTAATATATTGCACTAGACACATCAATACAGAATTAGGGCAGGAGATATGATAATATATTGGTGTGTCAATATTTCTGCAGTTTCACAAGGGCTAAATATTAAGGCTTGAAACTGAAGAGTGAATGGGGCTTGTGTGATACTACCTCATTCTTTGCCAGCTGAGTATAAATAAGTATAAAAGCATATGAATGTGGTGAGCTAATACTGACTGATGCCACATACTGGATGCCTTTCTGCTTTCTGAGTTGGGGGACATTATAACATTCAATGAGCATATTATCAAGTCAGAGATTTCAGACTGCCAGTGTAAGACAGAATCAAGAGCCGATAAGGCCCAACAATTTGCAATGTAACCTGGTCTTTTTTGGCTGTTATGTATTGGATCAACAGAAAATGTCACAGACTGGATAAACACAGTATGGTTACACTTTTTTGGGGGGTTTTTCAAGGTATAACTACAGTTTGCTTTTTCTGAAAAAAAATTCCATAATCTCACACAGAATGCCTCCAATGTAAAGTTTCCAGAAGTAAATTACACAGGAATCAAATCATTTTCAAGTCATTGGTGCTGTTGTATTTATTTTTCTATTGTGACATATACTTATCTATCTATCTATCTATCTATCTATCTATCTATCTATCTATCTATCTATCTATCTATCTATCTATCTATCTATCTATCTATCTATCTATCCAATACATGCAAATAGCCAATCACAGTTCAGATATTTGGATTAGCAACTGGGGTGGCCAATCAAAAGTCTCAGGCCAAGCAAAATGTACCCCTTGATATATAATCAAGTCCTGTGAGTTTGCACTCTTATATTTGAGAAACACTGATGGACATCCACATTTTGCTCTTTGTTACAATCCATTCATTCATTCATTTTCTATTCCACTCTTCCCTTTTGAGGTCGCGGGGGGTTGTAGCCTATCCCAGCTGTTTGGGGGAGAGGCGGGTACACCCTGAGCCAGTCGATCATAGGGCCACATAGCGAGACAGACAACCATACACACTAACACTCATACCTAAGGGCAATTAAGTCACGAGTTAACCTAATGGGCATGTTTTTGGTCTGTGGGAGGAAGCCAGAGAGCTCAGAGAGAACCCACACATGCACAGGAAGAACATGCAAACTTCCCACAGAAAGGCCCCTGTCCAAAACGAGGATAGAACCCAGGACCTTCTTGGTGTTACACCACCTGTTACGCCACCGTGCCGCTCATGGTTGCAATTTTTAATGAATATATTGATTTTTCTATTTTTTTGACATGCCAGATTTACAAGTTAAGCTCTGCCTAACGTCTGATTGATGGTTTCATTCAGGAGCTTTCGTGTCCCTTGTGGTGATTTTCCACATTTTAGAGTTGAGGGTGTATTCCTGTGCAGTGCCAAAGAGTGTGCCTGTAGCAGCTTGTGAGTGCGCTTGACGCCATCCAAACAAGATGAGAGACTTTGAAAACATGAAGAGAACAATGTTGAGTCTTCACAAGGTTCCTCGGATATTTAAAACCAGCCAAGCTCGACTGAATGAATTGTGTCTCTGAGGTCAGAATTGCGTGCTTTGGCATTTGCTCTCGAAAGAGACAGCTTCCTTTCAGCCGGCTTCTTCAATCTATCGACAGTTCAGTCCCATAGTAAAGATGCAACAATACAAACCTACGATGAGGCTGAATGCAAAAGGCCTGCAAGGTTTAATGGTATCAGTTAGAGTTAAACTGTTTCTTTTATGTTTTTGGGAGCTAAAAGGCTAATTTTGACTTCTGTTGTTGAGTTAATGACAACTTGTTGAATGTTAATGATTCTACAGTTGCCTGTTTTACCTAGTTACACATTTCTCTCAAACATGGCACATACTGGGATATAAACACTGTAGAATTTGATATCTAAGCTGGAAAAAATTCAGTGATACAACATTACTGAACCTAATTAAACTCAAAAGCAGCTGTGCTGGATGAATGAGAAGATTTTGGGCTATGTTATATGGCAGGTAAGAGAAATCTTAACTGTACTGTAGGAAAATTATTGTTTGCTTTGATTCCATTTTAGGCTATTTTTATTTATTTTATAAATTTTGATCCAGTTTAAATCAAATTGAAATTCAATATCAACAAAAAGAGGAACCCATTCAAAAGCTGGTGGTGCAGTCAGTTGATCAGGGGTTCAGTTTCCTGCAGCCACATCTGTTTGTGTCTTTGGGAAAACTCTTTACCCTCGATTGCTTTCACTATTGTTAGTGATGGATCAGTGTGTATGAGAGTGTATGAGTGTGATCAGTTAAACTTACAAACACACTTGACCAGATTCACTAGCACTGCCTTAATTACCTTTAATGATTATGACACCACTATCAATCATAACTACTGGACTGAGTCTTCCTCGATATAATGATTCATGAAATATGAAGCACAACTATTTTTATAAAATTTGAAGATACTTTTAGGACTAGACAATTGCAGTATTCATTCAGAATTCTCCCCAAATCCCAAATTGTGAATTCATGATTATATTTTATTCTACCCTTACCTCATAGGTGTTTGAAAGAGCTGATGTGGAACGCATTGTGTAGTTATTTAGTTGCATGACTAACTTAAACTGACACTGAGTTACTATTTTAACCAGATAGGACTTGTTAAAACAGAATACTTTACCATGGTTGCTCGAGGAGACAAGATGGATAAATGCTCCACGGCTGTAGAGGCTAAAACAAGTACATCTGAATGTTACTGGCTACAGCAGCTGGACTAGAAAGTTTTTCAACCTGAGGACAGTAACAGGTGGCACATTTAAATTTAACGTGATGGTAATAAAGCTGATTGATTGTTAAATATACTCATGATATGTAAATAAATAATCTAAATTGTATTTGTTGTTTATAATATATAACAGAATTAGGGTAACAGAATTCCAGGAATTTTTTAGGCTGGAAACTTTCCACTAACAGGAATTGAATAGATATGAATATCGCTGGAATGTAAGATTGGCCTTTAACAGGGGTTTTAAATATAGTTGGGGATAATATGTTTTAGCATAGTCTTGACTAAACAACCAGTTTTCATGCAAGTATGTTGCATGAAGCACAAATGTAGTTTGTACATTTTGTATTTTTTATGTCTGTCTTTAACTTTGATAGCTGAATGTTAGTCTGCTGTAAACCAAATCGCTCTCTAAGGGACAATTAAGTAATGGGAAGTAAAGTGAAGCAAAGTATACCAGAGAAATCTATAATATTCCTCAATGACATGCACATTGCAGACTGATCACTGCGGGTTTATTCAGGCAATAGCCCCACATGATCATTCCTCCATCACATGCACAGATGAGCCCTGAACTACATGAAGTGATGTTGAAATTGATTGTGCAATAAAATAATGGAAACTTAAAGTTCTACTAACAGATACGTCTGTCGAAATGCATTTTTTTCACATTATTTTGCATGAATGTCTGCCTGTGACAAACAAAATGTTTATATGTATGTTCTGATATTATACGGTTCATTTAAATTACCCCCATTTTACTGGTAATTCCCATTAAAAATCCTACCTGGAATATTTCCAGACATCCCAAGCTTAGTTTGCCATGGAAAGTTTCTGGAAAGTTTCCAGAAATTTACCAGACATTTTCAACCCTAAATTAATCTTGCTAAAAGATTTAAGCAATTTATTTAAGGTATCAGATTCCAAGCTTCCTCTGTTGCCCTTTCAGGATTGACAGCATCAGCACTGTCGTTTTATTTTATTTTTAACTCTGCCACCCAGAATCTGTGGCCTCCAGTGGGGAGGTAGACAGACTGTCTCATTACTCCTTCAGATCTGCATGTAAAACTAATCACGAAGGAGTGTTGAGCACAGATGCCAAACACAAAATATTTATAAGTGTTTGAAAGGCACCATGTCCTTAAAGAAGTACATTTTCTTTACTTTTAATGTTGTTAGAATAGGTTGGGTAGCAGAAGACACCTTTTCCTTAACTCTCGGTTTATGGAGCAATGCGGTATGCCTCTTAAAAGAAAATGCCCCTTAAAGTGCTCTGTTTCTTACTTTCTTGGTTTTTATTATGTCATAACGATACAGCCTCCACCAGTACATATGTGTTTTCTACTTGACATAGACAGGTGCCGTGACTGTTTAGAAAGCCTGTTCTCGAGTCTGTAACCACTCCTTCTCCCTCCCATTAGACATATTCAAGCATTTCCAAAGAGGAGGGGAAAAGAGTTTCTCTTGATCCTCTACAGAGATTTATTACATCTGACAAGAAGGTTATGTTTTTCCTGACATATGTTTGTTCTTCTATTTGTTTGTTAGCAAGATTACGCTAAAACTACCGTCAAAATTTGGCTGAAATTTTCAGGAGATGTTGGTAATGGCCAAACTTAGAGATGATTCAATTTTTGCAGGATCCAGATAACTGCAATTAATTATCTACTGATGAATGATCTTTTTACACAAGAGCTGTCTAACCAATGATGATATCAACATGATTCTGAGTGCTAGGTGTGGGTTTTTAGAGTCGAGTAATCACATTATGATGGTAACTTCATAATGGAAACAGATGTAACAGCAATATGTGAGCTGCCTTGGTGGAGGTTTGTTCTCTCCGAGTGTTTGCTAGTTTTTCCTTTTTTTATCCAACTAAAAGGTGCTATGAGGACAATCTACATAAAGACATAAAGACTCTGCTACCCATGAGCACACGTGGCAACTGTTGATAAAGACGTGACCCAAGCCAAAGCGTGCGTTTGTTGTGATGCTAATGAAGGCAGCTCGGACCTTCCTCAGAACTCTGCATTGCTTAACAACTTCTTTTTTCAACAACTTACAGGATGCAAAGCAACGAGGTAATGTATCTCCTTCTAGTTAAGTAGCGGTAGTTTTTTTTTGTTTTTTTTTTTGTTTTTTTTTTAAAGTTGTTTTTTCGGGCTTTTATGGCCTTTATTTGATAGGACAGCTGGAGAATGACAGGAAAGCGGGTGAAGAGAGGGGGGAAGACATGCAGCAAAGGGCTGTGGCCGGGATTCGAACCTACTGCCGCTTCTGGGGGTTAGCAGTCCCCGTACATGGGGCGGACGCTCTACCAACTGAGCTAACGTCCGCCCCAAGTAGCGGTAGTTTTTGATGTGTGACAACAAGCAATTTTTGGAAAACTTAGTATCGTAGTTTTGTAGCCGGCCATATATCGCTACTTACAGCCCGGTGCACTAAGACGTGTCCGAATAATATAAATTTGTTCTAGTTTTAATTGTCTTGTTCCTGAAGTTGAGAATCCAGGCCAGTCCAGCCCTGTCCGACCCAACCGCGAAGCTAAGGAATAGCATTTATAGATAACCTATTCTGATGCTATAAAATCATCTTAAAGTGTGTATTTGGATCAGGCATATATCTAAAAGTGAGAGTTTTTTGTATTAACTTAGAAACTCCTCATAGCATCTTTTTTTTAAGTATTTTTGGGCATTTTGTGCCTTTATTGATAGGAGAGAGACAGTGGATAGGCTTGTGAAAGGGGGTGAGAGAGTGGGGGAAGACACTCTGCAAGGTGGTCACAGGCGGGATTCAAACCTGGACCGGCAGAAGTAAATACATGGGATGCCTGGTTGCTAACCACTCCGCCAAACCAGCACCCCCCTAATAGAATCTTTAAATCAAAATCTATGATTCTATGAGACCTTTATGCAAACACAAATGGATAAGTCTGACTTCAACTAATCGTTTCTGTTGGACAAGAAGCACATATCTCCAACTCACCACTTTCTATAAACGTAAACATAAATGCTGCACACTTTAAATGGACACATAATTTAATGTTATCATTGCTAGTTGATTTTGATAATTTGTTTTAAAATAAATAAACCCACTAACAAACGTGAGAGTTGATCAGGTTTTCTGTCACATTAAGCATTTTCCCCAAACAATGTAAACGCACCTAACTGTTCATTTACATTTACGCTATTGTTCAGTCACTCCTGAAATACAGGCGTTCATGTCATTTAGAATGGGACAATTATTTAATTTAGAGCATAAATAAAGTTGTTCAACCTTAAGTTAGGTAATAGATAGGAGATTTGATCTTTTCCTGGTGGTAAAGACTGAATCAGCTCACATACACAAGCCTTCCTGCTGTTTGACCTCTGCTCTGCTTGTGTTTGGTCAGACAGATTATACACACCACAGACAAAAAAAGACATTCATGGATTTTGAATGAAGCAAACCAGGGATACTTGAATCTTGTCTTGATTTGTTAGCAAAAACTAAAATAACACTTATCAAAATTAACATTAACTCCGAGCATGTATAATGTTTGTTTAAAAGTGAAACATCATTTGGGGCAGAGCTGGCTGCAGCTTCTCACAGATTTACAGTTATGAATGCAGCGGCATGTCCACAGTCCTTCAGCCTTTCTCTCCCTCGCTCTGTCGCCGTCTCCAGGGAGAAATATTTGCACAGCGAACCCTCCTCCTCCGTATAGTTTCTATGCTCTCCGCTCTTTGTCCCCACACTGACTTATTTATGGTAACCGGCTAATGAGCTACACGGTCTTTTGTAGTGAGAGACAGCGTGTGTAAACATTTAGATTTTTTCCCTCATGTACACGGTGAGATCCTTCGAATTAAAAGGCACAAAGTGAAATGAAATCACGGCCACCTAACACCTGATCAAACACAAGGTTACCCATGCAGGGTTTTGTGTTTTGCCGTGTTAATGCCCTGTGTTGCTATCAGTCTGCCGCATGTTTTGGAGGGCTGCCAGCCGGAGGAGGAAGAGCACCTATTTTGTGGAGAGGTAATTGCTACACAGTAGCCTCTGATTGCCAGGATCTTTCACCGGGAACAGCCCCGACTCCCTTTTCACTCGCGCCGACAGCATGATTACAAATCATCTTATTGATTTGATGAGTGCAAGATGTTTGCTAATAACTGTTCTCATACCATCTGTTAATCTTTGTTGTGATTAAAGAGGTAATCCCAATACCCATTATTCCCAATGACAAGAGCGGGGAGATCGTTCACTTATACAAGCTTTAGCCTCATCAGAGGCCACGAAGGGCATGCAGGCAGATTTCACAATAGGCAAAGGTAGGCAACTGTCTCGGGCCTCATGCTCTTAATAGCCTCTGGAGATAGTCCACATAGGTGAGCATAATATATGAGGTGAATGTTTAACATTACTTTAAGGACTATGACATTCAAATAATAATAGACAGTCTTAGCTAAACAGAATGGTTTGTGATGACTGGACAAGTGCAAAGAGTTCAGAAAATAGGAAAAGGAAAACATAAACACTGGGTGCTCGACATTTTAAAAACAGTTGCATAAAGAGGAGAAGGTCTGCTCATGGGAGGCTTTGTAGTGATAATCCTCATTAAGTTGATTTAGGATCTGCTTCTGGTGTGCAGACCTCTTTCTCTTTTTGAATAAGTAGGGGAAACAGAAAGGAGAGAAGCCTGCATCTCAAAATGACCAACTAACTTGAGCATTTTCTACACTGTTTTTATTTTGTGAATTGTTTCTCTATTTATTACCTCCATTAAGGGTTATTTTTATTCTGGTATTTGTTTGTCTGTCCATCTGTTCTTCTTTGAGCAAAATAACTCGAACATTTCTCCACAGAATTAGACAAAATTTTGGTGGAATGTCCGTCATGGCACAAGGGAGACGTGATTAGAGTTTGAAGATGATTGGACTCAGAGGCAGATCCAGGGTTCTTTTAATGGATTTGCTAAAATTGGGATCCAGGGAAGTTCTGTAGATTTTCAATAATAATTGAACCCTTCAGGACATTTTTCTTTTGTTTGAGTGTTCCTTCAGTTTAGATGGTGCCTTCTCCCTCCCTGTGTGGATGAAACATCATGTTGCCTCACTGTCCAAATTGCACAGATATGCTGGACATCTTTGGGCCAGTGGGTGTACTAGCAAGAAACCTCTCTACAGTTTTACCAAGTCTTAGAAACACTGAACACTTACAAGTGCAATTTAGGATGTCAGATAGTGCTTTTGTGTCAAAGAAGTTACATTTACCCAGTATTTGAGCTTATTTTTCTGAATGATTATGCCTCAGATTAATTTTGCTAGCTTGTCTCTGCACTATTCCCATCACCCCATTTTGTATTAAAGTAAATTATAAGCACACTGTCTTATTTGCTTGCATTTAGAAAAGTAAGGAGAGGGTAAGGAAACAGGTTTGTAATGATTTACAGAGCTTTCCTGATGTTGCCAACATATGTGACTTTGTTTCAACACAAGTTTCCAACGTAATGGTACAATTTGGGATGGCAGTACACCAGAGGACTTTCAAGTCTTGACTTATTTTAAAAACATAAAGCTTTACAATAAAATAAAATAAAAAAAAACAAAAACTAGTTCCCATATTCAGATTTACCAAGGAGGTCATGTTTGTCCATTTGTCTGTCTGCCTCTGTTTATTTTTTTAAAAGACAACTCAAAAGCACATGGGTAGATTTTAGTTAAATTTTCATCGAATGTTGGCCATGGCACAAGAAAGAAGTGATCTTAAATTCAGATGTAGATCCAGTTTTTTTTAACCATTTGCCAACATTGCAAGATAAGGCTGTTTGCCACATTTTTGCTAATAACTATTTGGATTCTAAAGAGATATTCAGAAAATGTTGGTCATGGCACAAAGGAGCAGTCAATCGATTTAGGTGGTGATCAGAATTGGGACGTTGGTCCTCGATTTTTTCAAACGATTTGTAAACAGTGAGAGGTAGACCTTGACACAACTGTAGGTGTGCCGTGGGATCCTTATACTGATTATGCAATAACTGAATGTGCACTAACTTTCATCCAAGGCTCCAAGTTTTTTGAACGTTGAAAGTTCCTCATTGCCTTGGTTTGATAGTTCCAGGAGTGGATACAAATAAACATTGATAGACTGATACTGACATGTTGAAGAAGATATTTGTATAGGCATACATCTGGCATGCCTTGAGATTTTGGATTGATTCAAGGAGTGCATGTTATTGAGTCAGAGCTTTCAGACTGCCAATATGAGCCACACAATTGTGCACATGTCCTGCACAGAAAATCCTGGGAATACGAGGGTCACCTATGTTTTCTAGACAAATAGAAAAAAAAGAATTAAAAATAAAGAGCCATATTTACCTTGTTTGCCTAGAATATGACACTGGAAAGATATCAACTGTTCATTTACACTTACTGTCTGCATGTTTCACAGTTAAAGCTCACCTGGACTTCTCTGAGGAGAAGTTCCCTTTGTTTGTACTTAATGTGATGATTCTGAAGTTTTCCTGGGTTGGCCATTCAGTGGATTAGATTATATCGTAGATTTACTTTGGTTCTTCCTAAACTCATGGAGAGATAGAGCTATAGCAAGAAAAACCACCTTCACCATATTGTTTAAGCCAAGGCTGGCACTCACGTCAGCCACATGCATCCAGTGTGAAACCAATGCTAGACCACAAAGTGTCAACAGAAACACAATCCCAACAAAACTTACAGAAGTGGAGAAATGGTCTGAGTGGATGACTTACTAATGCCATTTGAGGAAAACAAATCATAAAAAGATCATAAGTACACAGTTTTGTTTGCTGTTTTATTTTTTTCTGTTTAAAAACAAACAAATGTTTGCAACTTTTAGAGACTGGGAGGAGCTAGCAAAAGGCAAAACCACCTAAAGTCCAAATTGCTGCCAACCTACTTGTGCAATTATAAATTAAAGCAAATGCATGTAGAAGAAAAAAATATCTCTTTGATACTAAAACTGTAAGCAATCTCCTGATACAGTCTAATCTTAAAATATCCCAGATACTGACAACCTTCTGAGTAAATCATTCTGCCTTTGTTTGGTTTAAAAAAACAACTTAATATCATGTAATTTCTGTATATTAAAAAAGCCTTAAAATGTATTGTCCGAGTGATTTGATTGTTTTGTCCTCAATGAGGAAAGACCTTTTCTCTGTATGCCTGAAGCCTCCAAATTACTCAAACCACCCCTTACATAGTGGAGAGTGGGGGCTCGATGGGGGTGCAGCACCAAGGATATCAGTGATCTCCGAATGCAATTGAGAAATCTGCTCCACCTTCCACATAACAAACACGATAGACACAGAGAAGAAAAGAATTACACCCCTTGCTAGAAATCTATTACCTCGTATAATCACGCAAAATGATTTTTCTTAAATATGATAATAAATCACAGGCCGGATCAATAGCCTGCGGACCAACTGCTGTGCCCTGATAACGTATCAATCAATATTTAGTATTTAGATTTTAATTAATACCTCCGCCAGGGCTTGGAGCCTGTTAACGCTGAGAGAAATATAATCCGTGATAAAAATGGGCCAGAGCAAAAAGAAACAGATAAAGTGGCATTGTTAGCATTCCACAGTTGTTCCTCATATCTGTCATTGATCAGTCAATTGCTTAGTTGTGATTAAAGACCCTTCAGAATCAAGCTTTGTGTGTGTTTATGTGTGTGTATGTAATGCATCGGGGAGGTAAAGATGTGTGTGTTTACATGGCAGCATGCTCATCGATCATGCTTTGCAGGGATGAGCTCAGCCTCAGAAGCACCTGCTGTGATTCGTGCATACAGACGATCACAGCCTCTCATCATGTGTTGGATTACAAGTTCATCGCTGTACATCAGGAGCTTTTTGGCTGACTCTTTTGCACTCATCTGCACCACACAGCAAAGTCCTGCAATTAATTGGCGGCTGCGCAGCTCTGACAGGAACACTTAAGCAAAGACTTTGGGAGTGATGCATTAAAGTCATTGCATCTCTAATATGCACGCAATGGCTCCTCTGTAAGCTTTTCTTAAGGTTTTAAGTGTTAAACACTGGACTGCCAACTGTTTTTCAATTGGATTGACTCTTTGGGCATTTGTAATTGGAATCCTTTTGCTTTATAAAGAGATTAAAATAGATAAATATAGAAACCGACAGGCAGGAGTTTGACCATCAGGATCTGCATGGCTAACACAAGATTAATAAGACACATAGATAAACAGGATGCTGCACTAATCCTGCTTGGAACTGGCGCTTTTGACTTGTAATCTGTTGTCATCCAAGGTCCTTGTGCTGCTTGGATAAACAAAAGGCATCCATGTAAATTTGGGTGAGGTATAGGACTTGCAAAATAAAACTACAACATTTTTTAATAATTAGTCATTTTATGTTTGAATAATAAAAAGTCATAACAATTTTAATTAGAAAAAAAACTCTTTTGCACATAGCAAAATCTTAATCAGAGTTAATAACATTTCTAAAGTGACAATGTGTGGGTCCACACCACCAAGTGTTCTGTATACCTTTTTGGAGAGATGGTACTGTAACTCTCATCTGGTGCAGTCTTAATTTTGACAGCACTTTTTAATTTAGTTGTATGCCTAAAATCTCTTAGTTTTAGTAATAATTTAGTTATATCAATTGTTTTTCTTTTAGTCTAGTTTTAGTTGATGAAGTTTCATTGTTCATTTGATGACATCTACTGTAAATTTAGTTGACTAAATATGAGGTGTATAGTGTAAGGCAGTTTTTATTTATGTCAGAATTTCTTAAGTCATGTTTTACACTTGGATCCTGCCACCACGAAGCTAATCATCCAACCTTTCCACGCAACCATAGCAGCTGCGATTCCTAATTTGTCTCTAGTTTCTACTTTTTTGACAAAAATGTCAGTTAATTTTAGTAAAGTTTTTGTCAATACAAACTTGCTTTCCTTAGTTACAGTCTAGTTTTCAAAAACGGTACAAAAGATTGATGAAAACTATGACAAAAATAATAACTTGACAAAATTTTAAATGGTCCCATGTAATTGTTGAATCTCGGAATCTTGTTGAATCTGGAGTAAACTGTTAAATGCAGCAACACTCAAGAATATGACTTTTAATCAACACTTAAATGTAGTGTTTGGAATGTTCTAAGAGCACTGTTTTCAGTGGCGGCTAGCCAATAGGGGGCGCTAGGGTCCCCCCCCCCCCCCCCCCCCAGTGGAGAGTGTGAAATTAAATGTATTTACTTTATTTAAAAAAAATGAATATTACCAAAACTTACTTATTCGAATGTGTAATATAAATGTAAACATAAATACATACATATTAATATATAAAGTAATTAACTTTCATTGATGTAAAACAAACGTAAGCCTACTCGTCTCTACCTCCTTGTCTGATGGGTGCTGGAAAAAGCACCCATAAGATAGTGACGTCTCGCCAATAGGGGACCGTTGCTAGGGCAAGATAAGCACATATCAACGTGAATTTGGCCAATCAGTGTCATTGAAAATAATCTCCGAAGGGCGCTTCTGAAATTGCCCCTCGGGTTTATTCGGCTCGTGATGGTGCCGGTGTGCTGTATTAACTGGTGACAGTCCAGGCAGATATGTAGGGGGCGTGCCTTTAAAGGACCCTTTTGTTTACTAGCCAGACATCTCCCGAATCCATATTATACACAAAAATTAGCTCTTTACACGCATTTACTTACTTAGTGGTGGAAGTGACTTCACAACATTTAGCATGGCAACGAAAGATTTTGAAGAATTACAGACTTATTTGATGGCGTAAATATACGGAAGGTAATATATAGGTAACTATCTTAGGTGTCTGATCAAAATGTCAAACTTTTGACAGTGTCATCTCGTGATAGTCCCAAAACCCACATTTTACCGTCACTTCGGAGTATCAACACACAATTCATTCATGTTCAAGGTATAACGTAGTCGGGAGGACTTGAAAATAGGTAAAGAGAAGTAGGTTTTTTTATGTGGAGGAAAAGTAATGTGGACAATTAGACACATGTTCACCTTACTTATTTCTGTGTATAAAGTTATTTTTAATTGACACATGCACACATGTTCCCCTTACTAATTTCTGTATAAAGTTATTTTTAATTAACACATGCACACATGTTCCCCTTACTAATTTCTGTATAAAGTTATTTTTAATTGACACATGCACACATGTTCCCCTTACTCATTTCTGTATAAAGTTATTTTTAATTTACACATGCACACATGTTCCCCTAACTCACTTTGAGTTAGGGGAACAGTCACTCTGTTATTTTTATTTGGAATCAATAATAACACTTTTACGAAGCACTGGTATCCTGTAGTTTGTGTCGAATCGTAGTGGGATGGTTGTTAAAAACTGAGTGTTGCACAGTACTGCCCCACCAAGAATATTTTTCACCAGCCGCCACTGACTGTTTTAATCACAAAGTGTCAATATTGTTGTATTTATATACAGTAATCTATGAGGAAAATAAGTTAGAGTAAAGGTACCATGTTCAGTTAAAAAACACATGAAAAAACATTTGCACAGCGTTTTTTATGGCATGGGCTTGTGTCATCTGTAGGTACATGTCCTACAAATGGAGGCTGGACCATATGATTGACTCTGCAAGTGTTCAGAGTAAAAAGTTCAGAGTTATAGATCCTACAGTGACACCTACTGAATTTATTTTCTGAAATACCATTGTGTAACCTTGTTTTTTACACAGACTCTTTTTCAACTGAAAGTAAATTTTTTTTAATTATTTGACACCATCCAGAGTATAATTAACTTTGCTTAATTTGTGTCAACACCAACATTTTAACTCCTCTCCGTTTGGTGTGAATAACTCACAAAGACCCAACTTAACCCACCATGAGCAAAGCATACAGGAACATTTAATAAAGTCATGGTGGCAAAACACCTCAATTCTAGAGTAAAAATGGACTCCTGTGGTTCAACCATCTGTCGTGACTATGTTGTGGTTTTGATGGGTCAGGAGGAAATGCATGGAGGAGTGGAAAGAGACTTACATAGCAAAAACAATGAACAAGGCAAAAAAAGTTTCACTGTAAGCCCTCTATACATGCACATTCCTATAGTTTGGTTGGTACAGTGCTGTTCATGATGAATTCATGCTGGGTTTTGGATATATGATGTGTATTTATGTGTATTTTACATTTTTACATAAAAAAAAATCAGCTAAAAATCAGCTAATGAAAATCAGACATTGTTCTGAATTGTGGTTCAACAGAATTATTAAAAAAATAAAAAAATGATGGTACCCTTAACTCAGTGCTTTGTTGCACAACCTTTTGAGGCAATCACTGCAATCTGGTGATCTCTGTAACTCTCAATGAGACTTCTACACCTGTCGACAGGTATTTTTGGCCCACTCCTCATGAGAAAACTGCTCCAGCTGTTTCAGCTTTAAAGGGTGTCTTCTCCAGACTGCATGTTTCAGCTGCTTCAACAAATGATCAATAGAATTTAGATCAGGGATCATAGAAGACCGCTTCAGAATAGTCCAATTCTAGCCATTCTTGGGTGTTTTTAGCTGCGTGTCTGTCCTGTTGGAGGATCCATGACCTGCGGCTGAGACCAAGCTTTCTGACACTGGGCAGCACATATCACTCAAGAATGCCTTGATTGTCCTAGATATCATTGTTCACTGCACAGATTTAAGACACCCTGTGCAAGATGCAGCAAAGCAGCCCCAGAGGATAACTGAGACTCCACCATATTTCACAGTAGGTTCAGTGTTCTTTTCTTTGTATGCTTCATTTTGAATCTGTGAACATAGAGCTGGTGTGAGTTGCCCAAAAGTTCCAGTTTTGTCTCATTTGTCCAAAGGACATTTGCCCAGATACTTAGTGGGCTTGTCAATATACATTTGGCCAATTCCAGTCTCGCTTTTTTGTAATTTGTTTTCAACAGTGATGTCCTCTGTTAAGTCTACTTTGGCTTGAATAGTGACGGATGGTGAAATCTGGTTCTGATGTACACTGACCTTGGAATTAATCTCTGATGTCTTTGGAAGTCGTTCTGGGCTCTTTGGTTACCATTCATGTTATCTGTATCTTCAGTTTGTCATCAATTTTCTTCTTTGGGGGGGTGGGGGGGTGGGGGGGTTTACAGAGAAAAAGTTGCTAACGGTTAGCATCGTTAAAATGACTGTGACTGAAATAAAAGAGTAAATGTACATGGCATTTCATTGAGCAGCAGGACAGACAGGTGAAGGATAGCAGGTACCTGTTCAGCTGAAAAAACTTCTCTTATTTCACTGGACTAAAGATGTGAACAAGTTGTTCTGAGGAGGCTGCTGTTCTCACTTCATGACCCTCAGCTCTGGTAACATATTTATTTAGCGAATTTTTTGGAGCTGAAATGCAAACTGTGCATCTTGCTGGACTAATGGATTTTCGTGGTGATCAGTGTTTGTGACTGATTTCATAGTCCGACCCTGTGTCTCTGAAGAGGTTTTTTTTTAATCTGTTGAGGCCTTCATTGGTTGTCAGCTCTGTCACTGCTGTTATTAGGGGATCCAGCAGGATATGGCCTTTAGCTTTTTGAATTTAGGCTTGGGACAGAACATTCTCTGTGTTTGATAGTTTGTGCCAAACAACTCTGAATATCAGCGAAATATCAAAGGGAGTGATGCCCCAGTATTTTAAGCAAAGTAACATCCTAGAGTTTACTTATTGAAAGAGGCATGTGAACTCCTCTGACAGCCCACAACAATTAAAGACAAGAATCTAAGATGATGGTGTCAATCGTTAAAAACTTTGTTACTCTGCTTAATAAGTCATTTAATTGTTCGTCATTACGTGAACATATTTTCTATATTTACTGTTGAGTTTGTCTGAGTTTAGGAGACCAAAAAGCTTTAAAAAAGAAATAAAGAAATTGTGCATTATATCCGAATAAAATACAGTTATCTTCATGTAACACTGCATTTGTGCTCTATAACAAAATCCTTGGAGCTAATGTACTTCCCTGTGTCCTGACTTAGCCACTCTCTCTGGGGAGGAAACAAACTTGATACATAGATCTGTATGATGGCCCACCTGAGGTTAGCTGCCAGGAGCCCCATGTGTTTGTATTGTGCAGCTAGCCAAGTCTGACATCTTTTCAGAAAGCACAAAATATCTGTCCACGTCCCTGCTACTTAACATTTACAGCTTTACATTCCAGCAACACACCTGCACTCACATCTGATTTTTTATAGCCTTGCCACTGCCTCTTTTTCAAAATGTATATATTTTTAATTTTGTACACTATTGTCTATCCTTTTCTTTTAAGCTTTTTATTTTATTTAATGTTTATTGTCACAAAAGACCTTCCTTACACCAGGTGTGACAATAAGCTTTTACTACAAACTCTATGGTACTAGCAAGGGATCATTTGGTCTTTGCAGTGTTTCTGTCCCGAACAAAGAATCATAAATTTAAAAAAATTACAGCCACACTACTTAATATTATTTTTGCTCCTTAGAAAATTATGACCCACTGTTTTTTCTTCTTTTGTTTTGAAATATGAAGTTTCACTATTGAGGCAGAAGACAAAAGGGACCATGCGCTCTCTTTGGCCGAGGGCTCTGGTGGGTCCAAATTCCCTCAAAATCCAAGCTGTGATGTGAGCGAACAGGACATGTGCATATTGTTGAGGGTTGTGGCTGGATTTAAGTGTCCCAAGGCTGTCTGCTGTCTATCCCGGGTCAACAGGATATAAGGCCACAGCAAGTGCTGGCCTGAGTGGTTAGTGTGTCTTTTGAGCTGATCCCCGACTCACACCGTCAAATTGGCTCGTACAGGAAGCCACACACTCGTAAACACACAGGGGAAGGTCGGACGAGGTAACTTGGGTGGCATTCGTGTTGGTGCTCGCATGGGGTTTTCTCGCCTAAGCTTAAGTGATTCAAAGTTGTGAGCTGTAAATCTAATAAGATATCACGTTGTATGAGTTCACCTATGTTTTTTGTGGTTATTTAGGTTTTATTGTGTGGCTCATGCCCTGTACCTGAGCAGGCAGGGGGATGCAGAGTTTCAAAGCTGTAAAAGGAAATTTAAATAAAATTCCTCAGCTCATTCCCTCATTTGACAAAAGATAATACATCAGGACAGGGAGTCGAACATTTGCCCGCTCATTGCAGCACAGCCATCAAATTGCAGTTATCAGTGTTGAGCTGGCATATCAGCTTAGCTCTGCAGTAAAGCTCACACACCATGAGACTGGTCTGGATTGGCCAATCCTTATTAATCCCTTCTTACTGTAAGGTGGACTAGGTGCCAAAGGGGCCCTTTGCGGGGCTGGCATGGGGTTTGTGTTAGCTGCTGTGGGCATTACTGTAATTGAATTAGAATGTGTGGTCTGACATGCTCCTTATAGTCTAGGTGAGGTCATGTTGTGCCTTGCATTAGCTGTGATAATCTTTCTATCAGTCTCTTGGGTCATGTTTAAAAGCACCCGAGCATTTATTGGTGAAATTATATTATTAGCTGAAATTTATCATAACAAGACATTACTCAACATTGTCGATGTTAAGTAGATTTTAGCTGCATAAAGGTTTGCACACTGGATTTGCATTACTGTGACTCATCAGCAGATCTTCTCTTTGGGACAGACTCACAAGTGTTGCAAAAAGGAGGAGGATATCATGATACTTGTGGCTCTGTTTTATTTTTTATTATGTTATGTTGTATTGTATTATGTTCCTCTTTTATACCTCCATGTGTTCCTTGTGTAACTGTCATGTCCCTACTTTTGATCCCAGTTAAGTTACCTGTTGTGTGTCCTGTTTCCTTTGTCTCTCGTGTTTCCTGTTTTATTTTGAAAGCTCTGTGTTCCTCGTCATGTTTTCCTCCCCTCCTTTCTGTGTCTCTCTGATGATGATTCCCTCCACCTGTGTGATTGTTTCTCCTGTGCTTGATGTTCCCTTGGTGTATTTAGTTTCTGTTTTACCTGTTCTCTTTGTTTGGTCATTCATCTTCCTCTTCTCCATGTCTCCAGTGATGCTCTGAGTCTCCTGAGTTTAAAGGTATTTTTGTGTTTGGTAGGTTTTTGATGAGACTTTGTTTTGTATTTTGGGGGCTTTTTGTAATGGACTGTTTTTTTATTTTGATTTTTATTTTGATCCTTTTTAGGTTATAATGAAGCCATTTTCTGTTAAATCTGCATTTGGGTCTGCACCTTTGTCTTTTGTCAGTTTTTTGGGGGGGTTACAAACCATGACAGAGGATCTGTGAAAGGTACATGTATGTATGTATGTATGTATGTATGTGTATCTCTCTCTCTCTCTCTCACTATCTATATATATGTATATATATATATATATATATATATATATATATATATATATATATATATATATATATATATATATATATATATATATATATATATACATACATTAATAAAGCTTGGATTACATTCAAGGCAGCAACACACTAATCAGTACGGTGACATATTGCATTCACTTGGAAATAAAATTAAAAAATCCTGTTTTTATGAGATACTATCTTGTAAAACCAGGAACTTTTGTTATTTTTGATTTTCCTGTTTTTACGAGTTTTCTATCTCGTAAAAACAAGATTCCCCTTGACACTTTGCTTCGAGACTGGCTGCTGCATTTATCAACCAGGTACGTGGTCAACACTGTAGGCCCGCCGCACTGGTCCAACTGATCATGTATGAAAACCGCAATGTCGAGCAGATCCGAGTGGGCTTTGTGTCGGAACAACCGCGAATTCCTCAGGTGTCTGCGCAGTGTGGACAAACTAATAACAATACCATCTACGCCGCTCAAAGACACAAGTATCTCCCAATGTTTCAAACCGAGTGAGAAATAAAACTGAATAAGGTCTAACATGCGCGACATGTTTGTTACTTTTAAGATTCCTTTGTATCTCATAAAAACAGGAAACTCGAAAATAAATCATTTTTTTGTTTTTACGAGATAGTATGTCTTAAATACAGGAAAATCAAAAATAAATAAATATATCCTGTTTTTATGAGATAGTACCTTATAAAACAGGCGGATTTTATTTATTTTTAAGTGACTGCAATATGCCACCATAAATCAGTAATCATTACTGACACTAAAGACATGTAAGGTCTTAACTTTGAGGCACCATTAGCACCTGTGCAAAAGTGATGCTTGCTGCTAGCTTGGTTATCAGTGCTTACTTTGCCCTTTTCAAATTATTCTAGTGCATGGACTGCGCATTTTTTTAATTTCTTTTTTTCCCTTTTTGGGTGCTCCTTAGTTGAATTTGCCATAATGGGGCAACTGCTGGTGTAACTCACCTTTATATCTCCCCAGTGTGAGAGTAATATACTGTAAAATAAGCACACCCCTGTTCCTTTGAATATCTCATTTAATAAAAAAAGTCCCATTGCATCTTATTTTATTGAGGCTAAAACATTTAGCCAATCAGATGTAATAACTATGCCGACTTTGTGCTGTCTCAGTTTAACATTTTAGAGCAGATGCCATTTAAGCACAATCAAATTCAGCTGCCACGGGGTGCTTAACCAAGACAACACCTAAAGACGATATAAAGGATAATGAGACTGTATGAGGTCACTTCCATAATCATTACCGCATTTCAAAAATGTTGTTTATTTCAGTTAAATCAGACATTTCAGTGCAATTAAATATATGCAGAATCTTCCTTTAACTGAAAAAAATAAAACCTTTTTCAGGAAATTAATTTATTGATTTTGATCAAATGAAGACATGATTAAGCTGTTTCTGTATTATTTATATTTTATTCCCGTATCAAAATTGAATAACAGTAGAACAAACACGAGTAATCATGGGTGGAAAATCATTGAAATGGACCAATTGAGATACCATTGATGGAGAGAATGAAGATTGTGGGTGGAGAAGGATGACGGACAGTTGTGGAGACAGGGTTGTTAGTTTACGTAGGCCGAGGGCTGAGTCGACTGGAAAATTTTGATCACTTTAATTTACTATATCCAGCTCTGCTTCTCTCCCTGTCCAGCACTTTTATCAAGCCCTGTGAGCCCGTATTGATTTTTTTATTTTCTGCCCAGGATAAGAAGACAGAGAGTTAGGGAGCTCTGGTGAATGGAGAACTTTCCTCAGATTGCTGCTATTCTCCAGCTTATTGCATCCTGTCGTTTGTAGTTCCAGATGATGTCCAGTACGCCGCAGCTGCTCCAACCAATAAACAAGGTGACTAACAATGGAAGAGGGCTGGGAATGAAGAGAGGGAGACAAACTAACCAGCACACCACACAACAAGAGAGGGGGAGACATTTTAAAGCTTTTGTTTTACAGCTACATTGACACTTTTCTCTTTGTATTAAATGCATGTTTTAGCCCAGGATAAGAGCTGCTTTTACACGTTTGTATTTATTACATGAAACATTTCAAGTTCTTCTCATTAATACTTTAAATCAGTAGAAATATGCACCTTTTCGAATAATACATTTATTTCATACTTGTAATATTTTTTAATATCTCAAGGGAATTGAAGGTTGGAAGAGCAGCGACACCCTTATTTAAGGAGAAAATATTCTTTTTCAAATTCAATATGTCCTTTTGTAAATTCAACAATGTTTCCTCTGGCTGCTTAGGCTTCTGCCTGAGAGTACTTCTAAGAACAAGACAAAACATCTGTGGTAAATAAACTTCTCCAAATACCTCTGTATACAGCACCAGTAGTTACTTTTATTCCCATTTGATTCAGCATAAACTTAATTCCTCTTTAAAAAGATTAAAAATGACCTTGCAAATATCTAATTTTGAATGAAAATGACCATTCCAAATAAAACTTAATACCAAAGTAGTTAGCTGGTTTCTTATTTAAATCTGAATTGAATAATTCCTTGATCATGCATACATTGGTTCTGCATTAAGTTAATTCAGGTCGATCTGCACATGCTTGTTCCCTTGACCTGTCGCGATGACACACATTTTCTGCGATGACAGGAACATATTGCAGGATGGCTGCCTGAAGCAAGTGTTGAACTCAAGCCTAAACAATTTATTTAATTAGAACATTAGAAGATTTGGAAATAATGAAAGGACAGATTCACATCAGCACAAAAATGCAGACCTGTATAAGTTGTATCTCATTATGTGATATTCCATGCAGCAGCTAAAAAGAAAGGTGGGAACTGGAGCTTTTTTTTTTTTTCTTTTCCGATAGATGTAAATACATCATGTTCGTCCCCTGTTCAATCAGAACCATTCCCAAGCCCCAGACCACAAGTGGAATTGAACAAAGGCAAATAAACCTGTTTTCTGTGTAAATCTGGGTTCGAATTTCTATTGCCATGTAAACTCGAAGTAGAATACTTTATTTCTGATTAAAAAAACATCTTGTAACTTTGGCCAATGGACCACTTACCAACATGTATGAAATATAAACATATCCACTGATGATACATAACATCCTTCAGAGCCGCACATGGAGAGTTTAGCTACGATGTCCAGAGGATGCCCGTCCCCCATGGCTGATCCTGGTATGATTGTAGACCCACTCCTCCTCTCTGATTCTCTGAATCTTACAGATTCAAGCACTCTGTTTACAGCTTCCATGTAAACACAAGGCCAAAACGCAATGAAAACTTTTCTGATTTGTTCGTATTCGGCCTCTTGTAAACGGCCTCTGAGACAAAAGGCTTTACAGCCTTTGAAGTGAAAACAGACAAGGACCTCACTTGAAAGGAAGGGGTATGAGAATTTCCCATAATACACTGCACCCTGATATAAAGACAGAATGGATACTGAAGAAAGTGCATCATTGTAATTAATTATTAAATCATTAAGTAATTATTAATCATGTTTTTGAATTGTTGGTTGTATTTTAAAGTTTCTTGTTATACCAAGCTAGCTTTAGCAGCTGTAGCTATGGCTATTGCCGCATCTGCCGGCGACACAGCCAGCTCTTGGTGATGGCCCTCAAAACAGAGGGCCACAGGAAAAGGGACAAGACGAAGGGGAAGGGCTAAAGGGGAGCAATTGGGATTCACCCTAAATCACCGCTAGCAAGCCAGAAAACACACCAGCAGCCAGCTTGCCGCTGTGCTGGAGGACTCTGTTCACACAACAGCCCATGAAAAAATGTTACATAAACATTTGAGAACTTACCGGATACTAAACACTGTGGAGACTTTCTTGTTTTTTCTCCTCTGTGAGGGTTTGTCTCTGAACAATGAAATGCCCATGTAAAGTAGCTCCAATGCCAGCTGCAATGTTTCCATCCCCCTCTGTTCATGATGTCATCCTAGTCACAACTCACTTCTGATGCTGATTGGCAGTCGCATCACAGCTTCAGGCAAATTTGTTGTAGAAATTGGATATTTTCAACTACAGCATCGTTCATCTGACTGATCTGTGGCACAATTGTAACTCAAAAGATTCAACCCAAGTAGTTTTTCACCATTTTCACCCACTTTTTTAAAAATGATTAATCCATCCAGATGTAACCCGATGCCTTATTCTTCATGTTTTAATATCTTTCGATCGTTGAAGAATCAGGCTCAAAATGCAGTCGTCTAGAGCAGTGGTTCTCAGCTTATGGGTCGAGGCCCAACCTTCGGTCACAGAGCTGTTTCACTGGACTGTGTAGTAATCTGGTAAAATGTGGAAAAAATGTCTTCAGTGTACAGAGGCCCTAAGTGTAGAAACATCCATAAGTTCTATTTTATTCTATATTTGGAAATTTAGAAATAAACAATATATAAATGCTATGATTGGAAACAAAGTGAGTGTGATTTACTGATGTATGTTTTCCCAGGGTTCTAGTCACTATTTAATGTTTAGAACTTCTTTTTGTTTTTGTTGCTCAAAAAAAGGCATTTTTCACCTGAGCTCCAAAAAAAACATGTCAGTCTGCCTCACACAGTCAGAAATTGACAATACACCGGGGGCCAGGAGGGAAGCTGTGGGCCGCCCGTTGATGATAACTGTTACAAAATTTGGATTGCACTGTCAACATGGACTTTAAGATTAATTTAAAGGTGCTATGAGGAGAATCTATTTGACATAAAGACTCTGCTACCCATGAGCACGCGCGGCGACTGTCGGAACGCTGCGTTCCAGTAACCTCAGAACTGGGAGTGACATCATCTCTGACTTATCGGCGTTCCATTTGAAGTCGGAGAAAAACATGCAGACCTACCAGGCTATTGTTAGCTGTTGTTAGCACGCCCTGCGTTGTTGTTCACAAATATCACATGAAGAATGTGATTATCACTACGGCAGCATTTTTATAAATATAAGTCTAACAATACTATGTATACAGTTGATCTAGAGCAACACACCCCAGTCAGAAGTGCAAATAAATTGATTATTACAGGAGCTAAATAACTGTTCACACTGGGGGAACTCGGAAATTCCTACTTCTGACTACAACTGGAACACACCAAAAGACGTGACCCAAACTAAAGCGTGTGTTTGTTGATTTGTTGCTAATAAATGCAGTTCAGACCTTCCTCAGAACTCTGCATTGATTTACAGCTTCTTTTTTCAACAACTGTCAGGATGCAAAGCGACAAGGTAATATATCTCTTTCTAGTTACGTAGCGGTAGTTTTTGATGTATGACAACAAGTAATTTTTGGAAAACTTAGTACTGTAGATTTGTAGTCGGCTACACATCGCTACTTACAGCCCGGTGCTCTAAGACGTGTCCGAATAATATAAATTTGCTCTAGTTTTAATTGTCTTGTTCCTGAAGTTGAGTATTCAGGCCAGTCCAGCCCTGTCTGACCCGACCACGAAGCTAAGGAATAGCATTTATAGATAACCTATTTTGATGCTATAAAACTCATCTTAAAATGTGTATTTCGATCAGGCATAAATCTAAAAGAGAGACTTTTTTGTACTTTTACTTAGAAACTCCTCACAGTCTCTTTAAATGTTAAAACAATGGAAAAAGATTAAAAGAAAATCTGACATTGAGGAAACCACAAAAATAACAGTCACACCAATAACTAAAATTGTTTTTTTACACATAAATTAAGATAGAAAGCCCACCAAATTAGATTTTATTCTATAAGTTTAGTAATGGCACATTTTGTGAAATGATATGGGAAATCAAGTTATCCTTTTTGGAATGTTCTTCCCCTCTCATCCAACTTCACAAAGCACAGATGAAGTCATTTTACCTCCAAATCTGCAGCCATTCATGTGTGAACAATGAGAGACCTTGTATTATTTTCTTTATCCTGTCCCACAATATCAGTTACCATGTTTGAATTCAAATAGTTTTTTGGGACTGAAGGCAAGAAAACTGTTTAACATTTTTTATATGTTATTGTTACTGCCTCCCTGAGCAAAATTAATTATCACCTTTGCCCCAAAGAAACGCAATTAAAAAGTAGAGGTAATGGTTTTCCCTCCAAAATGAAATGGGACAATGTTTTTTGTCTCCAGTTCATTGCTTTTTTCATAATGTGTGCATCAGACAAATTTAGTACTATTCCATAAAATCTGTTTCTGCCTCTCCTGTTTGGTATTTTCTCTTGTGGCTGTGTGTAATACTGGGAGGGAGGAAGTGTGTGTTTGTGAGGGAAGAGGTTGGAAGCGTTTAAGGAGTGGGGGGTTAAGAGAGAGAGAGGAGAGAGAGAGAGAGGGGGAGAGATTAGTGACAGTCTGATAAAAGATGTCTCCAAAACCCTAATTAAAATTGAATACCCCTGCAAATGCAAAGCAACACGCAATCTCCAGGTATTTCATTTAGAGCAACTATCTCAGTGCGAGCCCGTTTTTTATGTCTTTCTTCATTGCACGCAAACAGCTCTCCCCCATTTTCCTTTTATTTTTCACACTTTCACATCTGCCATCGTCTTTGTGGAACCTCTTCTCTCCCTCCCTTGATGTCAAACACAATGACAAAATAAAATCAAACTGAGTAACACGTATTTGAGTTCCCTTTTTCCTCCAAACCACTTCCGAGGTTTGGCTCATTAAACTGAGGAAGAAGGAGAGCTTTAAATGCAACAGTGAGCACAGCGTCAGGCACTTGTATTTTTACAACAACAACAAGACAAAAGAACAAACTGCATTTTTTTAACAAATGCTTTGATGCTTTTGGACAACAATAAATTCTTAAAGTAATTTTCCCTCATTAAAGTAAAGTTTAGTTCATACAACTGTCCCAATTTTAGTGTATTTTCAGTCAAATTAAAAAATGACTCAATTCTAATAATTACTAAAGATCAAAACATTGAGCACATTTATTTAATCTCTAATAATGAAATATCTATTAATGTCTCAAACAGTCATCAGTGAACTATCAGACATGACCACTTCTGTTTACTGCTGCAGAACCTGTTGTAAACTTCTGCTGGTTTCAGTTTTGCCAACTGGACTGTTTATATATAACCCAGACTTTCAGGTGCACCCTCACGATGATGCTGCTACTCTCACTGTTTCACAAAAGGCCATGGTGACTGGAAACCCATGGATGCCTGTCAATGTAAACTTCCTGTCTGTGGACGAAGGCTTTTGCGCCTTAGTTTTCAAAATTACCCATCTACGTCTTGACAAAGCATCAGTCACAGGACCGACAAACATTTTGGCGTATTTACAGCCCTGGTCATTGGAGCAATTAAGCGCTATATTTTGAAATGACCAGTAACTCTTAGCACTTGTTGTCCTCTGTTTGGTTGATCTGCTTGCCAGATATTGACTTACAGTTGAAGCAGCTCCTGCTGAAAAAAGACCTGTAATGGATTTCCAGTGATCCCGCGTAGATGCACTCGCTGGCAAGATCTGTAAACAAATCAAAGTACATGATGTGGTTTGCTGCAAAGTCTGCAGAACATTCTGAATTATGTGGAAATTGGGACGAGGGTTACTGTGGCTTTTCTCCCCTGGCAACAAAACATTTTTGTTTCAGATAATTACTATTTTTTTTAGACCTTTTCTAAATCTGAGAAACTGCATACACGAACAGTTGCACGGGCGTGCCTAATAAAGTGCCCACTAAGTGTAAATTTCCGTTTCAAGAACAGTTGTGTCTGTGATGAACACTGTCTGAAAAGCAGAATCTATAGCAAGAAGACACAATTTACTTTGAAATAGAACTTTGTTCTCATATTTTTTACTTAATCTTTGTGTTCATCTGATATACTTCTTGGTTAAATTGAACTTTTACCATTTTGATTTTTTTTTTATATTTTTAATGCTTTTTTTCATGTTCATAGCTGAATAAGTCATCTGCTTGAATTTAATTTGTCTTTCACAACAATACTTTCTCAAGAAATGTTGAAGGAAGGCCTATATCTGTAGTGTATTACCTTAAAGGTCACATCTGTACACATTCTTGTTTTTCAACAAATTTACACTGGTTCAGAATATCCATAGAACATACGTTAGATGTTTCTTTGCCAAAAATCTTCTCATATATTGAATTTGGCATCCCATTTAAACCCCACTTTTAATGCCTGCAGGCTACAGGCTACTATAGTGTTAATCCTTATGAGCTTTTTCTTAAACAGATGTGGTGAGAAGCTGCTCTTACCCAGAAAGAGAAAGTAGATTACGTTTTTCAGAACTCAGTCAATTAACCGTTTAATCGGTCCATCAATCTGTATTGTATAGCACTAAACCATAACAAATGTTATCACAGACACTTTACAAAACAGCAGGTCAATGCCATATACTTTCATTATTAATGTTCACTGTTTTTCAGTTTCTATCCTTTTGCTTTATCAAGAAAGATGCAGAAAAATAGTCAGCAAAGTCAATGAGACTCTCTGGATGTCCACAAATTCGTCCTCATTTTATATATCTTTTTAACTTTATTTAAAAAATAACTTTTAAGATGCAACATCTCATTTTCAAGAGGATTCTCCTCTCAATATGGTTGTGAAGGTAATTCTTATGGTATTAATAACAACATGGGAAGAGAGATTTTTCTAATACCATCATTAACAGCTTTAATTATTGTAAAGTGGAGCTGTGCTCTAATGTTTACTGTGGCTGCACATATGTCCCCAGATATGTTGTCTCCACTGGAGCCAGCTCTGGATTCAACAAACGCCTGAGTGAGAAAGCTATTGGGGCAGGTAGCATAGGAGACGGTTTCTAAACCAACTGTCTGAGCACACTGAAAAGTGGAGCCAGCATCGCGGGGAGAAGAGGGACTTTTCTCATGGTCTTGTTTTTTGTTGTTAACAGGTTATGGACACAGTTTTTAAAACTTAAAAAAAAAAATCATGAAAAACTGAATGGAATCTGACAGTTAATAAGTTTTTGGAATTTACACATTGATCATCCATACTGATCTGAGTCTTTATTAATAGTACCATTGCTATTGCTTGCTGTCAAGAAATTTTTTATTACTTTCGAGCACTTTTATCCATTTGAGTTTTTTGCCAAAACCTTTGAGTTCTTTTTTTGTGCCTGTTTCCTGTACCATCAGCTCACTGTGCAAGAAACCACTGCACCACCTAAGACTATGACAATTGAACACACAGTGGTGTAAGTTAGTTTACTTACTTTAGAAGTCATTTGTCTGAGCTGACCTTGAACACAACACATGCTTACCTTATATCACCTCTTTAGCTAGCTTATTCACTTTTTTCCTGCCAGCAGATTTTGATCCTGAACTATCATTGGGACTAGTGACAAAGTTTATGAACATCTTCACCACTGATTTGATTGGCCAAAAGCAGCCACCATGTCATGTCTGCGTGCCTCTTGCGACAACAGCTTGAGTTTTGGGGAACAATGCTGACAGGCTCTATGACAGAAGATTATTCTTTTCTTTGTTGTTTGCCTTTAGTGATCTTTAAGCTTCCTCCTTCTCTGAAATAATTGGTCATTTCCTGAGATGTTATTGTTATACTGTATACTGATGTTTTTCTGCTCATTATTGTCATGCCCATTTTGACAGGCTTTGTAGATGTATTACTAAAAACAACCCACTGTTTGCATAGTTACTTAAAACTGTAAAATTAGAATTAGATTACCACGCCATTGCTCTTGTTTCTATGAATTTCTTTACTCATGTTTCTTCCTTGTCCTTAAAAACCAAACTGAGTTGGTTTCTAAAAACTCCCCCTTTTTGTCGACTAAGCAGGATCTCAAACTAAAATTGCAGTTCGTTAGCTATTCTCACCATTCATCTTGTGTCATGGTATAAGCCAAACAGGCTCATCCTCTGTCCTTGGTCTTTAAATATCTTCCACTCTTGAGTGAGTAAAACAAGAAGAGTGATTGCACTGTACAGCGGAAAACCATGTTTGAGATCTGACCTGTGTTGTGGCTGCAGTGGCACTTTCACTTCCTACTGTCTGGATGCAGACTGCCGGCCATGTGATCTCACTTTATAGGAATCCACACACACAAATCAAACACAAGAGGACACACACATTTTCAAACAAGAGCGTGCACACACACCCACACACAAGAGTGCACACTATTGTCAGTGTCTTCAGCAGCTTGTGGTTGATATTTTTTTTTACTCGCCAGGTTGCATGAGTCAGCTCAGTCTTACACACTTTGTTTTCAATTGTGCGGCCTGTTTTAGTCATTTCATTCACACTTTAGCCTGCCACATCTAAAATGTTTTAAAAAATATTTTTCAGGTTTTTATGTCCCTGCTTAATTCCATAGTCCCAGCATTTTAGATAATTCTTGGAGGAAGTAACATTTAGATGTATTTTTCTTCCATCAAATGATAATAGTGTTACTCTTTGAAAGTTGTTCAGATTTGATTAACATTTATATAACATTTTTGTCCTAACTGTTTACATTTTTCACAAAGAGCTTATAGGTTTGAATGTAAAGGATATTTATTACAAATAACCAAGACAAAAGTAGTAAGCTATTACTTTTTATGTAACAATACATAATACAAAGTAATGAGGGAATATTTTGTCAAGAAGTGTCTTTCAAAAATAGCTATTAGAAATAATAAGCTTGAATCAATGAGGATGTTTTACTCAAGCATTCCTTCCCAAAAGCCTTATGAAATGATGTGAACAGGAGTTAAACAAATGGCTTCAAAATAATAGCAGCTGTCTACAGTCAGTCGGTAGTACTTTAAGCTCCCAAAAACCCATATTTTTCTCCTCAAGCTCTTATGGTCAAACGCCTGTAATCATTTTTACATGGCTGCCTGCAGAAGGCACAGAGGAAATTGCTCTGGTTTAAGCTACCGTTTAGTCATAAGGATATGGTCAATTTGGTCCGCTGCCAAAGCCATGCCCCTGAGTCATTTTACTGTATGTATTTTTTTGTCATCTATTCCCAGAACACCCGCTGAATCACACGGCAAATAAATAAATCCCCAGGAGAGAGAGTTTGAGCCATAAACATGTGTGCAAAGCATGCATTTGCCCCCCTTTAAACAGAGCGGAGGAGCATTTTAGAGTTATTAACTGAGCAGATGACACCTTGTCATGTTAAATATTGATTCCTGTCATCATTAAAGTGTAAAATAACTAGGACCTTGGCTTGACATTTTAGTTATATCTGCAAGGAGTGACAGACTCATGTGTTAAAGACATGTTTACTTCACTGTGGGATCAATAAATGCTGTGAGCCAGCATGAGAAAGCATAGGCCCGTACTCCAGTTATCGATGCACGATGTATCACATTATGAAATATACGTAGGAGGAAGCTGCCCACAAGATTAAGGAGTCCTCATAGATCAATGAAGAGCATGAGCATTAATATAGTGCTGCTGCCTCCCTCCCCCGGACACCCCAGGTGACTTTAGCTCTCAGGCTGAACACTCATGCTCGTGGACGTGCTTTCGCGACAACTGGGAGAATTAGATTTGCCTGTTGGAGTTAAAATCCAATATCTATCATTCAAAGGATTCTTCTCACTCCTATAAGCAAAGATCTTTCATTTTAGGCTTGGCACAGGGAGGAGAACTGTATCTCCCTTAGGATTTTTAACTAATTAACATGATTATGGAGTTTGGATTTCCATGCCACTGTTTGGTGTGAGTTAAAGTGTGTAAAATGGCAGTCTTGACCTTACAAGTGAGGGAGGAAATCACTCTGTGGCGGATACATGGTGTCTGGAAATGTTCCCTCTTTCACTGTTTAATCCCATGCTGAAGTTTGGCGGTTTCCATTTAATGCTGTATGTTAACCTGTGAGTGTATTTGATTCTGTTTGTCAAAACAACATGAACAGAAAAAGAGATCAAAATCCTCTCTTTAACATCCTTTCTTTTGTTGGAAAAAGGTTGCATAATTTTCTTTTCTGTCAGCTTCTGCTCATGACATCATGACTTTCATAAGGCCTGTGTGCTTGGCGTCAGATGCGTATCCTGTCATAAGTTTTTTATCATAACAAAGGCCATGAAGCAGGAGTCACCTTCCAAATTTGTTGTTCTTGACATACTGTATGCTTTGAGGTCAGGTTTGGAAAAAAAAAAAAATCTAAAAAAATCAGTACTTTTGTTTCTACAATTTCTTAGCCTTTGTAAGAGAGATCAGTCCCCATCACATATCCTGCAGCCAGTCACATATAGAACCTAAGATATCTTAAGCAGGGTACACACATTAAGATTATCAGGCTGTTTTTGTCCTGACTTTCCCTTTACCCAACCAAGAACGGCAAATGCCAGAATATCTTCTGTCTTATACGATTATCCTGTGATCTGAGGTGTGTTTAAGAGTGAATTCGTCCTGATAATCGAAACGGGTCAGGCAAACCTGTTTAATATTTATGACCAAAAATCTTGATGTGTATGGGGAAAGCCGAGGACTCCCAAGTCATGACTTCATGAACTGTGATGTGGAACAGAAATTCAGTCAATCAAGAAGCAGGCTGACTAAGAAACAAGGAAGCAGGCGTAGATATAAGAAACACAGCCAACCTGAAACATAAACATAAAGTTTGGTGGGCCTGAAAAAAGTTGAGGAGTAGTATTCTGCCATGTGTTTTCTACACTCTTTTCTTATTTTAGTTCCCAATTTTCTGTCAAAAAATCATTCTCTCTTCTCGTATATTCTCTCCCATGTTTCATATTGTGTCTTCTGGTTGTTGCCATAGACAACGTGTATGATTGTTGCTATGCCTCTTCTTCTTTATTTTTGTTCAATTACACCTAATCATGCAATATTTCTGTCTTTGAGGACAAGATATAGATCGTCGGTGGGACAGAATCTTGTGTATGGTGTGCTGTGTTGAGATTATCAGAGCACACCACATACGGTCTGATCAAAAATCTCTTCGGATTTAAAGATTCCTGGTGTGTGTACCCTGAGTTAGACAATTTGGGGGCAGGCGTACAGTCATCTTGTATGAAGGCAAAATTTGGCCCATTGTGAGGATGGCTGATTTTCACTCAAATTTGATCACAGGCATGACGATACCCTATTTTGTGTTTATGGGGATTATGATAATGATAACAATATCTTACTTCAAACATGGTCTGAATTGGATTAGCATAAGCATAAAACATAAGGACTTTATTATTATTTTCTCAGCTTTGAGATGGAAAATAATATGGAAGGGCCAAAGGTCAATAACAAACAGCAATAAAAGGACAAATGGTAAATGTCTATAAAATACACATTTTTGGCCCTATGCACCTTTCACTGGGTTGTTCTTACATTCCTGAAAACAGGTCATGATAAAGCCAACAACAAAGAAACCTTATTAGAGAGAGTGTTGATATTTGTTTTTCATTTAATGAAGAAAATGTGTCACAATCTGATTAAACTGCTACTGAAGCTGTTAGCATCTATGCTAACCCCTGCAGGTGCAGTCACTTCCTGCTGTCATCTTGTCCGTAGCTCGTTCCCCTTCCTGCCCTGAAGGACGCCTCGAGCTACTCACAATCGTTGTTGATTGGACCTTGACAAGATTGATCTGCCTGATTACAGACATTAAATCAGGCCGATCCAGCTTCTGGGCAAGGTAAAAGTTGACTGGATGATGATAAAATCAACAAAATGACTTGATAACATGAACACCTATCTTAAAAAGAGGCTTGAGAAAACTTGAAATAGCAACTTTAGTCACGCCTTGTAGCAGCTCAGCATGCTAAGTGTCTGACTTGCATCCTGTTCATTTTTAAAGCTTCTAGGATTGTGTAAAATCCTGAGCAGTATTTCCTCAAGTCCATCTTCCTGCTTGGTCTTCTTCTTTTCTTTTCCCAACCTCATCTGTGCTTAAAGCTGTGGTCTACGATTTGAAACGGCAGCCTGCCCCCCCTTCCCTCACCTCTCCCCTCCGTGTTCCAAGATCCCGCCCCTAGCTCGTGGCGCCTCACATAAGCCCCCTCTGACTGAGCTACGAGCGACTAGCACAATATATCAGCAGCAAACTCCATCAAAAACAGCTCAGCTCAACTGAAAGTATCAAACACGACAGACATCCCCCTTGTAACACACAGCAGTAGCCATTTCAATTGGACCGGCGGCAATGCGGGTCTGGCGCCGCCAGAGCGGAGCCGATTGTGGGGGAGGATTTGTCTTTCTAACGATTAGCAGCTAACAGGCTAACCCGCTCTGCTACAAGTCATTAGCCAGGCCAGGCACAGACGAACCAGAGTTATTCAGCAGACATCTCCCACTGTAGTAAACAAAGCCATTACCTGATCAACCAGGGGCGAAACGGCCGATGCTGAAGGTCTGACGGCCGGCTGAGGCCATTCGTTAGCCGTTAGCCCGCTAACAGGCCTCGACCCGCGGGCAGAGCTCCGTTGGGCCCCGCGGGAGAGGGAGGCGGCTTCCCGGTTTCGGCGCTAGGCTTTTCCGGCTCCATGATAGTTCAGTAGCTAACGCTGCTAGCTGCTCACCGGAGGTAGAGGGGAGGAGGCGGGACCATGACGCACTACGCATGACGCTGCGTAGTGAGGGAGACAGGGGATTGGATGGACTCACAGACCAACTCACGGACCAATTGAACCTTACAGGCTTCTAGGCTTGATTGGTCAGCTAGTATGCAGCTTTGCAGCAGATATACTGAATGGATTTTTTTCATTCTTTTTGGTCTTTATACTGTGTAGATAGGACCATAGGACCATAACAGCCTTATAAACGGTGTTATTAAGATGTACAAAGCTTCCAAATCGTAGACCATAGCTTTAAGTCTCATCTTAAATCTTTTTTGCCTCAGCTGTTGTGGAACATAATTGAGGAGGATTAAGATAATCTTGTACCATAAAAGAGTTCATACTGCTCACCAGATGACATCAGCTCTCTCCAAACTTGCGTAGTGCTACATGCAGGCAAACAGGTGCTCTTGAAGGAGTGGTTTTGACACCGTTGTCAGTGTGTTGAGAGACCTAAAATTTGGCTGACTCTGTCATGGCTTCTTTAAGGTTGAATGGTCACATAAAGTTACCTTAAGACCGTGTGTTCTTAGGAGCCCATATTTTCCCTTAACTCTGGTTCATATGCTATTTTTGATGAGTGACAGGGTATGTTAACTATCATAATGTTAAAAAGACCTTGTTTTCATCAACTGTATTCTTCCTCTCTCTGAAATGCTCTGTTCAGCAGACATCTCCCACTGTAGTAAACAAAGCCATTACCTGATCAACCAGGGGCGAAACGGCCGATGCTGAAGGTCTGACGGCCGGCTGAGGCCATTCGTTAGCCGTTAGCCCGCTAACAGGCCTCGACCCGCGGGCAGAGCTCCGTTGGGCCCAAGGAGAGAGGGAGGCGGCTTCGGTTTCGGGCGCTAGGCTTTTCGGCTCCATAATAGTTCAGTAGCTAACGCTGCTAGCTGCTCACCGGAGGTAGAGGGAGGAGGCGGGACCATGACGCACTACGCATGACGCCATGAGTGAGGAGACAGGGATTGATGGACTCACAGACCAACTCACGGACCAATTGAACCTTACAGGCTTCTAGGCTTGATTGGTCAGCTAGTATGCAGCTTTGCAGCAGATATACTGAATGGATTTTTTTCGTTCTTTTTGGTCTTTATACTGTGTAGATAGGACCATAGGACCATAACAGCCTTATAAACGGTGTTATTAAGATGTACAAAGCTTCCAAATCGTAGACCATAGCTTTAAGTCTCATCTTAAATCTTTTTTGCCTCAGCTGTTGTGGAACATAATTGAGGAGGATTAAGATAATCTTGTACCATAAAAGAGTTCATACTGCTCACCAGATGACATCAGCTCTCTCCAAACTTGCGTAGTGCTACATGCAGGCAAACAGGTGCTCTTGAAGGAGTGGTTTTGACACCGTTGTCAGTGTGTTGAGAGACCTAAAATTTGGCTGACTCTGTCATGGCTTCTTTAAGGTTGAATGGTCACATAAAGTTACCTTAAGACCGTGTGTTCTTAGGAGCCCATATTTTCCCTTAACTCTGGTTCATATGCTATTTTTGATGAGTGACAGGGTATGTTAACTATCATAATGTTAAAAAGACCTTGTTTTCATCAACTGTATTCTTCCTCTCTCTGAAATGCTCTGTCACCTTAATGCCCTTTTTTACATGTTGGCCCAGTCTGCTCTGATTGGTTGACCAGACTACTCTTTGGTTATTAGTCTGCTCTGCAATGGACTTTCGGGGCGTCGGTGGCGCAGTTGGATGGTGCGCTTGGTCTGTAATAGGGAGGTTGCAGGTTCAAGCCCAGCTCCGGGCGACACATGGTAATGTGGCAAGACACTTAACCCCAAGTTGCTCCCACTGCTGCGTCAGTGGCGTGTAAATGGGCATGAAAGGGTGTGAATGTGTTAGAGATACTGATGGAAACTAACATAGAAACTCTGAACCATCAGTGAGTGAATGTGAGAGCGAATGGGTGTGAATGGGTAGGTGTGACCTGCGGTGTAAAGCAGCTTTGAGTAATCAAAGACTAGAAAAGCACGATATAAGCTCAACTCCATTTACCATTTACTTCCTACCCAGAGTCAATGAGTGTTAACAGCCAGCAAAACAGTGGTAGGATGTCGCAAGGGCAGGTCTGTTCATGGGGTTTGGTGGAATAAGAAGTTTCAGGCAGCAAGTGGTTTTATAAAGAAGGACAGAGGGAGAAGTTCTGATACCACAGTCTTTTCGTCTTGTTATTAGAAGTCTGTTTCTGCAGATGGTGTTTTAATTTTGTTCAGGTCATTGTTGGCTTCTTTATGGACAAGTATAGGGTCCACTTGCTTATGCATCTAAGGACAGAACTTGATATCCTCTTGATTGTTCATGTTTTTGACCACATCCGTTTGACTCAATCCACAAATAAGCCATCAAAATTATTTCCCACAATGCACATCATCCCTATATGAGCCTTTCATCTGAATATATCTCCTGCTGTGGAGTACAACGGAGGCGTGTTGTCATCCTGCTGACCCTTGAAGTGGCCAGATGAAGGGCCGGGAGGGAGAAGAGGAGAAGGGGGAGGGGGATCCAAGGGTGGAAAGGAAACTTGGGCCAAGGTCAAAAAAGCTAATTTGTTTCCTGTGTCCCTCTATCATCCCTGAGAGGCAGACCACACACTGCCCAAACTGAGGAGGCTTTATTGTGGTGACGGGTGAATAACACGAGGCTGAGCTCATCAGATACTGACGACTACATCATACAGGAAGTAGTAATCAGGCTCTTATAGTCTGTAGCTATTAATTAGTAATTAAAGTTATTACTGTCAAATATGACAAAGAGGATATGTTACAACAACCACAGTGTCCATTTAATTTGACTTATACATCAAGCTGTCTGAGAAATAAACCATTCTAAAGGACAGAAAAGTGTTGTTTTCAATTCAGAAATGGCATGATGACACTTAAGGACAATAAACATGCTATGAAACTGGTAACATAATTAAATGTGAAAAAAATAATTTATATTTGGACCTTAAATGCATCATTATAAAAGACAATAAATGTTAGAGGAGTTGGAGTAATATGAATTTTAAGTGAACTATTGAATTTTTTTTGTTGATATATGTGATATGTTTACACACAAGGCACTCACTGTATACATGTATATCCAAGTTAATTAAATCCACCTTGTCTATGTAGCACATTTCAGAAAACATTCAAGTTTAGCCAAGTGCTGATCTGTTATTACTAAGCAGAAATAAACATTGATAAAAATTAAGAATCACAAACAAATAATGTACTTTACAAAAATAAATACATTAAAACACATCAAAACTAATACAAAAATACAGGAGACTATGTCGCTCCTAAAAAATTGACCACCTTTCATAAAACATGAAACATAAACTTGTTAACATCTAAAAATATTGTTTCCACAGTCCTTTTAAGAAACAGTAACCAATTAAATGTCATACTTTATATGACCTTCTTTGGCCTTGATAACAGCTTGCATTCTTCTTATTCTTCTTCTTTGTTTTTATGTCTTTGAAAGTCTCTTTTGTTCTTGAGTTTCATACAGTTTTGAGCTATTCCCACAGACTTACTGTAGATGACAACTTCTGTGGACTTAATTTATCAATCTTAACCCCAAATTTGTTGAGTATGATTCTGATCCACACTTTGACTTGAACAGTCTATCACTTCCAGTGCTCCTGACTCCATTTTCTTTATCAAATAGTCTTTGCACAGCTTTGAAGCCTGCTTGTCTTGTTTGTATGAACGCATGACCAATCAGATTTAATCTAGAAGGTATTCCATGATGTACTAAGATGTTGTGGTAGATGCTATTTGTGATTTTTCTTTGGTTTAATGAGGTGAAAATGAGTTTTTTTCTATCCTGACCTATGCTTGGTTGTATGGTACAAGCACATTTGACTGATTGGGGCAGTGCTAAAGTCTTAAACAGTGTTATAAAGAAAATTGACTTTGAAAGTTGACTTTGCAAACAGATCACATTTGTGTTTCCACCATCACTCAAGTAATTACCATACACACCGTTTGGATAATCCTTAACAATTAAAAAACTACAGAAGAAGAGTGACACTAGTTTGACTCCCTGGTCAGGCAGGGCCTTTGTAATAATGGTTTGGATGTTTTCTCTGAGTGTGTGATGATTTTCTCTGGGCACAGATTGTTTCTATCTGTAGACAAAAATATGCTCCTTAAGAAAAACTGGTGACCCCGATATGGCCACATAGATTTATGTGTTAAGATAATCTTTCTCGCCTTGTTAGCCTTGTAATTGGCTGCTGGGAAGTCTGCTCGTAAAGCCTTTGAACCCCCTAAGGAGAAAGCAGAAAAGATGATGGATGGATGGATGGATGGATAATCAAGCTTTGAGGTTGCTTAGATTTTACCTTTTGCAAGGTAGCCTTATTAAATCTCACTTGCCCGTTAAAATGGAACCATACACCAAGTCCTTTTTTTTTTTCACTAAAAGTGTTGGATGTCATTAAGACTATAAGCACAATTTTAACACTTAAGCAAATATACAACAAAGTGCCTGCATTAACCATGGAAATACTGACGGACTTCCAGAGGTAATACTTGTTACAAATCACTCAAAACTTTCCCAAAATGATTTTAACAATTTTTTATAAATACATACTCAAATTCAAAGAGCAATATTTAATTTTGGATCCTTAACACAGAATCAAGGCAATAAGGCAATCACACATGTCCTTAAGGTATCCTGGAAGATGCCTTAAAATAAAATGTAATTCAACTATCATTCATTTCTTGTTCTGAATTTAACAAAAATATACTATCGAAATGTATTGTGGGAATAAATCTAGTTTTAATGTCAAACTTTGCCATGTTTTGTTCTTGTTCACATTCTATTAATTTTGGTTTCCGATCCCCTCAGAGATGAGATGAATAAGAAGCATCTTAAAGATTGTGTGTCAAAGTTTCTCCATATTTTGGCAAAAGAGCTTGAAAATATAAAACATCATACTTGTACTATTACATGTACATGTACTATTGTGTGTGCATGTTCTTTTACAATTAAATGTTTCCAGTCAAACCATTTAAAAACCTTTCATTACCCTTGGGTCAACATTGTTAATTTATCTTGGTGGTTTTGCAGGAGTAAAAAATGAATATTCTTTTCTTCAGCAGTCCAAACACTGAGTGGATTATATGATATGAAACTGGCTCCATTTTTAACAGTCTAAAACAAAGAGGAAATGAATGTATCTGCCACCTCAGGGGCACACATGGACCCTCAGTAGGACCTGTAAAGCAGTGGTTAATCACTGTCTGTGTAAAACTTTAGCCTTCAGAGGGGAAAAGCCATCAGCCATGGAAGGAAGGAGTTTAAATAACCAAGCACGGGTTTGACAAAGGCCAGACCCTGTAATTCAAAGACACGATAAACATTTATCTGTGCTTAATCCTGAGAAAGTTAGGAAATTTACAATATATTTAAGTGATTATCTGGCTTTGAAACTTGATCAAAGTAGGGATAAGTTTTCCAAGTTTGTGATGGATGAATATATAGATTAATGGACTCAAAGTTACCAAAGAGATGAGTTTTTTTTCTTTTTTGTCTTTTTAATTAGCACCTGCGAGCTGTTTCCCATTAACACTGTGCACATTAAAAATCCCTCTGCTTTTTCTAATTAAGTAAAGTGGAAACAGATTAGATGGCTTCTTTGAACAAAGGTCAGTGATTGCACTTTGTCTCGCTCCTCTGTTTGTTTGTTTGGTCGACGGCAGGAGCAAGGCGGCCACTTCCTCCCAGAATGTCACTTCACCGATCAGTGTTTGTTTTACCCAGCAGCCTTTTCTTCCTCTCTGTCTTCATCTCCTCTCAATGGTTTCTTTTTCTGCTAATGTTTGATCGATAGATGAAGACTTGTCTCTCACTACTGTCTGATTTTTCTTTTTATATATACAAGCAGAAGTATATTCAGCTCCACAGGCGGCATCTATGTGATATAGATTTTCGGCTGATATGATTATAAAGGCTGGTGCACGTCAGATTAAAGCTGCGCTGATGAAAGATAGGCATCAATCAGCGACGTCTCTAGAGAGGCTGCAAGGCATGACATGGTTGTCAAGAAGGAGGAATATGGTGACTCATCCTCCCCTAATCTCCCTTTCCTGGACGATTGATTGGACTTTCATATCCATTAGCCGGGCTTTCATAGCTGCTGTAATGAATGGGCAGACTGCAGACATACTTCAGGACCTAACTTGTCTCCAAGACAAGTAAAAAGGACTTACAGCTGAGATTGACTATTGTTGCATGAAGCTGTCAGAGAGAAGTGCAGAGAAGTCTATGACTCTAACAAAGCTGCTGAAAAAATGACTGATATTGGTAATTCACAAAATATTGCTCCTCTGGATTCTAAATAGAAAGGCCCATGAGATCCGTCACTTTCTTCCAAAGAGTTAAAAATATGAAGTTCTTTCAAATCTTTCCCCTTTTCCAAATATAATAAGTCCATGTTCTGCTAATTTGTTTTGTCAAATAGGCTTTAGAGGGATTATAATTTCTGCCTGGATTAGGTTAATGGGCAATGATTTTCCAGTAAGCAAAGGGGCTTCTGGAAGGGCTTAGTGCAGGGCTTGATTCAGACCTGCAGGTTTTAGTTGTGTTTTGTGTTTGCAACAAAAATATGCAGAATATAATATTGTCAGAATAGTGTAAAATCAAAAAAAACAATCACACAAATCAAGGTCAGAAACATTTGCAGCATCAACTGGCTCAAGACAGAGTTTTTAAGAGCAGTCACCTTTTTGCACAGAGAGGCAGTTTATAGGTTAAAAAATCATACAGTACATAAGCAACACGTTTTCAGGAAAAAAAAAAAAACAAGCTATAATGTCCACCACTGTATCTATGCAGTGCAGGTTATAGATTATCATTGGTAGATCTTTGCAAACATATCCAATGAAGATTTGTCATCATGACCACATAAGTCCTAAGTTAAGTATGATCAGAAGTTTATGCATGATTTCTTTAATTAAGCTGCAAAATTGCTGATAAATGATAAAGCAAATGCACCTTTAAACACAAACACACACGCACACACACACACAAAGAAGCTTAGTGGAGGTCACAATGGAGGTCACAATAGTTGATTGTATATTGAGCATGATATCGAACTTTTTATGTATGATTTTTTACATGATTTTGTTATAGCTTTTGATCCACCAGCAGTCACTTATTTTTATAATCTGTTTTGTTGAATCAGTGAAAAGTGATTATAAGCTTGTTAACAAATGCTGGCAGAGATTAGCATAGATGCTACAGGCTTTAGCAGCTGATTTATCAGAAAATTTCTTCAATAAATAAAGAATAAAGAATTTCTCAGTTGGGAAGGTATTTTTGCTTCATCTCTGCTATGTTTTGGTGAGATTCTGTTGTTGGTTTTGGGTCATATTTTGTACTTTACAGCATAGCAGTAGTGCCTGAATATGACATCTGATTGGCCCAGAGTGAAAGGGACTGACGAACAATCATCAAGTCATCTCCAAGATAGGTATTTAAGGGTTCTGCCCACCCCAATACCTTTCTATTGGCTGGTGCCCAGACAGACTGGAAATACAAATTATACTGAACACTAGCTGGTGTGTAAGGTTAGGTAAAGGCCCTGTATCATGCAAAATATACTTTTTTAACAGAATGAGCATTTTGAAGCTGTCTTCAACCTCTAAGTCGTAATTACACCTCAAACAATTATGTAACATTCCAAAAAGAATTGGTTTACTATTGTCGAAGTGCACACATTAGCCACAACATTTTTTGCTTTGGATGTGTGGAAAGGATGAGTTAAGAGGGACATCCGGTCACAACTACCTTAGCGTCACGGTGTCAGGATCTAAGTGGAAAACGTGACCTCAGAAATTCAAGTAAAACATACAAAATGCCTTACACTTAACAATACAATCAACTAAATTTACAGTAGATTTCATTGACTGCAATGTTGTGAAATTTCATCAACTAAAACCAGACTAAAGGTAAAAGAATTTAGATGACTAAATTATGACTAAAACTGAAAGCTATTATTGGCAAAAGACTAAAACTAAATTAAAAATTATTTTGTTGTCAAAATTAACACTGATTATCTTCTTCAGCATTTCTTTCAAATACACTAAACCTTTGGCACCATGTACAGTACTGTATGACCTTTGCGTCTGTTCCAACATCTCTGAATGGAGAGAGGACTGAGCCGTTACACTGGTGCACAAATCAGGCTCATGCCATTTACTGTAAAATACCAAATAAACGCCGAATTCCAATTAATCACCGGTTACCAAATAAACCCCAAGTGTAGCAGAACATTTTGACAAATAGCCGCCCGTTCCGAATAAACGCCGGTTGTACTTTATTCGGCGCAGCCTACAAGCAACAGTCCAAGTTAGAGAACACACATGTGAACGCTGAGCTCACAACTGACAGTGCACGCTTGAAAATAAGCATTATCAAACTGAACCTTAACAGTCCGCATGGTTTATTTGTCTCTCCGGACATCCTGTCGGCTCGCTTCTCCTCCCTCTGTATGTCAACAAAATGCACGTTGGTGTACGGCGCTCTGTTTTACGACAGTGCAGTTACACTCAATGACCAAAGAGGGCACTAGAGCGCAAAGAGCCGGAATCTTACAGACAAGGGCTTCACAAATCCAAAGAAAAAGACATTGCCACTGCCGCTGCATGTTTTTTGCCCTTAACGAACGTCAAGAGGGCAGCCACGTCAGCCACATTGCTGCTGATTGCCATGGCCCCGGTGCAGCCAAAAAACAGAAGTAAGACCTTAACTTAATACTTACTACTGGTAAGGTAGTTCCTTGCCAGTTTAAAGAGTGTTTAGAGAGTGCTGAGTTGAAAGAAGAAGACAAGAGTATAACTACAGTACTGTAATCTTTCTGTAGGGGAGTTAATCATACTGGTGTAAATAAATAATTTGATTACATTTACCATATTTTTTCGTTTTTTGCTAAGCAAGATTTTTGTGGGAAAGGAATTAAATGCCTGTTCCAAATAAACGCCTGGTCCCAAATAAACGCCTGGTCTGCTCAGTGATTCAAACAAATAACGCCCTGGCTATTATTTGGTATTTTACGGTACCTCACACAACCCCACTTCAAAAAACAGCATTTTCCCTTCAGCAGCGAAATCTACTGCTCCTGTGCGACTACGATGAGCAGCAAGAGGTCAGGAAGAGCAGCATAGACCAGTTTGTTTACATTTCTCATGATGTATGCTCCATGTCTTCTTCTCTGGTTTTGGTGTATGTGTGTGGAGGTGCAACTTCGCCACTCACATGCCTAGCATAAAAACTACAGCAGCTTCGTGGTTTACGTGTGGACGGACATATTTCTTGAAATGATGCCGTCTTCACAGAGAATGTTTTCAATCAGAAAATGTTGTTGTCTCCATGTGGACAGGGCCTAAACCTCTCTTGTGAGGTTTTTTGTTTCTGGTAGTTAAACAAACCCAAATTTAAACGTGTGTCTCTTCATGGCCTCTGCAGAGAAAGAAGACCACCAGTGACAGGACTGACCTCTAGTCCCAGTTTTAATCCCCTGGTTTCTTCCACAGGGTGAGTGTCAGACAAGACAATAAACAGCACACTACACACAAATTTGAACAATAGCACAGTGAATTGTGATGTGAATCCAGCCCTCAATGCTCACTAACTCAGACATTTTCTTAACAATAAGCAGTCATATGTTTTGTGCCCCGCTCACCCTCGGGGTTTGGACATGATTCATCTCAGTGGGATTCTTATTGGTACACTGTGGGATGATTATCAGCGGCACATTCTTTCAGCCTGAATGCCCTCCACAACACCTCTGTAAAAAAAAGAAAAAGTCTGAGTTACGCATGAGGAGAAGCTGACAAAGAGAGCCAGACAGGAAGGAGAGAACGACAGAATTTAATAAAGTTCAACAAGGCAGAAAGGATTGCACAAGCAGTGAATAGAGATTCTGCTTTTTTTTCCTTCTTTACAACTTCTGCCTACTTAAACACTTTTACACCCCCCACCCCTCCTCTTTTTATCTGTCTGCATTCACTCTCAGAGGGAGACGCTCATTCCTTTTTTTATTTGAATGTTGACCGAGGATGGCCACCATCTGTGCAAACTGTCCGACACCGCTGCATGTCCTGCCATAAATATCAGTCCTCAGATCATTCTGGCATCATAGGTTTAGGGGTGGGAAATATGTCTAAGTTCAAATATGTTATGGTGTATATTCAAATGAGACATAGGGTAAGCATTATTGTTTATATTCAGATAGACTTGAACAAAAAAATGTGGCAGGCTTAATCGGTCTGTAGATCGTTGAGTAAGAACAACCAGTTATAAGCTTTTTTTAAGATTTAAAGTGTAAATATTATTTGCCATGTTATCTAAGGGGCATTTATATCATTAGAAGCTGTTTTTCCATTTAATCAGCAGATGACTTATCCGGTGACTCACACTGACATTATGATGTGTTTAAGATCGGCTCAGAAAAATGACTGTTAGACAAAAAGTCAGATACAGACACCTATTTCACACCACAGGAACAAAAATAAAAGAAGAAATGATTTGGCTAATTCGCTGTTCTTAATCCTTAAAAATAATAGGTGAGCACATAGTGCAATTTAATCATGCTTTCTCTCTTCATGGAAAAAAGGATGTATTGGATGTATGTATAAGGATGTATAAAAGTTTTTATTTTCCTTGTGATACAGCTATCAATAATTTTTACACAATTAAGAACAGAGTTGGACAACAAGCAGCCCAGGGGTCACAGGGGGCCCTCAAGCCCTACAGTCTATATCAAACTTCTAAAAATTGCAATCATAAGGTTGAAAGACACTTTTTTTGTAGTCTGGGTTCTACTGCTGCACTATTCAGGAAATACATGACTAAATAATATTATTTCAATATTAGCCTTAAAACATATTTTTACTTCATCCTTACAAAAAGAAAGCAGATTTCATTCAGTGTAATGGTTACTGTTAAATGTGATATGCAAATGGATAAAGATAAATGAAGATGAATTAAAATTAATTCAACAACAATTACAATTAATTAAATAGATTTGTTTTCTCATTGGGATGTAATGTGAGAATAAAGATAATAGCTTCAAAAAGTATATTGAATTGGTCTCAATTTCTGCTGAGCTTAGTTACATTTCCTTGAGTATTTCAAGCTTGAAATTTTAGATATAAGTTCTTTAGCAACCCCTGAAACAAAAAACTAACACTTATGTGGCCCTCGCTGTACCTAAAGTTGATCATTTCTCATTAAGGTGGTCTGTAGAACTTTTTCTGCAATTTTTGATAAAAAGGAAAGAAAAATAAAAAGTTTGGCCTTGAGCGCCCTTGACTTTGATTTTTGTTGTCATTGTATGAAAGGGCATGAAAATAATTAGATTTTTGTCCCAGAATAAATAAAAACTGTAAAGATATTTTTTTGTATTGATTTCTTTTTTGATTATTTTCCAGATGATGCTTTGCAACCCTGAAATTTAGAAAGGTTTCTTACCCTCCTTTCATTAGATAAGATTAAAAATCGTCTGGAGTTTTTACTGACTGATGCCACAGACTGTTAAACAATGGAGTTATTTTCATTCATCCTTCATTTTCTATACCACTTATCCATTTTGAGGTCATGGGGGCGAGAGGCAGGTACACCCTGAACAGGTTGCAGGGAATGGAGTTATTTTTCATTTTGAAAATCAAATATTAAACTGAGCAGCTTGGTCAACAATATGTATACCGACCAGAAATGAATGAAGAGGAGTTAAAATCATTGTTCTTTTTTATATGTATTTTATTTTGTTATATGTATTTTTGTTTTTAGTTAAAAAAAAAAAAAGATTATATATACACATATTTCATACCACATAGATTAATATATAAGGACATCAACTCTCAATTTATGGCAACTCTGTTTAACTAACTAACAAGGAATACATTTTTTACAAGTTCCAACACACTAACAAAAGTCCATAAGTTATTTACCGTTTTTATTTATAGACTTTGTTCCCTTTAAACTTTGTTCCCCTGCAATTTTTAATAAATAAAGATAATAAATTGTCTCATTTGGGTGTTTGTTCTGGTTGATTTGAAAATGGAATTGATTGAATACATTTCTGAAAACAGAGATTTATTTTGACTTTTCTTGGCGAAAACATAAATTGTGGTGAACAAATGATACCAATGTGTAGTAATGAAGCCATTATCTGAATTAATCACTTTGGGGAGTTAAGGTGCAATATAAGTCTTTTATTTTAAATCAGACACAGTGAAACAAATACATAAATGAAAAACATGTTAAAATAATGTTTGCCAATTATCGCTGACATGTTTAACGATAAGCTTGCATTGCACTTAGTCTGTAAATAATTACAGGTAAATAAATGCATGGATAAATGACTGCATAAATTAAAAATGAATACAATCAAAAAAGTGAAAAAAAGTTTTTTTTTAATAAAAGAAGTCAAGATATCTGGAACTTTATGAATCTGTATCCCTTTTCAACACAATTTGACATGTGTATTGTTTTAACTTATTTGTTTTATGTATATACATATATGTATATATTTTAATATAACATTTTGATCTGTAATTAGTTAGGGTTTGCCAGATATGGGATGTTTAGGACTTTTTTTCTGAGGTATTAAAGAGGTATAAATACAATTTCATCTCTAGTGGAATACAATTTAAACAAATTTCTACTTTTATTTTGTCCCAACCATTTTTGATTTATTTACAGAAGAAAATGATGTTGATATAAATATAGGAAACTGTCATAAAGCTAAAAAAAAAATACTGACACATGATATTTGGTCCATATAATCCTGCTCTGTGCAGTTTATCTTCTCACCTTGTTTTGTCTCTTGTATATATAATGTTGACACAAACAGAAGTCATTTATCATTTTTAGTAAACTATGATCTCTGTCGACCATCATCTCTGTGTCATCTGGTGCTTTTGCCTTCCTTACTCCTCATCATAAAACCCCTCTTCAGTCTTTCCAGAAGCTCAACAAACACTTATCTCCTCGTAGTTGTTTTTTCTCCTCCGGTCACTGAAAAGCTTCCACTCAGCTCAAACTCATGAGGGGAGTGGTGAAAATGGGGTAGATGACATTGTTTCACTGATATGGATGTGCGGCTTAAAGACAAAAAGTGTCTGTTGGATGTTGTCATGTCAATAAGCCATCAGCCGTGCTGCTAACAATAAGTTAATGACTCCCCGTCAGTAATACATTTATGAATAGAGAAGTGTCTTCTTCAGCGCAGCGGGGGTGCCCATTAAAACAGAGCATGAACAAAATAATTGTGATTTGCAGATAAAATCCACTTTAGAACGGGAGTCCGACTGAGGGGTTGTTGAAAGAGCTGTAATTTTCCACTAAAACGTGACACACACTCACAGGAGCTCTGCTAATCAACGTGAGTGTGTGTGTTTGTATTTGTGTGTTTGTTTTGCAAGTCTTCATGTTTGTACTACAAACTCATTAATAAATGCATTATTGAGAGAGATGCTTTCTCTGTGTTTATGCAAAGATACTGAAACTTTATTCTCTTCTAAGTGTTCCTTTTTGAAAGCTTTTGGTTGCAACATAATACAACTGTTGTCCCAAATATTAAGAAACAAAGCTGAGGAAATGGTAAGGAATTGTTTTATCCTGACACAGCAGTTTCAATATATTTCACTAGTCCATTTGAGCAACTTCAAAGAAAGTGATCAGGAAAGAGCAGCACCTTTCAAAAGCATATCCAGCAGGTGATTGGACGATGGTTCGGTCAGCCACATTTGTTACTGGCCGATCATTTGATGTGATAGGTGGGCACTACTGCCATGAAATGCAAAATGCAAGCCACTTAGTAAAACAAACTATCCCCATAATGTGGAGGTTCAGTAAAATTGTTGTTTGTGTTTCATTTAATAAAGAAATCTAATAAAAATACTACTGGAGCTGTTAGCATTTAAGCTAATCATTGTGTGAGCAGTCACTTCCTGCTGTTGTCTCACTCATAGCTCCAACCCCTTCCTCTCGTACGTGCTGCTTTTGGCCGCTCCCAATCATAAATTGGGGCTGCGACAATGAATATGCCTGATAACAGATACTAAACTAGAAAAGCATTCGGAGAGCGCAGACCTCCGCCAGCACCACAGTTCTTTCCCATATTGTGATTTTTACCATAAATATTAGTCCTACCTTTATTTCATGTAAATATTTAGATTCCTTGACCATGAAAACATACCATTAGCAATTGGTTTGATAATGATATCTATTTTAGTTCAGTAGTTATTCACGAAAATTGCATTTTGCATCATGGCGGATCCAGACAGTGATCCGGATCACCACCAAAATTGAGTCACTTCTTCCTTTTCCCCTGCTGAACATTTCCCGAAAAAATGTCATCAAAATCCATCCATAACTTTTTGAGTTATTTTGTTCACAGACAGACAAACAAACAAACTCTCCCGAAAACATAACCTCCTTGGCGGAGGTAATCAGGCAGCCAGCTGCAGCATAAGGTTAGAATTGTTGGCCCCATGAGATGATATCATTATAGACCTCACCAACACAGTCCAGTTTGAGTCCTGCACGGTTGCCCAAACCACAGCTCCACCAGATAATTAACAAAACAAATGATAAAAACCTTATCAGCTTAAGGACAATATATATTATACAATATATATTATATTGATATACTCGGAAAAGTTATAAATACAGAAAACTTTCAGGACAATTGGGCCACTTCAGTGCACCAACTTTTAGTGTGTAAGAAGAAATTATTCAGTGTAGGTTGCAATATGCTTAATTATTATTAAAATGGCCAAAGAAATCAAAACTTTCATTAACACTGATAATGCAGAAAATCACTAATTGTTAATTATTTTGGGAGTGGCCTATCAGTTAGGCCCCCATTGCACAAAGATGTCTTATTTCTACATTCAGACTCAAAACAGGAGCAAACAGCACATAACTACCCAACTTGGTTGGAATGTTGGTCCTCAAAATACAATAAATCCATTATTTATACAGTTTTTACCCTTATCATGGCCTGAGCCTGTCACAGCTGACATGGGGCATGAGGTTTGATAAACCCTGGATGGGTCGCCAGCCAATTGCAGGGCCACATAGAGAGACAGACAACCATTCACACACTCATTCACACCAAAGAGCAATTTCCAAATCACAACAGGCATATGTTGGGTGACGTAAATGTTTAATACAGTTTTATCTGTTTTTGTTGAGACTTTTTTTTCCCTTTTAAATGTCTTAAATATTTAAATAAATGTATACCATACATATTTCCAACGGGATTTCATCTTAAACTCAGCAGGCAAACTGAAACTGGATCATTTTCTGCATTCATGCTCCAGTTTCTTTAATTTGTCACTTCCTTTTTGCAATGTAAGGCATCCTTATTCACTGAAAGTACTTTAAACTTTTGCACTTTTAATGAACCGGTCAAAAGTCAAACATACATCCTGTGACAAGGGGTGAAATAAGACATTACATTGTGTTATGAAATTATGTAAAAGGACATGCTGCAGGAGATGATTAATGCAGCATTACCAGACATATTTCAACACAGTGTGGATGCGCATGACAGAGTACGGCTATTAAGCAATCTTCTAAGACAACAAACCAGAAGTAAGGAGAAAAATAAATGTAAAATCACCCTTAAATATATGACAAAACAGAGTGGCAATATTTTATCTATTATATGTGTCAGGGACCAAGCAGTAATGGCTTGAGATGCTGGATTAATGTAAAAAGTTTTTTCTTATTTTACCCAAAGAAAATAAGCCAATTTTACAAACCAAAAAGTTAAAAGTCAGGCCTATTAAAGAGTTCAACTAAATATAACACAAAAAGCGAAACTAAAGATAAAGTGTTTACTCAACCAAATGAAACATAAGGGGACATCAAAATGGCTGCACATTTAACTAAACAAAAAGAAAAAGGAACTTAACCCAAATCCCCCCGTGACATGAGCAGACTTGGTCCAACCCAATAAACTGACTTCAGCATAAAAGTCATGTCAACCCTTGGCCACACCTTTTGCCTCCAACCAGGAAGTTCTGCTCCCCAACATCAGGTAACTCAAAGACAGAGAACCCAGTAACCATACAATGAATACATTGTTTGCACTAAAATTGAACAATGTAAGACCTAAAGCAACTACCAAACTAATTCTGAAAGTAAGGTGGAGATGACTGCAAAATAAGTGTGTGACGAACTGGTGATGTGTGAGTGAGTGTTAGCATGTGTGGCTGTGGCTATCACAATCCCCAACCTCATGCTTTGGTGACATGTGTACAGTCATATCAGAGCCATAAACCTAAACAACTGTGTGTTTCCAATTAAATGTATTATCAAATCTGAAAACTAGATCATTTTTACCACATTTTGATGGCAGCCAGGTTAGTTTGAAACTTTAAGTCTCAAGCTCTTGAGGGTTTTCTTCACTTTGCTAAAACCAAGCATGATTCAAGACCCTTTAAGGCATGGGGCTCAAACTCACGGCCAGCTGGACGATATTTTTGTGGCCCTTTACTTGATTAGTTTTAGTGTTAGTGCGGCCAGTGCATTTTTCTCAAACCTTTTGAGCATGTTGCACTTTCCCTGTACTTTTACATATATTTTTTTGCCAGTTATGGCGGGGGTCTGCAACTATCCAATAAAAAGCGCTATTTTTGTCCCCACCAAAAAAATCTGCCTGGATCCACAAAACATAATTAATTTTGAAATTAAGACAGCAGAACCATTCATGCTTTGAAGAACCCATTTTTGCTCAGATGAAACATTTATGTTGAAGACCTGTTGATAATAAACATTAAGAAGGCTGGATCAGTTGTTTTTGTTTTTGTTTTAATTTGGAAACTCTGTGGCATTTTAACAATGTAATGAAACAAATCCTAAACCTATAACATCAGTGCCACCGTCTTAAAGGGATATGGCAACTTTTTTTTTTTCTTTTTCGCGTCTTGCCTCTCTCCTGAGTCAAGCAGATAATCACCATTCTTTCAACTGTGCATGCAGTAACAAAAAGACAAACAAAGCTCGCCCACTGCTAGTTAGCTTAGCTAAAATAATGGGAGTCACTGGGAAATGTTACCTTGCCTCTGCCTACAGTCATCAGATAAACTCTTCAACTCTAAACAGTCCTGTGCTTGTTATTTTTTTTTTTGCTTTATATAACCCTATCCTCTGCGATCATCATATTATCAATTTTGACTTATAAATAGAGGCTTTGTTTTGTTGACCTACTTATGCAGTGGTTTGTGTTTAAGATGTGAAATTTGTGAATGAATCAAATCTTTTGAAAAGCTCTGGTGAACGATGAAAACGAGAGGCAGGTCTTCTGAAAAAGTTCTGAAATCTGCCTTCATCTCTCTCTCTATCTATCCATCTATCTATCTATCTATACTATATGTATGTGTATATATTTTTGTGTGTATGTGTACATATATTTTTTCTGATTTAAGCTATTTGCATCTGCAATTTTTACAAAACAATCTTTTTTAAATATGTATATTATTATTCATTCTTTTCCTAACTTTTTGAGACAAGTGCAACCAAATGTTCCCTTTTTTAACAGTTGCCTGATAGTTTGAAAGAATGTAAGAATTTAACGAAACTTTAATCCCTAATTATTCATCGCTTTTATTCTTATAAACTTGCAAAAAAAATCCCCTTCAGCTAAATATGCACATTGTGAAATCCACTATTTCTAGCCAGCATATCAGTGTTGGGTGTATGTTCATTTGCAATCACTCTGTACTCAATTTAATCAAAAACGGTCCAATGAAATGTCTGATTATCTCAGCACTAGTAAGACAAACTATAGTAAAACTATGGTCATTAAAATCTGTCACTTTTCTTGAACTTAGAGGCCCCTAATGAAGCACCTGATTCTTCCTCCTCTGGTGCTTTGTCCAGCTAATAAAAAGTCTAGACACCAACTAAGATGAATTTCCCTGAAGAATTGGTGTCATCAGTGTAAGAGCCCTGCCCTGCACTCTGGGGTGCAGTTGGAAATACTGTCTTTGAAATCAATGCTCACCTCTCCTCTCTTCCTTTAATTGAACTTTGTGGCCTCCTGTCGAGACCTTTTGTCTCAGGAAACAGTCAAGCCCTCAGCTGTGATCGAGCTGAAGCACACTTTTAAACTGAGCCCTGTCAAGGCTCATTTCTGCCTGTTTAATTGGGATGGGTCATTCTGGCATCAACAAACTGTTGCTTTTTTGATTTTTATTTGACTGCTACATGAATTAACTTTATTATACTCCACTTTAAAACAAAAGTCACCTTAAGATCCACTGGTCTAGAGTCCAAATACATGTTTCCTTTATGTGCTTTTGGTCAACAAAAAAAGTTTTTTAAAAAAAAGTGTAGGCATTGCAGAGATTTTTGGCAACAGTGTCAGTATTGGAAAATTAGAGCACAAAATTTTGATATAATGAAAAATCAGGTATCCATTACAAGACTGTGGGCCCAAGAAAGCTGTCCCCTTCTTACTCCCTGATGGGCGACCCTGTGCATAAATCATTAACAAGAAAAGAAAAAAATCATAGCTTGTTGCCCAAGATTACACACAAAATACATGACAGTATCTGCCCTAAAACTCTTGGTCATCATGCATGCTTTAATTTTGAGCATCCCTGCTTCATTTATTGCTCAAATAGAAATATTGGGATTAAGCCATAAAACACTCGAGCTTTAATTGATCTTTGATTTGACTGCACCTTGCCCAAACTACACATTCATCTATAGGAGCATGCAGAACAAAACAAACAGCTTTTACATCCAACTGTGACTGTGGTGACTAATTACTTTGGAGAATGTCGATGCCTCATAAAAGAGAAAAGCTCAAAGCGAATGCCAGCGCCCAAAAGGAAGAAAAGCTGCTCCTTCACGTTGCAGCGCAGTCATGTAATGGGATTTAGAAATGCTACTTTTTATTAACTTTCCTTTTTTTCTTCCTCCTGTCTTTTTACTTTCAAGAATTGGCACTTTGGAGAGGAGTCCATGCAAAAATGTCTCCATCCATCATGCTGGCTGGCTTTTCTCAGCGGCGTTATTGACACAGTAAATTAAAGGAGACGCACATCAGGTAGCTGACGGATCGGAGGCATCAGCAGCCAACTTATAATCGCAGCTCGGCGGCAGCGGTGGGTGAGTTTATCTATATCTCTCACCTCTCTTTTTTTTTTTACGTCCATACTTCTCATTTACTTCTGCCTCTACACTGTAATTTCCTTTTCCATTCTCTTTTATGTACATCTAAAAAAAGTAGGCTCTACTTTATAGGGTGTATATATTCTCCTATAAACCTGAAAGCATACATTTGTTGGTCATAAATATTCACTTTTATTGGGTGTGGAAAAGGCAAAAATACTTCCTATAACTTTTAAATCCATCATGGTGGTCTGCTTTTATTATTCGGAGCTAGATTATCCATAGTTTTTGGGCTAGACTTCAGTGGTTTTTAACTAAATTTCCCCTCATTACATACTAAGTTTTTTTTTCTTAAATTCAATAGGATAATTCACTGGCCAATTTAATAGACACAACCTGTGACACTGACTCAACAAAATGCTGTAAAACATTCTTCAGAGTTTTAATCCATGCTGTTGTGATAGCATTAGGCAATTCCTTAAGGTTTGTCCTCTGCATATCTACTATGCAAATCTCCCATTCTGCTACATCCCATTGGATTGAGATCTGGTGGCTGTAGAAGACACTGCAGTACAGTTAACTCATGTTCGAGACAGTAGTTTGAGATGATTTGAGCTTTGTGACATTGTGTGTTATCCTGCTGAAAGTAGCTATCAGAGGATGGGTACAATGTGATCATTCAGGGATGGACATGGTTGGCAACAATACTCAGGTGGGCTGTGGTGCTTGATACTCACACCATCAGCCACAGCATAAACCGTTATTACAAAGCAGGATGGATCCAACACTTCATGTTGTTTACACCAAATTCTGAACCTACCATCTGACTATTATAGAAGACATTTGCTGCATATACATGAGAACTATAATTCCTCTTTAATTCCAAATAAAATTTATATCCTCTTTAAAAAGACTGGAAGAAATGACCATGTAAACACGTAATTCCAAATGAAAATGATAATTCCGAAAAAACTTAATTCCTAAGTAAGGTGCTGTTTAATTCTGTTTTTCAATCCGAAAGAAATAATTCCTCGATCGTGTATACGTTCATTCCACTTTAAATTAAATCCAGTTGTTCTGCGCATGCTTGTTCCTTTGTCCAGCAGTGATGAAGCACGGGACACTGACGGGGACAGGAAGGCTGCCTTTAGCAAACGTAGGACTCCATGCAAGCTGAGACGGTTTATTTAAACAGATTCTTAGAAGATTTGGAAATAATGAAAGTGTAGATGGACGTAAACATTAAAATGTGGCTCATTTGAAAGCTGTAGCATCCAAGTTGGACAAGGTTTCCCTGATGGAGATGCTGGAGACACTGAGACGTAAATACGTCACTACATCAAGTCCGCCACCTGTCCAATCAGACCCGTTCCCAACCACCAGGCCTTGAATAAACGTGAATAAACATGTTTTCCATGTAAACCTTTATTCGGAATTATTATGTCCATGTAAACACGAAGGAAAAAGCTTTGATTCTGAATTATTTAATTCTGAATAATTAATAATGAATTAAAAAACATTGGATGTAACCGTGGCCATTGAGTCCAAACAGACTAGGCAACGTTTTTCCAATCATAATAATAAGAATAATTGTAATTACAGAGACTTTAATCAGCAAAGGTTTATTTTTTTTAATGATTAGACAACAAACAAAAACAGGAACAAAGCACAAGAACTCAAACACAAAAGAAACAAACTAAAGACACGAAAAACCCAAGCTACAGCCTGAAGAAACCAAACAATTATACTAAAGCTAAAGGGATAATTCAAATCTTACCAAGTAGGCGACACATCAGAAAACACCAGGCAATTATTTATATATGACAATTCTCTTTCAATGTGCAGTTTTTATTTTAATCACAGCCAACCTGTCTCAGGTTCTAAGAATGACTGTTTTTAACTGAACATTGATGATTTTGTTTAAGGGTCTGTCCCAGTTGTACCCCTGAGCCCTTGTCTCACCGCTTAGTCCTTGGTTTTGTACGTTTACATCTAGTAGAGGGATGTCCTAATTTTCCGTAGGCTAAAGGAGAGGGCTAAGACGAAGGACTATGCAGCCCTCGAAACAAAGACAGACTGGGACCTCACTTGAAAGGAAATGCAAAATTATAAGGAAATATTAAATTGTGAAGCAAATACTACTCTTGCTTAGAATTGTTGGATCTTAAATTTCTCGTTGTAACGGGCTAGCTTTCACAGCCAGCAAGCGGCTCTGGTTGATGACGTAGCGGGAATCGAGTGGCATCTCGTTTCTCAGGAGTGTTTTTTCTCCGCCTCCCCTTGGCCTTCAAAACAGAGGGCTAAGGGGAAGGGGTAAGACAAAGGGGTAGAATTGGGATTCACCCTTAATATGTTGCCTGGTACCACAGTTTGAATATCACTATGATTAGACTCTGCTGTTCAGTGATAGCAGTGAATGTAGACGAAGTGGAGGGGGACTACAATGTAAGAGTAAGGAAAAACACTGCAAGGCTGGATTTTTTGCTTTTTAGAGACATATTGTTATTTGTAATGTGATTTTCAGAGTCTCTTCTGTTTTGAACACTGTGCAGCACTGAAATCTTTAACACCAAAAGGTTGCTTCATAAATAGTAAAAAAAAGAAACTTAACACAAGTTTGTTAAACTGTACCTGAAAGAGAACAGAGTTGAGACAGCTGAGACCGAGTTATGTCGTCACATACAGAGAGCAAAACTTGATCTTTGACAATAACTCGTGGGATGGACGTTCAATTTTATTTGTGTGAGTAGTGATCTCCGTATGTGAGGGAAGCTCAAGTGTCTGCTTGTGGCAGCTGTGGCTGGGGTTAGCTCTTAAATAGCCACAACTTTGGCCCTTTGTTTCTGCAAGTTCAGCCTTGAAGCAAGCAAGTATCTGTGAGCACTGTGATTCCCGACACAATCAAGACTGGTGTGAGCACATTTACTCCTTAAGCTTCATTGTAGAGGATGAAACTTGCCAAGAGTATTAGAAGTTTAGGATGCGGTAGTGTAACAGCGGTTACTGCTCCTATGCTTTGTTTTTCCCCGAACCTTTGTGGCTGCTGTTTGATGATACTCCAACAAAGATAGAAAGAAGAGTAAGATGACTCACTGCACTTGATAGTCCATAGAACAATTTAATGTTCATATGATACAATAAAAAAATGGGATTACCTAATTTAATGACTCTCTGATGATCAAATCTGTCATTTACCATTTATGTTGTCGAAATTTGTTGACAACGCTGGCTAATCACTCTATGCCCAGTCGTAAGAAAATAATACCACATAAAATCAAGCCTATAAAAGGGAGTTTTAAGAAACAACTGAAAGGAAATAACTGGTTCTACATGCCTCATCTCCTTGGGTAGGTGTTCTAAACTCAAGAAAATCTGTTAGAAAATGCTTGCTGAACTTTAGTTGTAATTGTTAGAACAATCCGGAGGCCCCAGCCCAAGGATCTGAGGCTGTGGACAAGCTCAGAGGGTATCAATAGTTAAGTAATAGCCTATAGCTTGGAGCTTTGAAAGCAACCATTCAAATCTTAAAATCAATTCAAAACTTAACTGGGAGTCAATGTAGAGATGCTAAAGTCAGGGTGATGTGATGTCTGTTACAACCAGTTGAAATCATGTTCAACTTAGAGTCATCACAGCTGCCGAGGTGTTTTTTTTATTTAATATTAGCCCATCACAGCTTATTATAATACCAGCCCACTCCCCCTCAAGTGTGCAGTACTTCACCTCTTTGTTAGGGCTTTCACCTTTTACTCTACATACAAATAGCCATTCAGGCATGGGGTAAAAATCTGCACTCAAATTGTAAGTAAATATTCAATTATAGGCTCCAGTTCTGCAGCACATTAGGGTGGAGGGTTCACATGTCTTCAGCTATGAGCATGTGTGCTCATAAAACCAATGTAGTTTGATTTTGGGAAAAGTGATGGCCCGACTGTGTGTGCACGGGATGCTTGTATGAGTCTACTGGTAAAGTTCTTTGTTAGCTTGAGCACTTACCAGAGTCAGTGATGAGCTGTGTCTTTCTAACCCTCCTTGCTCATAAATTCAGATGGTTTTATTAAGTTACTGTTGCTGTATACGTCCCCATATCCTTTTTTTTATCTTAAAAATCAACTTCACTAAACTAAGACAATTTTTATTTTGAAGAATTATAAAGAACCATCCTAATATCACTTCAGCAGAGGGAACCACTGTTTAATAACCCAAAGAGAACTTACTGTAGATGGCAGAAGTGGTGAGTTTTATCTCACGTTGAGAGAAAATAACATAAATGTCCTCACAAACTAGAATTTCATAAGTAGACATAAAGGGGCTGCCCATACAATGATGGGTTCAGGCGTATCCACACAAGTTTTATTTTATCGTATAGACGTTTTGTCCACATGGATATGCCATTCTGGGTGGCCAAAATAAATGCATGTTTGAAAATGGGTGCTAGAGTGGGATATTCTGTCTGTCCATTTCCATGTGTAGAATAAATACTGATATACTTTAAAAAAAATAGCCCCACCTCTCCCTTAAAGATGCTATGAGGAGTTTTTAAATAATTACAAAAAAGTCTCACTTTTAGATATATGCCTGATCGAAATACACACTTAAAGATGAGTTTTATAGCATCAAAATAGGTTATCTATAAATGCTATTCCTTAGCTTCGCAGTTGGGTCAGACAGGGCTGGACTGGCCTGGATACTCAACTTCGGGAACAAGACAATTAAAGCTAGAGCAAATTTATATTATTCGGACACGTCTTAGAGCAACGGGCTGTTAGTAGCGATATATAGCCGGCTACAAAACTATGATACTAAGTTTTCTAAAAATTGCTTTTTGTCATACATCAAAAACTACCGCTACATAACTAGAAAGAGATACATTACCTTGTCGCTTTGCATCCTGAAAGTTGTTGAGAAGAAAAGTTGTAAAGCAATGCAGAGTTCTGGGGAAGGTCCGAGCTGCTTTGATTAGCAACAAAACAACAAACACACACTTTGGCTTAGGTCACGTCTTTACGACAGTCGCTGCACGTACTCATGGGTAGCAGAGTCTTTATGACGCTGGAAATGGATTCTCCTCATAGCACCTTTAAACCAAATGCACAAACCCTGACAACAGTAGAAAAATAGAGTGTTGTGTTCGTGCTGCAGAAGCTGCTGTTGTGACTTTTACAGCAAGGTCCTCTGCTCCTTTACGACCACCATGAAAAAGATGAGGACAGTAAGCACCGTATACGCCAGTGTCTGTTACATTGGACATGTTTAATGAGCATGCTTCATGCCTTCTTCTCTGGTTTTGGCGAATGTCTGCAGTGGCGTTGCAGCACCACTTATAGGACTGGCATGTACACGACAGTGTTTTCATGTGGACGGACTCATCTCTTGAAACATGTTAATAGAAATGTAAAAAAAAAAAAAAAAGCAAAAACTACTTTATCTCGGTGTGGACAGGGCAGAGTATGGACCCATCCGCAAAAGCAAAATAAAAAGTAGTAAAAACATTCTTGGTAGTAATATCATTAGTTGTGAAATATAACATGAAACAAACTTTAAAACTCACAAAAGCCTACAACTTTACATTGTTTAAAACTGCAGTCCGAGAACATGATCCCCTTCAGTCTCGCCAAATAGACATTTTTCTTTAAGATTGGTGTCTGTTTCTATTGAGAAACACTTAAAATACAGAATTACAACTTATAACAGACATTAACAGATAGGGTTTTGTGTCGGGGTCCGAAGAAATGTAACCTGTTGCACTTTGCCTGTGTGACATATCTGCCCTGTACAGATATTCGTTGTCAACCTCATTTTCTTTACGTAATGATTAAGAGATATTTTAGGTGTCATGTCCAACACTGACACATTTTTTTCACCATAGATTGTGACGTTTTGCACCTGTTTGCAGAGATGAAACATCCTGAATGACACTTGCTAAAGTTTTTCAAAAGTTTCTGAAGCCAAGGATTACGTAACGTTGACATCTGAAGTCACTATAAAATGGGTTCAGGTTGTGTGGCTTGAGCAGAACAATAATTTCAGCCTTCTAATTTATAAAGACCGAAAATGGACACCTAATATTGTCCTCCGGCTCTGAATTGTTCTGAGCTGTAGCGATGCATCAGTGAGGCACTTGGAGAAACGCTGCTTCTCTGTCAGAGCCTGGATCCTCCAAATGGCATGGCAAACTGCCCTGGTTACCATGGCTATGAGAGGGTTTGAGAGCACATTAATCTTGAGGATTTAGGCTTCCTTCTCTTTTTGTGTGTGTGTTTTATTTTCGGTTTTCTCAAAAAGGACACAGAAACGCTCAGACATCCTTTATGAAGCTGATTTATGATGTTCAATATCTGCGTGCGTAGATCATGGGAAACGGCTGTGAGAGCTGACGGCTGTTGTTGAGGGAGTTGGAGAAAAGTTTGGGTTGTGAAGAAGTGATTATTCTTAGCGGAGTGACAGAAATATACGTTACTTAGCTTTAGGACTACGACGGATGTTAGAATTCTGCTTGTGTTGTATTTGTATGTATTATAATGTCATTGTTTCAGCTTCATCAAGGCCAGGTACTGATATCTGTAATGAGGAGGAAAATATGTATTTTTTAATTATTTGCACTTCCATTTTTTTTTTACATTTTAAGAATAATGTTGATGTACATATAAGAGAATAAAGTCAAAGTGTCAGCAATGAAACTGAAAAACAGCTTAGCCTTTTTGTTATAATTTCAATGTTCTCCTATAATTTTAGGCCTTGATGTCGATGCCACATTTTAACATTATTCTAAAAGTTGTATATCATTGTTCTTTACAATTGGAATTTACAGTGATTTCCCCTTTTGTCTGCACATTTCTTAAAATACATTATCTCAAATAAACTCCAGGTATTGGGGGGCCGATTTGAACTTAATTACGGATTTATTTGACTTTTCCTGCATTATGTTAAACTTTCATTTTGACTTTGTGACCTAATTCTTGATGCCACTCAGTTTCGCCTCGACGCAGCATAATAATCATAAACAAATTAACACTGTCAGAGTTAATATGAACATTGCTTAGATGTGTATGCGGGTCCACACCACAAAGTTTTGTTTTCACACTTTTTAGAGACTTTATACTTTAACTCTCATCGAGCCAAACTGTTACCTCTGTGTGGAGTTAGAAAGTAAATCTATGTAACACCTTAACAGCGTGACTTCTGATCAACACTTCAGTGTTGTGCTAGGAGTGCACTGCCTCAGAGTAAGACTATATTAACATAGTAATGTTTGAACATTGTTTGTTTTCTGTAAATTAATTAAAAAATAGCTAAAATAAAAACATGTTTGGTCAGAGTATCTATAGAAAAAAATGCACATCACTATTCCTTATGTGGACTTGTAGCTTCTGTTGGTGCTTGTGAGCGAATGATTGACTCTGCAAATGTCATTTACAGGCTCAGAGTTAAAGGTCATCCGGTGAGACCTACACATTTGATTTACTGAATCATCATCTTTGGTTTTAAAGCCAACTCCTTTTCATCTGAGGGCAAGTTTTCAGGGACTTGACTCCATCCAGTATAACAAATTCTGCACTCGCAAAACTTTTGCCAACACCCACATTTGTAACTCAATAATTTGCTCAGTACTCTCAGTATTTCTGCCTTTTTTCAATATAAATTCATGGAATTAGTCCCACTGTTTGTATAATAATGGTTATATCCAAGTTTTTTTGTCCATCTGGTTGTTTGAATGTTACATTTTTTGAGGAAGTTAAGAAGACTACTTATAATATTTGTTTGTTTTTCCATTTTTCTTTTTTTGTTCTGGTAGTTTTTCTGCACTAAAATACAAAAATAATGATCGAAGCTGGTCTCTTGTTCGTCCTAAGGTGATACACTTGCATAATCAAAAATCTACTCTCATTTTCATTTTTCAACTTCATTTTTTCAACGTTTTATGTTTAAGATTCCAATGCAGTTCACAAACATGACAGCCCATCACAACTCCTGACATTTACTCCTGATGTTTCAAGTTAAATTTTACATTTAACTTTGTCTTTAAGACTTTGACTTGATTCTGGATATTATTTCAAAATTATATACCTAATTTAGTATTTCAACTTGATTTTATACTTTTGGCTTATTTGACGTTATTCTCAACATTTTGATTCTGATTCAAATTACAGGTTATATGTATATATATATATATATATATATATATATATATATATATATATATATATATATATGTATGTATTATACTGTATCCTTGACACTTTTAACTTGTATTGAACTGGCTTTCTCTCTCTATCTCTTGCTGTTTTATTCTCAAAATTTAAAAGTTCTTTAACTTAAAGGTCCATTTCATTATTTTCTGTATTTTTCTCCTTATTTAATTTAAGAAGATTCATGACGGTTCAATATTGTTCTTTGAATGATAAATGACAAAAACAACTCTCGTCTTCTATTTTGAACTGGTAGTTTCCATGACTTAATTTCTGAGAGTGTGTGTATATATTAGCCTAACATTTAATATTTTGGCCTCATTTCTCAACTTTATTTTTGCCATTTCTATACTTTATTTCAGATCATCTGCATTTCAATTCTGTATTTTTATTCAACAGTTTTATTTTATATTTGTATTGTGTGAATATGGTGAGTGTATGTGTGTGACTCTACTGTTCATGTTCATTTGAACTTTTTATGCTACTTTGCGTTCATTGTTTTGATCTTCTGTCTAATGTAGATAGACTGAGTTTATGAAAAGTGCCCTTCAGATAAAATTTGTCATTGTTATTGTCAGCTTCCCTTTGTTTCCTCCACCAGGAGGTTATGTTATTGACGGCGTCTGTTATTATTATTTTTTTTTGTGAGTTTGTGTGTGTTTGTTTGTTTCTCTGTCAGCAAGATAATCCAAAAAGTTATGGACGGATTTCGATGACATTTTTAGGAAATGTTTGGATTGGGACAAGAAACAAATAATTACATTTTGGGACTGATCTGGATCACCGTCTGGGTCCGCCATGACGAAAAATGTGATTTTCATGAATAACTACTGAACTAAAATAGATATCATTATGAATCCAATTGCTAATGGTATGTTTTCATGGTCAAGGAATCTAAATATTTAGATGAAATAAAGGTAGGACTAACATTTATGGTGAAAATCACAATATGGTTGAGGCCTTTTGTGCTGGTGGAGGTCTGCACTCTCTGAATGCTTTTCTTGTCCTAAATATTGTATTTAGACATTATTCATATCTATTCAGTTAGTTTGACTAAATGTCAAGATTATTTGCCTGTTTCATGTTTTCATTGTTAATATTTGACCTTTTTTACCCTAAATGGAAGGCATATTTATTCCTTAATATGTCGCTCTAATTTCTCAAAATTTCATAATTTTTCCTTATAGTGTGTTTCAGCATTATCAAGGTTACTTTTAGTCTGTTAACAACTTTATTTTCAAAAGTATTCCAGTCAGTTCTACTTTTGATTTTTTTTTTTTTTTTTGTAAAGTATTGAACTTTAATGTTTTTATTTCTTTTCAGCTATTAGTGCATTAGTGAAACTTGAATCTTGTTCTTGGAAATATATACTTTGCAATTTTTTTTAATTTTGACTGTATAATTGTATTTAACATTTTATTTCCCTTTAAATATGAAGTTATTCTCTGCATTTTGTTCATAAGTGATTATTTTTTTCTCAATTTTGACCCTATGATAAGGTTTTCATTTATTGTCACAATTTTTTATTTGTTTTTTAATCCTTTATTTATTTTTTCAAACCTGGCTGCAAATTTGGCATTACTTGATTTCACAAGTAAAAACAGCAGACTTTAATCCTATTTTTTGTTTAATTCAATCATATATAAATTATTTCAAAATAAATCTTGTTAGAATGAATAACAAATATTTTTCATTAATTCTCATTCCTTTTAACCTTTTTTAAATAACATATTACTTTTAAAGTATTATGTTAATACTATAGTCGTTTCAATAATTATGACTTTACTCTGGACATCTTTATTGCATCATCATGATTTCCTCTTTACTTCTTTTGTTTTGTCCTTTATATCTAACTTTTTTAAGAATTTGACTTTTTTGAAAATTTTATGTGTATTGGCTGTGGCTGGAATCCTCAAGACCTCTTCTTATCATACTGACTTTATTTAACTGTTCCTCAAAGTTCCTTCCCCGCTGGTCTTTCTTTCCCCTGTCTGACCCAAATCCTGCTCTGTCCTCAGCTGATATTAACATGTGAAAACGGTGACATGGATTCAGGTTTTACTGCTTAATGAAGATTAAATGTCTTGGAAAAGCTTTGGCATGAGAAGGTGTATTAATTTGCTTCAACTGCCACTTTTTGGCACCAAACCAGCCCCTTGTTAATTGTGCAATCTGGACCGAGTAGCTGATGTGTGTGGCGGCGGCAGAAAGCCTGCACGTCTTTAGTAAATGAAGCTTTTTGTGGTTCCATGTTTACACCTATGACGGACAGACGGCTGATAAAACTGAGATCATGCATGAAGAAGTATCACTCTCTCGCTCTGCTGTGGTTTTTTTCCCTCTTTGTCTTTTGGTTGGCGACGGCAGATTGATGGTGCTGTGACAGAGTGACATTGCATTCTGGGAACTAAGCGCTATGGCCGTAAATCCACAGCAGCTCAGCTTTACAATGGGCCACTGTCTCGCCATCAGAGGGTGGGAGGTTGTTAGTGCATCACCCGAGTGAGCTGCTGGGGCGATGCTGTTGTGGGGAAGGGGAGACAGAGGGGGCTTGCAAGGATGATCATGGACATGGACGAGATTTTGGAACACCTTAGGTCTAATCACCCCAGCAACATATTGACAATGATAACAGGAGGATGTGTAGGAAGATCAATCACTTTTTTATTCTTTGAAAAAGTACTTTTTTTTACATCTCATGGCATTGTTTTTCAAAGCTACTACTTTCCAGGAATAAAAAAAAGATTCCTAGTGAATAAATACTATATTGTCCTAATTACAGATAGCTTATTGTACTTTTAACTGGTTTAAATTTTATAAGAACCCATTCACCAACATGGCTGATCACCAGTAGCACAGTGTTATCAGAAAAATAAAATAAATCATGAGAAATGGAGATTAGAGGTTTTGGCACAAGATGTTTATAATTAGATACAATGTTATTGGTAAAAATAATGATAATGAGTAGAAAGAATGATCATTTGTTAAGCAGTGACAAACACTTTACATCTCTTCACCAGAATCTCTTACCGCCAACGATGCTACTTTTTGGAAAATGAAGTAATAAAAAATCAATTAAAAAAAACACTTTGAAACCTAATAAATATATGTTTTGTCCTTTTCAGACAAAGTCTTTTGCATTTTTCATTGGTTTAAAATTAATTAAATTAATGAGTTTTTAGCGTGGACTGATGGTGCTGTTTCTGTAGATAAAATAAAATCCTAAGAAATGGAAGTAAGATTTACACACGACGTGATCTGTACATACTATTCTAACAGTTAGGATAACAGGAGAATGTGCACAAGATTATTCACTTGTCCAGTATTGACACTTTTTTACTTCCATCTCAAAGATCTCAAAATCTCTTATCTCCAAACTTTTCAGAAAATAAAGTTTGATTGCTAACAAAAAGATGCTGTTTTGCCTATTTGGAAATTATGTTTTGTACTTTTGAATTAATTTATTATTGCTTTAAAAATGACCACTAACATGGACCTATAGCAGTGTTTATTAGAAAAAGTATAAAATTAAACCTTAATAATGGAGATAAGAGGTTTTGGCATGATGGTGACTATCCATCAGGCATATACATATTATCTTTTTATTTATTCTTCCTGACTTATAAAAAAGAAGCATTATCAAATCATCTCTGTTGGGCACCAACCTCTTCATCTTCATTTTTTTATGATTTTCATTTTCTTTTGCCAGAAAACAATGCTGTTGCTTGCCTTGGTCGTGTTGGTGAGTTAAATTTTTTAAATTAAAGTAAAAAAAAAAATGCAATCACAACAGAAAACTATATTCATTAATTCAATGCAGTGTGTTTATTTATTTATTTATTTTTGGAGATAGGAGTTTTGTGCCAGACACTGACAAACAACAGAACTGTAAAGTAATGATTTATCCAGATGGAATAGTACAGGACAGTCTAGTTTAGCAGTTTAGCCCCTGATAAAAGGGACTCTGGATAAAATAAAGGTAAGTATACGTGTACCTAAGGAGAACCAACTACAATTGTGCATGAGACAGTTCTTTCCTTGACTTTAGCTGCTGGGCTACATATTTGAAAATATAGTTATTATTTAAGAATGTAAATGTTTTGGTTCACTTAACATGGTTTATTTTTTCCACACTGAGCGCATTTCTCAACCTGTAAAAGTGCAAAAAGTCCCTTTTACTTTTACCAAAGACTGGTGCAGAGATGACGTATTTAAGCCATTATTAAAATATTAATGAACAACAACATGGGGCTTTGACTTAGAATCAACCAGAACATTTCCAGTGTCCAATGTCTTGTTCTGCCCTCTTGTTTGAGAGTTTTTTAATAATCAAGTGACCTGATCAAGTTGGTTGTCATGGCTGTGGCAGTATTTTATGAATTACTGATTATTGAAAAATGATCAAAGATGCTCACAGAACGAGCAACACTTTAATGCATAATAAACTAATCTGGTTAGATATTAAAAGTAAATTACACTCTTTACTGGTGTCCTTTATAAAGAACATTATTATAAATAAAATCCCAGAAGTGCTCTATAATAAATTAACATTCTTCTCTAATGAGCATATGTACTGCACTAGGCAGGCATCAGAAGGGAGATTTAGGCTGCCTCCATGCAGGACAAATGTGACAAAAGGTACGGTTCTCTACAGAGCAATGGTGGCATGGAATTTATTACCAAGCTTTTTAATCTCTGACAGTAACAGAAGTTGCTTCAACAAGAAATTAAAGATGTATTCGTTCACATATGGCTTACCTGAAAGATAATAATGTTAACTACTTCTCCCTAAAGATGTGAATTTTTGTTGTAGTCCCAAAAGGTAAGGAGAGTTCTCTGGTTTGCCTCTCCTTTTTTTATTTTCTTTTCATAAACTTCTTGTGTATTGGATGCTTTTTGCAATAAAGAGGTGAATAATAGAGGTACGTATGAGTGGATTGTATGAATGTTATGAGTGTAGTGTATATAAGGCATGCTCAAAAGGATATTTTTTGTTGAAGGTGTAATATGTGGACCCCAGGAAGAATAGCTGCATATTTGCTGTAACTAATGGTGGATCCAAAATAAATCAAAATCAAATCAAAAAGGATGTCCTGCCATTTTTGTAGTCCTTTTAAGCAGTTCATTAGCAACCGTCATTTTAAACACACAATTCAAGATGAAGTATCAGGCAACATCAGATGCATTTGATTCATTCCCAGTAAACAGTGAAATCTCATGTACGTGTGCTCGCCACAAGCCTTCAGGCATTTATCTAAAATCCATATCCTAAATCCCTGATAGGTTCAAGCTTGGGAACCAGGAAGTGCTAAACTGTTTGTCTCAAACTGATGTAACTTGATGAAATATCTTGTATTTTACTGACACGAGTTATTTAACATGTCATCATGCCACAGCTTCTGTAGGAGCTGAACACAATTTAACATCTGACCCTGTACATGATTGATGACAAACTGACGGAGTTCAAATGTGAAATCAGAGATAGAAAATCTCCACTCATTTGTTGAAATTCCCCCACTCTTTAGATGCTGAGGCTCTTTGATTCTTTTCAGATTAGTCTGTCAAATCAGAGCGTCGTCTGTTTTTGTGTTCAGATGAAACCTCACAAACAAACATTTCAAGTTTTCATATTGACCTTGAAGAACCAGCTGTGTTGTGAGAGCAGCTTCTCTTGGCTGTCCACACACACTCCCCTCTGCTCTGCTCCAAGAGTGGATGTGTGTGTGTGTGTGTGTGTGTGTGTGTGTGTGTGTGCACTCTTCTAGCAGATGTGTGAGTGTGTGCAGAGTAGCACTCTTGAGTCTAAGTGTGTGTTTTTTGTTTGAACTGCACATGTTTTCTGTGTCTCTTTGTGTATGATGAGTAGCTGCAGAGATGTAATTTGATGGGTTAAAAACAAACTGAGTGATAATTCCCATAAGTCTCAGCAGAGGCGTTTGTAGACATAAGCTGCAGTCCAAATATGTTTGAGCTTTATGTTGAAGATTAACTTTATGTTCTTCTCAAATAAACACTTGGAAATTTTTAACTTAAATACATTTTAGGTGGTAAACATACTCTGAAAATTATATGTTACACTTTGTTTCATCTTGTATCTGCTAATGAAGGATCATTTTGTGAAGGGAATTCTTAAAGTTGCTTCAATAAACTGTACACAGCAAACTGAGGGGAGTGAAATTTTGGGTGTAGGTGAAATTTTCAGTCAGTTAATTATGCTCAGTATGAGGTCAAATCCTCCAAAGTGTATTATCATTTTAAAATAGTAAAAACAAGTGCAAATATGATGTTCAGTAAATTAAATCCGTAGGTGTCACTGTAGAATTTTTAACTCTGAACCTCTTACTGTGAATTCTGAAGCAGGACTGACACTTGTAGAATCATCCAGACCGACCCCCATTATTGGAAAAATACCAACAGATGCCACAAGCCCACGTCATGAAAACTACAGTGTACATGTTTTTTGTGTTTACTTTTTGTTCTTATCAAACATAATACCTTTATTCTAGCTTATTTTCCACATAATTATACAGTGAATAAATACAACAATATTCACACTCTACAGTGTTATTACAGAGTTAACCTTAAGAGTTAAATATAAACTCAGAGTGTATTCCAAACACCATTTAGACATGTTAATTTAAAAGTCACACTGTTAAGTGTTTCAAAGTTAAACATTTTCACTCCAAGGAGAGTCAACAGTCACAGCGGAAGAGACTTAACCCTATAAAGCCAGTTGTATCATATTTGATACGTACTTTTATAATACCTCTATCTACTCAATATGATCAACAAATTACAAAAAAACATCTGGATACAATCAGATAAACGATAAAAATGTCCTCAAATGGATTATCAGTTGCCAAAAACACCTGATGTATCAAATGAGATACGAAAAACCTGTATGTTGAATTTTATGGACACTTTGATTTTTATGGAGTTTAGCAGAAAGTGAAACAAACATTTCAGCTCCAGAAAATGAGAATTTTCTGGCTATAATCTATGGTCTTGGGCTTTAAAGGGTTGAAGTACCAGCTCTCAAAAAGAGTGAAAACAACTCTCTGGCATGGACCCATATACGGACACTTAAGAAGTGTAAATATAACTCTCATAATGTTAATATGCCGATGCAGATTTTGACTAAATTATCAGCCTTGAAAAAAATTGTCTGTTTCATTTGTGTAGCACAATTTTAAAACAGTGACATTTACCAAAGTGCTTCACAGTGACTAAAATAAAAAATAACACTTAACAAATATAAAAAAAGAAAAAACTACAAAAGACATGTAAAATACATAAAAACATAGAAAACAAAGTCGAAGAAGAAAAATTTAAAACACAAAGACAGGCACCACACAGACACCACACAATTCTTGTGCTGCATCAAAATCCAACAACTACAAAATAAGTTGTAAGCCAAGACTTAAGTAGGCAGGCTGTGGGACATTCTGATTTCAAGAGGTAGGCTGTCCCATAATTTAGGGGCCACAACAGAAAAGGCCTGACCAGCAAAAGTTTTTACCAGGCCTTTGGGACAGGAAGAAGCTGCTCTGCAGACCGTAAGGATCTCGACGGGGTGTGGACTAATAAAAGATCAGAGATGTAATGAGGAGCTCATTCAATTAAAGATTAAAAAGAGTAAAATCTTAAATTCTAAAAGGAACAGGGAGTCGATGGAGAGAGGCCGGGATGGTGGTGATATGAGCCTGAATGAGAGCCTGGTTCACTCTGATGTAAACTGCACTGCAGTCGTCCTAACGAGAAGAAATCAAAGCATGATTCACTCCCTGTAAATCATTAAGAGATATAACAGATTTAATCTTAAATACAAGCCTCAGGGGATAAATAACGGTTTAGACTTTGTTATACTGAGTCCACAAAGACTCTATTATGATTGAAAGTTTTAAATATTGTTGATTGATTTGAAAAAGCCTTAATAAGAGCTGATGTGTAGAAAGACAGGTACACAAATCCACAAACAGGATTATGTGTGGATCCACAGGAATGGAAAGAAGTTTTGGACATCCCCAAAATTTGAAACAATCTCAAATATTATCATGAAATATTCTTTTAAAATTTTTTTTTGTTTGTTTTAAAAGGTGTGGCTTCTTCAGACACACAAATAAATGCAATTTGTTTTTATAACTGTAAAAGAAAAAAATATTGAAAGTCAAATCCTTTAGAGTTTCAGCATGTCAGTTTTCAACATTGTTGGTATTTAAGTCAACAAATAACAAAAAATAAGGAAAGCATCGCATCGTTAAATTAATATAGTCTTTCTGTCATTAAAGTGCAGTAGAGCTCTTATCCTGGCTGGCATGTTTAGGGGGAACCTTGTCCTTCTCCTCTTGAACTACTTCCATTAGTTCTTCAAAATGATTTCATTTACGCTTTGAAACAGAGTTTCTGATAGTCCACTACAGATTTTCAATGTCCAGGGATTGAGCTGGCCACTCCAGGACCTGGATACTGTGCTCCTGCAGCTGAGTTGGACCTGCCCTGGATGTGTGGTGAGGGGCATTATCTTGCTAAAACGTCCATTTTTGACCTCGGGAACAGGAGGGGGCATGTGGGTGTCAAGAATGCCACAATACTTGGCACAGTTTAATGTGCCATCACACACAGTGTTAAGATCAACACCAGCAGCACTAAAACAAACCCTGATACTTCCTCCACCATGCTTGACGGTATTACTGTGCATGCTGGAGATGATGCTTCATCTGGTCTTCTGCATACCCTAACGTTAGCAGGAAGAGGATTAAGCTGGGAACGAGACTCATCCCACTACCTTCCAGTCAGTCACTGCCTGTCCAGTTTTTGCGTGCTTGGGTCCAAAGACACCGGGCAAACCTCTGTCTCATAAGCCATGACCTCAGAGTTGGCCACATACAGTACAGGTGGAGCACTGGACGACTGCCGCTGAAGCTCATCTGATGCCCCTCAGCTGTTTTCCCTGCACATGTGGATCCGGATGTGGTCATTTATTGTTGTAGAAAACCACAAGATGCTTATAGCTTGGTTTGTCTTCAGCTGAGAATCTACATCGTCAGGTGTGTTTCCAGTGTTAGGTTTCTTCTTTTTGGTTCCTTTTTTTCTTTTTTTTGTCTCTGAAGAACATTTAAATGTGCTGCCTTTATAAAGACACAAAGTACAGCAACAAAAACAGACTTAATTAAAAGCAAGACATGTGTCATCGGTTGATCGGTGGTACCAAAATGAAGAAACAAGTCAATTTTAAGTTTTTAAGGGCTTTTTATGATTTGTTTAGTGTGACTGTATTAACAGAAATAACACTTGGTGACTTAAGACAGATTCTTAATGCAGTAAATCACAAATGCATGTGGTGTCCAAAAAACTTTTATTCCACTATCGTACATAGACATGTGTAGGTATTATGTGTATCGTCATTATTGTATTGTAGTTTTGTTCTTTATTTTACTTTATTTTTTTTTGTTAATTCCCTTTTCTCTTGTTTAAATGAAATTGATTCATGCTGGAAAACAATACATATGTTCTGCCTAGATTGAAAAGCATGGAAGTTAACCCTTTCATGCATGAATTATTAAATCACGAAGGAATAGTATTTTCAATGTTCTTACTTTCAAACAAGTTAAAAATCATGTCCATTTTTTTAGTTATATTTTCAGGGAGTCATGCATCTGTCCACTTCACCATGCATCATTGGTATAAACAGTAAGTTAATGGAACTAAATAAAGATCCACAAACATGTTTGACAAACTTTTAAGAGTAATAAAAGTAAAAAAGGTGTCTGAAGTATGTGTATGTGTAATTTAAAATAAAAAAATACAAAATTATGTAAAATCTACAATAGATAGATAGATAGATAGATAGATAGATAGATGGATAGATGGATAGATAGATAGATAGATAGATAGATAGATAGATAGATCAACTTTATTATCCCTTGTAGGAAATTTGTCTTAGACAGCAGTACTACTGGCCAAGGATGCCATATTATAAATAACAAAAATACTAGACAACATACAACAGTAACATGTGCAAGAGGTCGACGGCAAACATGGTCAGAAGTTATTGCATAAGGATGTTAAAGTGCAGTGCTCGCCACAATAAGCAGTGAAAATAAGCAGAAACAAGTTAAGAAAAACGAGTTACGACGATAAGAACAAAAACATGGGTAAAGGCCGGATAATAAAAACAGATAAAGAACAAGTAGCAGCAGATAATAAGTAAAATATGTGGAAACAAGTTAATAAATTGAGTAACAAGTAGAGAAATAAAACCATGGATAAAAGTAGAATAATAACAGGTGAGTGACTGGTGGCAATAAATAAGCTGAAAAAAATATATTCATATACAAGCATTATATATCAGTTTCAGGAAAGAATTAGTTCGATTGTTAAGCAGAGATATGAATGTTGGGAGAAAAGAGAGCCTATAGTGATTCGTTTTGTGTTTGCTTGCTCTGTATTGTCTCCCTGAAGGCAGAAGTTCATATTCCCGAAAAAGAATATGGGAAGGATCATTCAGAATTTTCAGAATATGTTAAAAAAAAAAAAAGTGCAAAGTTAATATTTTCATGAAGTGTTTGGGAGCTCTTCACCTGATAGTTGGGTATAGTACTGCAACCTAAAGGGTATAAAATAATTTCAAATTTCTGTCTACTGTAGCGGACATCATGCATGAAAGGGTTAAATAATTTATTCAAAATGACTGTTGTATTGATGCACAATATTTATTTATTTTTTTGTCTTATAAGCATACAGCTTTGGCCTCATTGTTGTGATACTGATATTTTTGTCAAAAAGTATACCATCTGCCCCTAACTAAAACTCACCTGTGTATTACACTGTGACGGATTTGAAACAAAGAGTTTAACTTTTAAAACGATACAAGATGAAGCATTATAGTACGTTCATACAAGCTAATGATATTTCATCTAATACATGGCCAATATGTGTGGCTGGTAAATATTTTAGATCTGCTTGTACAGCAATTTAGCTTTTTAAGCTTTATCTGTCAAAGCTTATATCACATTGATAATACTGTGCATCCTTTTTTCTGTAGGAATATACATTGTAGCATGAAAACATATTTCAGTGTGACCTTTATCAACATTGTTCAGCTTTGCATTTAGCTTTGCCATTTTTAAGCATATTTCTTTAAATATTCTAAGCACCAACCACCACTTGATTGTCCATCACTGTACTGAAAATAGAGGTGGCTAAATAAACTGAGTGAATTAAAACAAAATCTGCATTTGCAGAGACCACTGGATATAAATCTAAAACTGTTTGCGTGAAAGTGCAATTTGGGTGAACCAACTCTTTAAAAGACAGAAATGAAAATAACATGGTACTGTAAAAGCAATAAATTCCACCTATGCTGATACTTAACCAACATTTTTTCCCTTCTTGAATAAATCGGCACCACCAAACAGCGGAAAATATTTCAATTGTGTGTCGGATCACCACAAAACATCTGATTGGTGATTTTGGCCCGGTAATGGCTGCCATACCTTCACTCCCAACATTCCCAAAGCCTCTCCCTCTCTCTCTTGTCCACCCTGGGCGAGCGGGAGCTGGAGGCAGCTCTACAGTACGTCCTCCTCCTCCTCCTCCTGTGTGATCGGGCCTGCAGCACTTGTCATCTCCCTGGTGGCAGCTTAGATTCTCCAATTTTTAGGTTAATTAATCAAAAATGATTTCTTTTCTCATTAGCCATGCAGTTGGTTTGCAATCTGCAAAATCGATGTTTTACAGATGTTTCCCTGGGTTTTGTTTTTCGAGACGGCGCTGATTTTTATTGGGTATAGATTTAAGAGGGTGCTGAGGGATCGTGAGTTAACTCAGCCACACACAATCACACACACGCAGCCGCAGACACACTAAAGACGCATTATACAAAGTCACATGCACAAATAAACACCAACATAAATACAGTGTACGGAAAACAGGCCCAAAGTCGGCTCTTTTAAACTTACTCTCAGCACCTGGAATCTCACTGTGAATATAATCCTTTCATCAAACAGACACAGACCACTCCTCAGCACCCTCTTTTATTCTGGTTCGCCTATATGGAGTCGATCGGTGCCAAACCCAGGGGGTTGAGCCACACACACACTCTCTCTGGGTAGCAGTCTTTAATCACATAACAGCTTCTGGTTCTAGTTCCTGTTGGTTGTAAACAAATGTAATGTTGCATTTCCTGCAGTCTAGACATAACAACAAACCTGGCAGAACCAAAGAGGGGAGCGATTGTGGTTGTTAAAGAGAGGCTGGCACCAAAGTCGGCACCGAACCAGGTCAGAGGTATAGAGGAGGGAAGCCTCCAAATAGAGAAATCTGAGGTGTTTGACATCGTTCTTTGTGCTAATTTGAGCTTCAATCACTGTGAAGGGCTTAAGTCAACTTGGGTAAGTGGGCTATCTTTTTAAATTTGTTGTTTTTTAGTTTTCTTAGATGCACATCTGCTGTTTCATGGAAATGCTACATGGTCCTGTTACCAGAGCTTCAGGCTGTGGGTATGGGCTGTAGTTCCCACACTAATCTTCATCTAAGCAGCATTGGTAGAGCACGTCTTACTAATTTGACCTGTTTGAGCAACACTTTAATCTCTCTGCTGTTACCCTTGATGCATTCTTTGCTGTGTGATTGCTGTGGAGTGTGTCTATTCCCATTTTTGAATGTGTGTCGTGAAGCCTGAACTCAGACAGCGGGTGTATGGCATGTCCCAGGTGCTGTGAATCGGGTGTAGGGGGCCTGCCTATCTTCACTGTGAGCTGAGTACACACCTAGTCTAGATAACAGAAGATAGAGAGCCATTCCTAAACCTTTTTGTTGCACAGGAGTTCATGTCCACATTGGTAGCAACTGTCAAATCAAGATAAACACAGTATGGTTACACATCCTGTTTGTGCTTTTTTTCAATGTAAAAGCCAGGATTTATATTTCATTGGATAAACTTATGTTGTTTGTTAGGAGACATATTATTGTTCTCCCTGTCTTTCTATGTTTTTATTTACTGTTAAGTGCAAGACTTTCTGCCTTTTATGTTATTTGACATTAAGAGCCAACAAAAAACATGCATACTCAGAACAGGTGTAACATTATGACCATCTGCCTACTATTGAGGTGGGCTCCCTTTTGGTTCAACACGACAAACTGTAATACACTGAGTATTTGGCCATGAGCAACAGCAGCTCACCAGTTGGACAGTCATTGTTCCACACATGAATTAAGCTTTGCTGCCAGTGTCACCAGTTCACCGCTGTTCCCTCCCTTGACCACCTCTGATAGATACTGACCCTTGCAGACTGGGAACACCCAGAGAACTGCTCTAACCCACCCACTAACTGGTGCCATGATAAAGAAATGATCAGTGTTATCCACATCACATGTCAGTGGTTGTAATGTTGTTTGTTTATCCTTTATAGCATTCACTGTGTTGAATACTATATATAAAAGAAGACAAGGCTTAGAAGGGAGCATACAGTTTTGGCCCACAGACAGCACATATAACCTGGTCTGAAAGCTATGATGTCTTGAGTTTGCGCTGACACACATCAACCATCATGCAACCAGTTCATTGAAGTGCCTCAGGCATTACTGTTCCTCCTGGAGCAAGAGCAGATGAGTATCTATTGTTCTGTGGGCTATCTGTTTTAATTGAGGTAATATTAATGTCCTCAAATGACACCAAAATGTATACCTTTAAAAATTACAAGATACAAATAGATTTTGTTAATGATTGTTGTAGTATCATGCCCAACACCGGTAAACTTATGTAGTACTGGGGCAGTAGCTAACTGCTACACATCACAGCATCTGCTTTTACAGAGGGACACAAAAAGACAACTAAATGCCTGTGGACAAGTCAAAAGTACGAACTTGTCTTTATTTGATTTTTGATCTGCTGCAAGTTCTTTTCTGATCTTTAATCTTCTGTTCACTTTTTTCTTGTAAAATTGAAAAATTCCTTCTCTTTTGTATTTTACTCAGAGAATGCTTAAAATACTCTCCTTGAGTGATATATCAAACTTCCACTTTTAACCTCTCCTTAGGTATTTTTGGTTAATTTACTGACCTTACACCAAATAAAAACTTCCATATTTGTTTAGGATGTATTTCACTGATCCATCTGTTTCTAAAATGGTCCATCAGATGTAGTACTGTAGATGACAGGGTCTGCTGAGGATAAAGGTCCATTATATGTGTTACTTAGTAAATCAACTTCTTTTAAAACTTATTGGGAGAGGGATGAAAAGTATTTGCCATCAAGAAACATCCACTACTTATGGAAATGTTGTCAGGTTCTAATAAAATTGTCATCCTCAGAGGACCCTGATTGGTTGTTTCTTCTGGAAACAGAGCTCAGTTGCTCCAGCTTGAACAATGACATGATGGAAACACATTTCTGAATATATAAAATTCTGAACACTTGATTTACAAAATCACCACCTTAAAGCTGTTTCTGAACTGGAAAGGCTTTGCACTTTTTCTATGAAAATGAGTCACAAGTATTTTTTTTTTCTACACTCTAATCAGGGTTGGGGTTTTTTTCTTCTAAAATTTCACAACTATTAGGTCCAAAACTGAACGATCAAAGCACGTAGTGTATGTCACACTTAGTTGAAACATCCAACATGGCAGCCGGCTGCATGGCAGACTCAGATGAACCCCTCTAGTCTCTATATTATTAATTGAGAACATGGTCATGGCTGCTTTTAGTTGTGTCCAGTTTTACTGCTGCAAGGCATTTTGTAATATACACGAATGTATGTAAATATAGTATGCATCAACTAAGAAATTTAGCCCTGAATTATTTACAGTTTAATTCAATTAATTCACATCATCCTTATTGCTTAAAGTCATAAGTCAGTTCTATGTTCTTTTAAATAACACATCTTAAGTCAAGTTTGGATGATAAAAAGTTAGCTTTTGTTGTTGTTTGATTCATACATAAAGAAGTTGGTAAAGGACATCATTACATTTTGAGTGTGAACTTGAAAAACCTGTTTTGCAATGTGAGATAAAAGAGTTATTAACATACATGGATTATGAAGGTGATTCATTATAATTTTGAAAATGTTTTTGGGAATGGAAACCAACAAATAGCAAAGATACAATGCTTAGAAAGTGTTAGTTTAAGTGAAATAATTGCATTTGATATACACTACATTTTGTAAACATATGCTAAATTCCAGGTGACTATCATACAGTATGTCCTCAAAAGTTCCACATATAAGCTAAACCCTGTGATAAAAATGATCCAGAAAAAAATCCAAAGTATCACTGTACATTTAAAAATAAATAAAGGTTCTAGAGTAAATAGCTGGCAGATAATTCAGCATTTTAAAAAGTAGTTCATGTAAACTTTTTGGAGCCCAGCATTGGCCCCTTAATGCCATCTGCTGCACAGTTGTTCTTGTAGTTCCTGGTTGCCTGTATGGTGTGTATGTTGTGCCTGCAATTGTATTCTTACACCCGTCCCCTTTCTCCGTTCCACTCAACTACGCAGGAAAAAGAAGATGAAGCAGAGGAGCAAAGGAGCCCAAACAGAAATTATTATTGATTTAATCACATAATCAGCCGCAAACACTTCAGGCCAAGATAGCAAATCCATAATAGCCTCCCCACATAACCACCCTTTACAAATTTACCATCAAAGCCCAGTGCGCACACACTGCAAACACGGGATCCAGGGGTCACCTTCAGTTGCCGGCAAAATATTGACGTTCCTAATGCTTCTATATGTTTTTGAGTTAAGCGTTATCAATCACCGATAAGGGCCTGATGTCTCTAAAACATAACTCCTATGGCACAGGGATTACAGCAGCGCCTTTCTTGTCATAATCTGAGCATATCTTTGCAGACAAAGGGAGAGGATGGTAAAATCAATGTTGTCAGAGGCAGACATGCCCCTCTGTGGCTGCTGCGCTCTGTCTGTCTTTAGATGAGATACAGGGACATCGTCTAACCTTTCAGACGGCAGGATTTCTCTGTGTGAGGAATACGGATCATGATTCAAAAGGAAACAATAAAGGCTGTCATAAAGTATTTGATTTAGTGAAATTTCTCACATCGCAAGTGAAAGATAAATTTCATAGCTGATTTTGGTTATCTTGAATTTTCAGTTAGATTTTTGTTGTGCTATTATGTTGCATATTAAAATTTAAAGTTCATGCGCAGTATTTTCCATTTCCATGTGTCTTGAGTCAACAACTAAAGCAAGAAAATCAAGTTGAACTTTATATAAATGCATGCTTTATTTCTAAATCAGTGATTTCTGAACACGACTTGGAGAACTTTTACACTGCAGGCCCCTATGTGATGCTTATCTGATTTTTTTACTGTCTGGATGGCACAAATCAGATTTTTTTTTAAATCAAACACAGGCCACATTCATATGTCTTCATAAGTCTGGCATATATCTGATGATTCTCAAAGCAACCTCAATCTGAATGGTCATTTTTACGTTACTGAAATGAAAAACATGCCACAGATCTCAGGTGAAGGAGGCAGGACATGACGAGATCCAATGTTAACAATGGAAGAAACATTTGTGGATGAATTCTCTGTCAGTGAAGCCCCTCAGTGCACAATCCCACCACTCCTGGCTCAGACTCCACATCCACTCATTACTCTGAACAGAGGTGGTAACCGCTGCTCCACAAAGACACATCATGATTACTGTCTGCTCTTTTTTCTCTATCTTCTTCTTCTCTTTATCACTTTGTCATAAACTTTTTGGCTCTGATTGCACATAAGCTTCAAAACTGACACAAGCTGAAAGGTGTAGCATCCATACTTTAGCCAAAAAGGTATGTTCGTTTTGTTTTTTATAATGGCATAACTTCAAGTTTAAATTTTGGTGGTGATCCAGTTAACTCCCGTCAGCAAACGAACAATCATTTTTGCTTCATTCCTGTCCTGACTAATAATGATATCAACATGATCCTGAGTGCTAGGTTTGGGTTTTCATTCTGGTTACTTCTGCAGAAAAAACACGCTGCATGCAATGTCACATCATCTTCTGCACATGCAGGTCACTTCAAGGCCGTATAGGGTCAATACTGAAGCCTGATGGCAGCCACATTTGATTTATAATGTCAACAACCATGCCAAAGAAGTAGATTTCAACAAAAAAGTCTTATTGAGCATTAAATCATGTGGAGTAAAAGAGCAAAATCTGATCTAGAGCAGAGATAACATGTATCTTTCTTATTTTTTTGAACTTTTATCAAGTCATTGCTTAGTAGACAGCCAAGACATGATGTAAATGTTCAAACATTGCAGGACATTGGACCTTTAATGGGTAAACTTCAGACCTTTATCTGACTGAAGGGATGTGTTCATATTGACAGCCATATGGGAAATTAAAGGTGCTATGAGGAGAATCTATTTGCGGCAATATTAAGACTCCGGTACCCTTGAACACATGCGGCAACTGTCGTAATGCTACGTTCCAGTAACCTCGGAACTGGCAGTGACATCGCCGACTTATCTGCGTTCCAGATGAAGTCAGAAAAAAACGTGCCGATCTACCAGGCTATTGTTAGCTGCTGTTAGCACACCCTGCGTAGTTGTTCACAAATATCATCAGAATGTGATTATCACTATGGCAGCATTTTTGTAAATATAAGTCTAACAACACTATGTATACAGCTGACCTAGAGCGACACACCCCAGTCAGAAGTTCAAATAAATTGATTATTACAGGAGCTAAATAACTGTTCACACTGGGGGCATCCATCTCTGATTGTCAACTCGGGGGTGGCGAGGTTTCACCGAGTTCCCAGTAGGGAATTCAGACTTTGGGGGACATTCCAGTTGCAGTTTCCTACTCAGAACTTGGAAATTTCTACGTCTGAATACAACTGGAACGCACCATTTTGGTGACGTGACCCAAGCCAAAGCATGCGTTTGTTGTTTTCTTGTTAATGAATGCAGCTTGGACCTTCCTCAGAACTATGCATTGCTTTACAACTTCTTTTTTCAACAACTTACAGGATGCAAAGCGACGAGGTAATGTATCTCTTTCTAGTTAAGTAGTTTTTGATGTGTGACAACAAGCAATTTTTGGAAAACTTAGAATCAGAGTTTTGTAGCCGGCTGTATATCGCTACTTACAGCCCGGTGCTATAAGACGTGTCCGAATAATATCAATTTGCTCTAGTTTTAATTGCCTTGTTCCCGAAGTTGAGTATCCAGGCCAGTCCAGCCTTGTTTGACTCGACTGCAAAGCTAAGGAATAGCATTTATAGATAAACTATTTTGATGCGATAAAACTCATCTTAAAGCGTCTATTACGATCAGGCATATATCTAAAAGTGAGACTTATTTGTTATTACTGAGAAACTCCTCACAGTCCCTTTTAGTTAAGTTTTTTTTATCTTAAAAGTTCATGACTGGCACAGCTCTAGACTTTAAAGTTAATGTGTCCTTGTGTTCAGAAATCATTGCAACAGTCCAACAAAGAAGCATAGATGTATCCAACACAGCAAAAAAAAAAAAAAATAGTTAGGGTCTTGGCAGCAGAATGTTTTTTTTTTTTTTTTACTGAAGCAGAAGAAAAAAAAAGCCAGACAAAAGCCTTTGTCTTTTTTGGTTTTCTTTCTGTCAATTGCACAAAACGTTTTACATGCATTTGTTCTGAGGAAATTAAAACAGAATGAATAATCACTTGACATCAATAGGGTGAGCTCTGTTTTCATCAAATAAAGATAATAAAAACAAATCCTCCTGTTGGAGTTTATTTACAAAAATAAAGTCATTTGGAGATCTCAGGAGGATTTTTCGCCTTGAGAGCAGCTGCAAGGCCTCTGCTTAAGACTGAAAATTACTGCTAATTTGACTAAACCTATCATTTTTTGTGTAAATGTTGGTACAAAATAATTGCTGATTATCCTAATTGAACATGCAGACTGAACAATTGAATTCCTAGAGGAAAAAAAAGCATGAAATTAAGTGTTTATTGCTCTGGTTTTGTTTGTCTCAAAACTTTTTTCTTTAATATTCTGGAGTATTTGGCACAATTGGTTGCACTCTTTACAACAATTCTTCCGATAGGGTCAGCCTTTTTATCAAATAAAGAAAAGAAAATAGGAAATGCAGGAAATTGACTATTTTGCCAAGCTTTTAATGACAAATGCATCATTCAGAGCTCCTGAGGAGTTTAAGAGTATAGCTACAAGGCCCCAGTGCTTGAGATTGTGAGAACAGAAATAACCAAGATTTTGAGTCGCATCTGACATGATCCTCGTTTCTGTTAAACATTCATTCAGCTGAATAATTTATCTTTATGGTTGTGATAATCAATAGTTATTTTTAAGTGTTGTTTTTACTCTAGTGTTGGGATGGGAAGTAAAAGAAATAGGACATGTCAAATTAGTTACACTGTCTGACAATAATACATAGGGCCCTAGTTTCCTGGCACAGTGCAGTTAGGCTCAGGGCGGCAGAGCCTGGCACAACTCGCGCAGTGGTAATTTCGTCTGGCGCACCACTGTGCACAGCCAATTTGGCAATTTGTATACTGGCTGCGCCGAGGTGGGTGTGGCAGTGCACCAAAAGGAGATTGTTGACAGATTCAGGTGGGCGCTGTGATAATTTCGTGCCAAAAAACTGGGCAGAAGGAACGCTGAAAGCTCGCCTGCTCCAACCTGGTCTATTCTTGGCGCAGCCGAAGCGCACCTACCGCAGTGGTACTTTAGCTGACAGCTCACAGGCACCAAACCCTCAGAGGCAGGTCTCCAGGGTGTCACTCACATTTCAATGCAATAAACAATCACAGCAACCACTATTTAATGAAGTCTTCTCAACAAGCATATACATATGTATTTAATTAATTGTGCCGTCACATGTGATGTCAGATCATGTCAGATCAAAGATATTTGTCACAATGGAAACTCGACCTGACAACAGCTCGAAGTGTGATGCAAACTAACAAGTTAACATCTCTCAAGCCAACCACAGTGTCATCATAGTTAATAGTTTTAATAATAATAATTCAAAAGAAGAGAGAAAAAATTTAGAGAAAAAGAGACAAAAGAGGGAGACGCTCGCTAAATAAATGTCACTTTACCTGTGATTGCCCATATTTCTGTTTTATATCTTTATTCTTACATTATTGTAAGAAGGATGAGGAGGAGATACCAGGAGAGGATATATCACCAAAGGTTCTGCTATTTGGTGATGACCAACCAGGAATGCAGGTGGATCACAAGCATGATAAATTGATTAGCCTGCTGCTGTGTTTCAATGTATCTGTCAATTATGTACTCCTATTCTTGATACAGGAACAGATTAGTCAGATCAGTCGCTGATCCTTGCCCGTAGCGCATTTAAAGGCAATGAGAGGCATTCATTTGATTGGTGATTAGACTTGGCTTTGTTTAACTTTCCCACGCCTTGTCGTCTCCATCTCTGCCACCTGCACTAGGGAGAGGGACGGAGGCATGAGTGCACCAGCTCACTGCGCCAGACTGCACTGTGCACAAAAATTGCTAATGCCCAGGAAACACCCTGTCGGCACAGTGCAAGGCAGGTGCGCTGCGCCTGCACCTGGTCTATGAAATTAGAGCCCATAGTGTTATGCAAAGAATTAACCATCTCAAATAATAAATGTACCTTTGGTTCGCACCATAATTGTAACTTTATGAATCTCAAAATTGTTTATTTATTACCAATTCTGACCTTCAACCCTGGTCAAAGGCCTTGTCTACACTCTAATGTCAAGTAGTCAGTATCGCTGCTGTGAACAGCCGCATGCTACCATACTACTTCAGTATTACCACATGGCAGAAGAAGAGCTGAGTAGTTACACTTAGGCACTCAGGCATGTACATGCTAGCCGTCAAGGAAGATTTCATATCAGTGGTGCGAGCAATGCTAATGTTACTCACTTAGATAACCAACACCAACTTGTTCACAAGCTGAATCCATGATGCCCATGTTTTAGTTTTAGTTTTTTTTTTAATAAATCACAATTTGATCTTGCGGCTTTGGTTTGATCTTGTCTTGAGTCCCATTTTCCCTGTGTCTTCCCCCACTCTACACCTGTTTCTAAATCCATCGTCTGTCTCCCTTCCATCAATAAAGGTAAAAAAAACTCAGAAAATATCTTTGAAGAAGTTTACTATTATTAAATATCATACAAAACATAATTACAATAGTGCCTTTTTGCAGAAGTATTATTTTCTTCTAGACCATCAGTTTCGGGTGATGTCTTATACTGTCCTTTAAGCTAGTTTCAAAGTTTCAAAGTATTTCAAATAAAAAAAAATTGTGTAAACAATAAATGATAAATATTGTTTTAGCTGTTTCTTCAGTAAGAGTCACCCGATGAATTCAATTCAACCATATATGAACACACAAGCACTGACCCATTACTTAACTTCTTGAGAGTATTTTTTTCAGTTGTGATGAGACTCTGGAGGTAAAATACAGCACTTTGAAATTGTCCTTAATCGTGTATTCAACCCACTTTGTTTTTTGTCTAACTTTTACATTAGTGCACCTTACTGGTACTCTGAGTTACTCTCCTTAAAGGTGCAGTGCTGCTAGAAGCCTTTTCAACCACTTCACTGACTGTTTTAAAGAACCTGATACAACCCTGTTAAAAAAAAATACTGAAATATCTCTTTAAATGTCATGTCAGTGTCTCTGGCATCAATGTTAACTTCCAGACTTATGCTCAGTCTCTATAGTATAGCCAAAGCAGCGTTCTCCTTAGTTCATGGTGAGGGCAGGTACAGCAATGAAGGAGCAGCATCTGTGATAGAGCAGTATTAAAATCATGAAACTGCCTCAGATTTCATGTTTATTAAAAGCTGGAAGCCAGGCTAAGACATTTGCTAAGCTCCATTGTTTGGCACATTGAAACAGTTGTTTTTTTTTCTCACTTAGTGTAGCTGAAGAACAATGACTTGGTTTCAGATATTAACACAGCCTTAACATCCATCTCTGCAGTGATCTATCCATTCACTTGCCTATCCTTGTCCATCTAGCTGGGGGCTATGGAAGCCTAATTGTTTACCAAAGGGTTGCGGCTCATTTGCTCCTGGAGATTGGGCCTAATTAACACTAACTTGTCTGAACACCGAGTAGCGCTGTCCACTCCACTTTAATCTAATCTGTACTCTTTCAAAAAATAATGAGATCATTTACACCTCATTAACGAGCAATGTAATGTCTGGGAATTAATCATAATGATTGCTTATCATTTCACTTTGCAATATTATCTCCTCTAATGAAACTGTTCACACAACTGCCAAGAGGGCCTTAATTGGTCGTGTGAAATCACAGAGCACCCGGCAGCTTGCAGCGACGTGTGTGAAGTTCTAATTTGCATGGATGGGGTGGGCTGGGGTGGGGGGGAATTGGGGGATAGGGTGAACAAGGGTATCACTTAGGAACACACATGGCGACTCATGTATATACACAGTAAGGTGCTTATTATTATTACAGGTGAAGTTCAGAAAATAATGTATTTCAGAGGTTGTATTATCCGACATTCAGGGATGCTCAGTGTCTAGAGGAGATAGTGTGCAGCTATGAGACTCCTGTACAAAGTGACAAGCAGAATTGTGGGGTTAACACCATGGAATATGTTTTGTAAACTGGTGATGGAAAGGCTTTTTTGTATTTCTGAGGCACTGCTGAAGTGTTGTTATTGTTTGTTTGATTTATTATCAGGCTTTAGGGACATACAGAAGCAGCAGCATCCACATTGAAAAATAAAGCCAATACTTAAAGCGTACAACAGTTCGTTTCTGCAGAAGCACTAAAAATCACACATTTCATGTTTAGGAGCTGATTTTTGAAGAAAAAGTGAAGTCCACAGAAGACAATCGTAGGAGATTTCATTGTTTTCTTCTACCACAAAAACATCTGGAATTGCCTCACTTGTGCGTTTTAAAATATTCATGTGTTTTAAAGATGTTGGTTGCTAACAAAGTGCTTACAAGGACTGCAAAGTTTGTTGGGACCATAAAGGTCATGGTTTTCCAACATCATAAAAAAAACATGTTGCACATATAACTGGCACAGACATGGTACATAACCTGATTGGCAATGGGTTACACAAGTGCTTAAGATTCAATAAAGCCTAGTTTGAGATTAAGTTCTTGCATTTGAGATGAGCTTAAATTCAACTAAATAGTTTGGTTTGAGCTGTGTTATCAGCTGAGATAAATTAAATTTGGTATCTCCTAGCAGGCTGTCTTTTTTCCCTAATGCTAAACACTGTCATTATCAGTGTCTTTTAAAATGTAAGTATTCATTCAGACACTGTACTACACACACAACACAACATTTAGCTGAAAATTGCCCAAAAAAACAAGAGATCCCAGGAGGAAAAACTATTGCAGTATTATTTTTTTCCATTATTGTTTTGACCTAATTGACAGAAAAATCAACTAATCAATTTCTGAATGTCCTTTCAAAAATTCTGCCATCTTTTAACACTTTTTATGGACCACTGTCTGATCATGACACTTTTTAATCAAGTATAAAGTACAATTACATTTATTGTCCTTTATGGTAACAAAAGAGTGACTTAAACTTTTTGATTTTTCTATTTTAAATAAAATTAAATGGTTTCCTTTTATGTCATTTGGCCCTTCTTTTGGCATAAGCTTCATCCCAGTACTGGATGTGATTACTCAAGTGCCATAGCATCCAGACTGATCCCAGCTTTGTCCCACCATGTGAAGCCAAAGACACGAAACATGCCCATCCAATATTCTGGTTTTCATATTGTAAACTCCTTAGCTTACTGTATATCCATGCAACTGGTCATCCTCAGCATTCCTGAGACTAAACAATGCTAATAACTGTTAATATATACCAACTCTCCCACCCCCGAGTGTGGACCACCTAAAGAGGCCATGCTTGACTAGCAGGTGGAGAGCGCTGAGGCTGCTCGGGGCCCCGGCTCCTCTGGCTTAGGGGGGCTTAGGTGCGGATGTCATTTGCTCTTTCTCCCTGGTCAGAGTGGCTAGCTGCTAATTGTGGCCCCTGGTCTGTGAGTTGAGCTTGTGTATCTGAGGAGAAAAGGCTTGCCCAAATTGAAATCTGAGTAGCGTGTCTGAGAGTCGGGCTGACTTCCACTCCATCGTGGCTCCGGGTTTTAAGACACAGTCATAATTCCTCAGGAGCTAATTTCATCATCCAGAGAAACATTATTTCGTCTGTTGGCTGCAGCAGACTCTATCATCCTCTCCTCTTATTTATTCCATTTCCCTGTTCACTGGATCTTTCTAGCTGTTGGCCAAGACCACAAATAGTGAGTCAAAGTCCAAGACTAAAAGTTTGCATTAAATCAGGGCCAAGAATGAAAGTCTTATCCAAAGTCCAAATGGGCACTTTGGAGATTTCCTAACATCTATGCTTAACAATTACGTCCTTAAAGGGACTGTGAGGATTTTCTAAGTAATTACAAAAAAGTCTCACTTTTAGATATATGCCTGATCAAAATACACACTTTAAGATGAGTTTTATAGCATCAAAATAGGTTATCTATAAATGCTATTCCTTAGCTTCGCGGTCAGGTCAGACAGGGCTGGACTGGCCTGGATACTCAACTTCGGAAACAGGACAATTAAAGCTAGAGCAAATTTATATTCGGACACGTCTTAGAGCACCGAGCTGTAAGTAGCCATACATAGCCGGCTACAAAACTAAGATAATAAGTTTTTCAAAAATTGCTTGTTGTCACACATCAAAAACTACTGCTACGTAACTAGAAAGAGAAATTACCTTGTCGCTTTGCATCCTGTAAATTGTTGAAAAAAGAAGCTGTAAAGCAATGCATAGTTCTGAGGAAGGTCCGAGCTGGATGCTTTATTAGCGTCACAACAAACACGTTTTGGCTTGGGTCACGTCATATGGTGCGTTCCAGTTGTAGTCGGAAGTAGAAATTTCCAAGTTCTGAGTAGGAAACTGCAACTGGAACATTCCCCGAAGTCTGAATTTCCCATTGGGAACTCGGTGAAGCCTCGCCACCCCCGAGTTGACAAATGAAGATGGATGCCCCTGGTGTGAACAGTTATTTAACTCCTGTAGTAATCAATGTGTTTGCACTTCTGACTGGGGCGTGTCGCTCTAGATCAGCTGTACACATCGTATTGTTAGTCTTGTATTTACAAAAATGCTGCCATAGTGATAATCACATTCTTCATGTGATATTTGTGAACAACAACACAGGGCGTGCTAACAACAGCTAACAATAGCCTGGTAGATTGGCATGTTTTTCTCCGACTTCAACTGGAACGCTGATAAGTCAGAGATGATGTCACTCCCAGTTCCGAGGTTACTGGAACGCAGCATTATGGCAGTCGCCGCGCGTGCTCATGGGTACCAGAGTCTTTATGTTGCCGGTAACAGATTCTCCTCATAGCACCTTTCAGTTCAATATCCAGCAATTTGTATGGATGCTTAAAGCCCATAGAAGTAATCAGTATTTACATTTCAATATGTTGTAGGTTTGAAAAGTACTTGGATTTCTAATAATGGGTCTAAATGTGCTTAAAACTGTCTGGGAAATTATTTATACATAATATGGAGTTTCATGGAGTAAATGATTAGAATTCTTTAAGTTGTGTGAATATTAAAGTAACAGTCAGGCTTTATTAAATAGTTACCAGCAAGTGAGAACTTCTTGTGCTCTGTGTGTTGTTTTCATGACACCAGCAAGTCAGGTCTTCAGAACTAAGTCACTCCAGCTATGAGCTAATGAATTCAATATAGTCATGGAAGAAAAGAGCAAATAGGTTCTTTAAGTTGTTGTACTATCAACAACTTGAATTGAAATCATAAATCTGAGTTTGTGTCTCCAGAAGATGCACAGCACATTTCCATATGTGTGTGCAAATGGCAAATATTTTAACTGCCAAAGTTAAGTAAAAGTCTCAATTTATGCAAAAACGTATCCATGTATTGTCTTCAACTCCCCACCACCACCATTTACACTAGCAAAATCTCTTTGCCTGCTGCTTGCTCCACCTTTCAGAAAAAACTTGAAGACCTCTTTAAATTTTTTCCCTGCTGATCACATTAGGAGACGTGCCACCTCCCAGAGATTGGAGACAGTTCCTAAGCCAGGTGTTTGTACAGATCACAGGTGATTCCAGTGGTGCACACATGTCTAGGTATGACTAAAAACATTAAAGCTTAGTCCTAAAACCAAAGCCACATTCACTTCATGGTAGAAGTGTGGTCATGAACAGCTTATGAGGATTTATATTACAATTGTCTGTATTATGAAGAAGTTAAAGTTTAGTTCGCAGATCCATTATCTGCTATGATTTTATGATTTTTAAACATGAAACTCAAACTTTAAATTTCATGAAAATTGTTTAAAAAAATGTGACCTTATTGAAGTCGTAAGTTACTTCTGATATCAAGGGTTTTTTTGTTTGTTTTTTTATACTTTTGGAAGAAATGTGTCCCTTGTTACAGTTCTTGAGAAACTTTGCCAACAGTGCTGTGAGGTGATCTTAGAACAAACTCATATTACATTGTTACATTGCAAGTAACGTAAGCATATGATGAGGTTGAAGGTGCTTATACATAACCAACATCAATGCTTATTTCCACTTTAACTGTACAGTTGGTCTAGTCCATCAAATCAGATTGCATAACTTAAAGTTTAATTTGATGTGCAAAAGAGACATTTTATTTGGGGACATTAGCTGAAATTAGCTGTCACAATGAGACGGCTAATGTCAGATGATGCTGCCTACATCTTACATTGGTAAAATGATATTGAGTCCATATGTTGCCACAGAATCATATTTGATTGTGATCACTTCTTGAGTCCACAGTTGTTTGACTTGCTGGCTGATTCAACTGTTTTCTCAGTCTTTCTTAGAAACTGCTTGAGCTCCAGTCGCTCTCAGGAAGTGCTAAATGCTATCTCACTTCCACATTTTGGACACATCTTGCGCCACTCTCTGGGTGATGCTGTAGTCTGGGCTTTCTACCATGAGCCTGCTGGCCTAGAAGAATAAACCATTGCAAGATGCTACTGGTGCTGTAAAGAGGAAGGGAGGGATAAATCTCTGTGCTGCAACTTTCTGTCTTGACCATAGAAGTACTCTGTCACATGACGGAGACAAATGTTGAAGTGTAAATAAAAATCAGAATACAATATGAATTTCTAAAACTGTTTTGCAAGTTTGTGGTGATTTTGAGCTGTCTTCATACACTATCGGTGCTGTAATATATTTAAGCTAGTCAAATGGTTGTGCGCTGTTAATCATTTTACATGGAAAGACGAATAGCAACACAATATTTTCTCAAAATAAGTGAAAGTTTCCAAAGAGGTCGAGATCTGAAAAACTGGTTAATAGACTGCTAAAGTATCAAAAACCTGAGTAACATGGACAAATGTGCTTTCAAAAGTCCCAAAAGATCAAGACAGGTCTACAAAGCCACGAGAGTCGTGGCACTGGCGTAGAGTCTAGCAGCTTTTATCAATCTCTTTTCTCACTTTCAGTCCTACCATTATCTCTGCCTGTCTTCCTTCCTGCTCCTCAATGTTAAAGCTGTCAGCTCCTCCTCAGCTTAATAAAGTCTCTGGTTAACATTCACTGTATGGCGGAGTCAAACACGTGTGCTGCCATAACCACGTGCTGATATGATTTATTCTCTCCCCAAGGACCCCTCTAATGAACAGAGATGTATGCTCAGCAGCCCCGTACATGTAACCTCTGTGTGCTCGGAGGACGGCAGCGCTGTAATATGATAAGTGCCTTGTCGATAGGCTGTATGATATGCTAATCATACTAAAACACGGTGCCTCAGGCTCCCTCCTTGTTTATTTATGAAGGCTTGACCTGAGGGAAAGCAATAATCGGCTTTTCTCTGAACTCTCTAACCCTGGGAGCCAAGGGAACCGCCAATCACACACATCTGAGTCCTATAATTCCCCCACCTCGATCCCTCTGTTCTACCTCAACCCGCGCTGAAATGGCAGATTTATGCAAACAGCTCTGTGTGTGCATTTTCCAGCCCGCATTTGTCCGGGGCACATGTCAAGCGCTCAAATCATTAAACTAATTATTAATTGGGACTGACGTAAACAAGTTGTCAGCAGCCTGCCAACTTGACTGTGTTTTCAGCTCAGCAAACATAACACATCCACCTGATGTAGTGCACATATTACAAACCCATCATTTGGACATTAAAATGTATTCCTCCAATGAGAATCCAATGCGGGAAAGGACCTCATTAGTAGCAATAATGTAGCAGTAATAATGATGCACTTTTTTAAGTCCTAATGAGTAAGTAGGCAAAAACAAGCATTCACATTTGCATTGATCTTATGCATCACGAGGACCTGTATTTAGCCCTGGAAAGCTTTGATTTTTAATATAGTATGCACGCTGTAATGTGTTTTTGTATTAGGCCACTGTATTGTTAGCCATCAACACTAATCAGATACACACAAGTACAGCACAGCAATCCAACAATGTTGCTTTCTCTCCCTAGTTTTTTCAAAATGACTTCACACAGAGCTGGCTGCAAGCTTGATTCAAGCAAGGATTTGTCTTCCATTCACAGATCACAAATGTGATTTTTAGGTCAGTAGATGACTCAAATTTGCATAAAGATGCTTGTTTGTCTCTATATGTTAGTTTGAGATTAAGTGGCTACCGGTCCAAAGTGGAGCTGGACTTGGCCCCAGCCCCTGCCAACCTGAATGGAATAAAGATGATGTGAGGATGCTCACAGTGGTCAGGTTTGTATTTGTCATAGCAGTATGTTTGCTTACATGGTCTTAGGTGTCCCAGTTTTAATTGAGATTCATATATCTTGGTTAATTTAGGGTGTGTAAATATAATATCCCAGTTTCATGAGCCAGAATAAGACCTGATTCAGATGTTTAAAAACATAAATTACAACAGAATTAAAATGACAGGATTTTACATGGGAGAAAAGCAAGATGAATATAATAAACATGCCAAATATAAAATACGAATGTCATGGCAGCAAAAGCAAAACCTCACCAACCTAGAAATTCTTAACCCTTTAGGGCCCAAGACCGTAGATTATAGCCAGAAAATTCTAATTTTTTTTGGGGAGCTGAAATGTTTGTTTCACTTTCTGCTAAAATCCATAAAAATCAAAATGTCCATAAAATTCAATATATAGATTTTTTGTATCTCATTTGATACATTAGGTGTTTTTGGCAACTGATAATCCATTTTAAGGACATTTTTGTCATTTATTTGATTGTATTCAGATGTTTTTTTTTTATTTGTTGATCATATTGAGTAGATAGAGGTATTATAAAAGTATGTCAAATACGATACAATGGTGGCTTTATAGGGTTAAATAAACTGCCATCACAAGTTTTCAGGTGGCATGGGAGTCTTACTGCTGGTATATTATACATCAAGATTGACAAGCTTCATACCCCATCCAGTTATGGTGGTAGTTTGCTATGGAGATAAAAGTTAGCTAAAAAGTTTGTCTTTAATGTTGGCTCATCCAAACTTTTGTTGCGGTTACTTTCAATGACATGCGTCATTTGAATCAGCTAAATAATAGGTGCAAGTCCTTCAAATTTCAAATGACGCCTCATTTGGATGATTTGTTGTTGCTGAATTTATTGATCCAAAACCACTAAAGAAGAAAATTAAAATAAAATCTCTCTAACACAGAAGCCCACCTTGGATGTTCTGTAAAAGAGCTGGCTCTCATTGAGTGCTGCTAGCCAATTAGCTCAGGGCTAACCATGACACACATTTGTACGTGTACTTTAAATGGTTGATGGGTTTGTACTTCAGTATGAATTTTTTTAATTGTATATTTAAAATATATCTTTTCTAACGTTACATAAATATCATTAAGTGCCACTGATAATTTCCACAGAAGCAGCGTAATGTGCTAAAATTCTGACCATTTCACTTTAATACAATTTTGAAGTAGTTTTCAACGAGCTAATTTAGAGGGAAAGTCTGCTCAAAAGACATGGTTTCACAAGATCCTCATATTTGAACTTTGGTACAAGCTTTATTTCTCTACATATTTTCAGCGGATTAAAACACTCACATGAATCTGAACAGCTTATACAGAAGTCTAACAATAATCACACAGTTGCTGTAGGCCTGTGACATGAGTCCACATGCATAGTCAGTACTTTAGTAAATCATCTAGCTCCTGTAACATTTAATAAGATGTTAAGATTTGCTTACATGAATTATGACCTGTTGGTTAGGGACATGTTTTTTGGGGTGGATAAAGAGTTCTAAAAGGGGATATTTCCAGTTAAAAGTCTAGATTATTGACAGTTCTCTAAATATCCCCTTTCTGATGTATTTTGTATTGTATGGATAGCTGAAGGACTGTGGACAGAAATGGAAAGGAAGGCATGTGGGAAATGAGCAGCAGGTTGGAGTCAAAATGCGTCTAAGAGCCTCAATGGTTGTTCGTGCATGGACATCTGCTTACCCTCAAGACCCACTTTTAATGACAGTAATAGACTTCTAGTTGCTGACATAGGCCACTGTTGACTGACATGAGCCTTTTAAAACTAAAATTAAAGTCACGGAAGCCAAATGCATCACAGAAAAATCAAACACTTTGAATGCCCGATTTGATAAAAGAAGACCTCTTTGAGCACCAAATATTTGTTTTAGTGCCAGAACTGTGTCTTTTAATTCTGGCAATGCCAATGTTTCATCAAAAGGATTTTACTTTGGAGCCAAATCCAGGTTTTAGGTGCTCTTTTTAAATCTTAATCAATTGAAAATAAGTGTATAAATGTGTGCTAACTCAGGCCTGGCTCTGTACATAGAAAATCCAGGGCGTTCATGTCAGGGTTTGAGCTTGACGCAAGTGTTCACTTCAAGCCTCCTATCTTCACTGAGGTACAGAAAAGGCAGTGTAACTTAAATCGTCTTTGATTGGGTTTCTTGGTTAGTTTGTCAGAAAGTGTTGTGCTACATGTTCAGGTAAAAATTGATACAATTAAACAAAATTGTTTAATTTTGTTTAGGCCTAAATGTTGGAAAATAATTTGGTAACACTTTCTATGAAGCCCACATTTATAATGCATTATAACGGTATCCGTAATGCATTATAATGTATTCAGAATGCCTCATAACTACACTTATAAGCAAACATAATGCTTCATGATGCTTTCTATCAAAGGTCATAAAAAATTACAATGTCATTTATAATGAATTATAATGACTTGTTCCATGAGGGCATTCATCACGCTTCATAACTACACTCATAATGCATTATGATGCACTATATCAACAGTCATAAAGCATTATGATATCACTTATAATGAACAATAGAGCTAGTCATTATAATTCATTATGGGTGATATCATGCTGTTTTATGACTGTTGATATAGTGCATCATAAAGCATTATGAGTGTAGTTTTGAAGCATTATGGATGCCGTTAAAATGCATTATAAATGAGGGCTTCATAGAAAGTGTTACCAATAATTTAAAAAAACTGCATTCAGTTTGGTGATTTTCCGAAAATTTTCGCAAGCAGTAAATAAATGCAGTCATTCTTTTGTGAAGCTGCAATAATCTTGTTCCAGTCTGTAGCTACCATCTTTTGCTGTGGTTATACATTTGGCTATTGCCCCTTTTTTTAGCAAAATATAAATGAATAACCACAAACATGAGGTCATAGGCAGTTATTTATAATTATTATAGAGGTTTTTGTTATAGTAGTTGCTCTTGACTAACCTTAACTACCGCACACATAGAAAATAAATCATTAAGCTTTTACAGCCATTATTTATGTATCCATTTGACCTCATGTACAGTTTAATTCAAAACTGATTCTGAAACATGCAAGGCAGCATTAATGATTAAGCACCATTTATACATATAGCAAATCACAGCGCTGTACAGACACATAATGACATTAAGAGCATGTAAGACATAAAATGACCAAAGGCAGGATGACAAAATGAACAATACTGAAGAATTGGAAGGTTAAAGGAGAACAGAATAGGCTCATTCTACAGAAACATGCAATTTTCTCTCCCTAGCCTTAAGAGATATATTACTCCTGAGGAAAACAGTTTGTGTTAGTTTTTTTAAAGTATTTTATTTAACAAAAAATATATCAGCTATCAAACTATTTGGAGCCATCAGCTTGGTAATATTTGCTTTTTAATCAATTATTTAGAACCCCAACCACAACAAAAGTGCTCGTCCCCACAGTCATTGATGGAGAGAAAGTGCTGTGTTTTGAGTTTGAAAATATGTTTTTCTAAAAATAAAAAAAGAACAAAAATGTATTTAACTATCAAATATATGATATAAATTACATTTTAAAACAAAATGCCAAATAAGTATTATAAAATATGTTTAAAAGTAGTCGTCCCCTGCGGTCATGTCACTGGTGTTACCATGTGACAAAAGTCTTTTATTTTGGAAAAAGAAATCACTCTGATGACATCACTTGACTTCCTTTGACCTCTTTCTTGAAGATCTATGAAGAAGGACCCTGGTAAGAACATTGTCCTTTTCAGTTTTCGGAAATATTTACATTTATATATGAAGCTTTTAGTTGACGTCACTGGTGTAACCAACTTTATTGGCAGGGAATTGCAAAAAAACAAATAAAAATGTATTTAGAAGACATAATTTAGTGAATAGATCAAGATTAGTAACATGCTGTGTCATGATCTGCAGCAGCCATTTTGTTAAAAGGCATTTTTTTGTGAAACTGTCACTGGTGTTACCTTCTTTATGGGTAACATTAAGGAACACCAGTGACAATCAGATGTGTTGATACACTTTATTAAATGGTGTGTTGTGATAAATGTCCAAAAAATCATTAAGTTTTCATTTGTGTATTCATAAAGTCAATGACATATGTAACAATGTAGTTGAAGTTTAAATGTTAAAGAAATAAAACAAAAGACATCTTGCCATCCCAAAAATCCACCTTTCTGTAGAATGACCCAACACAGAAAATACATCTATTTAATTCAGAGAACAGGGGAAAAGGATGGAGCAGAATTTATGAGAAGACAGCTGTAAATTAAATGTTTCGGACATGTTTATTTAATACTTCACAGAGAGTCTCAGGTTCTCTGGTGGTTTGTTACACAGGTGAGAGCATAGAAACTCAAATCTACCTCATCCGCTTTAGGCCTGACCCTGGAAACAGTAGGTAACCCTAAACCCTAAAAGCTCTGATGGGCATATAGGCCCATGACCATTTCGAGCTTTAGAAAGCAGGACCAATGCGGTACCATCTCCAAAATCATATCTCCTCCAATCACACTACATTACAACAACCTCAGCTCCTCTTTTTGGGCCACCACTGTGCTTTTCTACCACTGTATCTCACAAAGGCTTATGGCAGGGTAGCATTTTAGTAATTATATAATGAACTTTTTTATTTTATAAATAACTTTTTCTTTAATTTTAATCCTTGAGTTGCACATTTCCTACTGTATAGAGCAGAATTATTTCATACAGTTCCAGTCTAATAATATTTGTATTTTTTAAGAGGCCAATGTGTCTGTGGGTGGGGCGTATACTGAGCTCAGGCCTTGCATCTGTGAGCTAACAAACAAAGGTTTGTTTGTGCTTCCATCACTCCTGCTCATGAAAGCAGACACTTACTTGAGGAAAAAAAAACCTTCTCTCTCTTTTTTCAGGGAAACACACTAAACCAACATCCTGGGTATAAATTTGCAAAATGCAATACAGGCCTGATTGTGTGTGGAGTGGATGTGGGGTGCATACGAATAGACCGGGTTACCCCGTCCCTCTCCTCCTTTAAATAGTCCTGCTCATTCCCTCCACCTCCTCCGACCCCTCTCACTGTTCTCATGCTGCACAGGAAGTCTTGTAAAAAAAAAAAAAAAAAGGCTCTGTACTTTTATTGTTTTTGAGTTCTCAGTTCAGAGCCCTCTTTGTTTTAATCCAGTGGTGACTGAGTACATTTCAAGGAGTTTTAAGCATTGATGTGTATCAGGAGGAATTTTCATCTAAGCTGTGACCTTAAAGAGAAGCAGGAGAAAAAAGTATTGAGAGGAGGGAGGTTCATTATTCTAAATGAAGAGTTAGGAGGGAAAAAAAAGTTTTAATGTCTGAAGCAATGTCATGTCAATAATTAAGTTTAAATTCAAGGATAATGTTTTAAAAAAGACTTCTACACAGCATTTGATTTTATTCCAAGAAATACATTTAATATATATTTGCAGCAGCAGTATTTTGACTTAATTCCCATTATTTGTTTTAAATCACTTATTTTTCGAATGACATTTTTTTCCCTCAACTTTGTTTTACAATGTCGACTGCATTTTATTTTTTTCCATCTCTCATCTCTGTGTTGAGTTGTGTGACAGTATTGAGATTGTATTTGGGATATTTAAGACTTAATTGTTATTTAAATGAGTACTCATTTTGTTTTAATCTGAATTTTAGCTGGTATGAGTTTTGTATGCTGGTTGCTTTTTTATGAAAATGCTTGATTTTTGTTTAGTTACACTGGTTTTAGTTTTCATTTCATTTCATTTCTTTTATTTATTATGTTGTGATTCACATTTACCAAAAACTCCATCAGCTCAAATGTTTTCATGTTAAGTTTTTGCCTTATGGAGGTATAGAATATATAATCTCTGTCTGTTTAGGAGACCCAATGATGGTATGATGGGTCACCCTTAAAAAACAAACAAAAAAAAACTTAGTTTTTCATACTTTTTATTTTTTGAAAATGTTACTTTATTTCATTGTGTTCAGTATTACCACTGAACACATGACATGCTACATACTTTTATTGATAATAACTGAAAATCATTTTTCTATTCTTCTATGTAACAAGTCTCCCATGTTCTGTATATCCCTGTCATCTTTTAACTGTTTTTTATCTGAGAGCTAAGTTTTCTCAGAATTACATTTCCAGATTACCTTTTCTTTCTCTTATTTCTTCCATTCACATGAATGTGTACATAATGGGTCTGAAGAGTGTGAACTATCATTTAAAGATGGGATTCCATAAAACCACAGATTGAAAAAACATTCCAGCGGGAATCAAGAATACAGAAAATCAACCAGCAGGCTGATTAAGGACTGTTCAATATTTTAATCTCTTTATATGCTGGCCTCATGTTAACCTCTGCGCTTATGTTTTTACCATATGATTTATCCATTTGTCACTTTTGTCTGTTAGCAAGTTGACTCAAACAACTAAGAATTGATTTCACTTATATTTCCAGGGTTCAAGGTAAAAGGAGGTAGTGCTAAGATTTTGGTGGTGTTCCAAATCCAGATGTGGATCCAGAACTTCAGATTTTAAATATTGGTTTTCATTTCAAAATATGGACAAAAAAACCTTATTTACTTTCATATATTTCTGTTTTTGCAAAAAAAAATCTTAATTGGCCAAAATAACTTCTAACATACCTGCAGATCAGCATATCAACAAAATATAGAATATTATGCATCCCTATAACATGCGAAACACCATGTTTTGTTATTTTGTCAGTTTTTAATTATCTAAATAATGTTGAGTTCTTTATATATATTTGAATACTGGCACAAATGAAAACAAACATCTTCCGTCTAGACTCAGGAGTCTTTCCTTGGCGTGTTCATCAGTCAGATGAAGCCCAAGACTCTCAGATGTTCTCCTGCAATCACAATAAAACTCTGAATTCAATCATTTTTCCCACATTGCTCCTTTGGCCCTTCTAATTCAGTAAAACCATGGAGTCTACAGTATCAGAAACAGTGAGTCTGTGGCACCGAGAGGCTGAATGAAAAAAAAGTCTGGGAACAAGTGAAGCCTTGGCACTGACACCAGGTCAGCTCTGATCCCCCCTCACAGCCCAGCCCCTCAGCACCAGGTGTTCCCTGCATTCAAATGATACTCTTATTCATAGACTGCCCCGGCCGGAGTATTAAAACTCAAACAATTTGCAACTGAATGCTGATATAATCCTGGAAATATATGTCTCCATTAAAAAGTAGCCCATTTAGAGGAACAAGGCGGTCTTTGTGTGGGGCTTTATGTATATTTATCAAGGCGCTAAAAGGGAGCCAGGGTAGGGGGGTTAAGGAGGGGGGGAGGGAGCTAGCAGCGCAGACTTTCCAACTGTTTACATGTTAATTTCAAACTTAACAGCCCTTGTCCTGCAACTATTTATACACAGGATGCAAATTATTTTTTCTCCCTTTCTTATCCACTTCTTTAGCAGACCCTTGACTGTTGATGGAAAAATGCAAATCAATGTGAGCATGGAAAATTTTATCACAGGTTTGAGCGGCAGTTTGCATTTTGTCGAGCTTTATTCAGAGAGAGAAACTGAATGTTACCTTCTGATTTGAATACAGCAGGTGTTAGAGCTACTTCACATGCCTGAGTTTGGGCTCTATACTTTCCATGAAGAGATACTTAAGGTGGATGTTGTAGTTAGATTCTAACAGAGGAGCTTCAGTCTTGTATTTGATTTTTTTCTCATGAAACATCTGACCTACAGGTGACTCAGGGGCCATGCACACTGGGATGAGTTAACCATCATCAAACGCTTTTTTTTATATCTTATGGGCATTTTGACTGAAAAAAAACTGTTGGGAACCCCAAAAAAACCCACATTTATGGAACCCAATGAGTGAATTATCTCAAAATACCATCCTTGTGTTTCTGTGTGAACAACAAATATGCACATTTTCAGAAATGGCCTCGTAGCCTCACCTCTTTCATAGGCCATGTTTACACGACAACGTTTTTACTAGGAACTGAAAGATTTTTCTTTTCATTTTCAAAAGCAATCTATGTTCACATGGAAAAGCAAGAATAACTGAAAACGCTGTAGCTTGCATGCCAGTCAAGTAGATGGCGATTTAGGTTGTCTGGACAGCAGACCTGTCTGGATAGATTTGTATGGATAACAAACTGAGCCCTGTAAGTAGCATGTTACTCGGTAGATGGTTGAAGCTGTTGTCGTTCTTGTATTCATGCGCAGCCTTTATGTGAGAGTACTGGGCATTGCAGTGACATCAGCATTTCTCCCTAAAATGCTGAATGCTGTCCACACTGAGCCGGACACCGATACGTTTTCAAAGCTCTCTACTCTGGACCCTGGTTTCAAAAGTTTCAGACAATTCAGGCACTGTTCTCATGTAAATGGGAGGCGAAAACACAGTGAAAAGTCTTCAGATTCTGCTGAAAACTGAGCCATATAAAAGCCTCTGCAAACTACACATGCTGTTGTGCTGTCAGTGCTGTGAAGGAAATCCTTGTCTGCATGATTACATTGCCATATTTTGACCATTGACTGTAAAAACAAAGAGCTTCAACTGGCAGGACACCCTGTCAACATACCTCAACAGTTTAGTAGACAGAGAGTGGCTATCATTAGCATTGCACGATAAGCCTCCACTCCTCTTTAGAGATTAATGGCAACTTCTATGTTTACACTTCAATCTCTGCAATACACAACCTGACACAACCTAAATGAAGTCTTTTCTTTATCCTATCACTTAAAATACTGCTGATTTTAAGTTTTAAAACTGTTTCCAGCTATACAATGGTGTTTGTAATAGCAGGCTGTATACCACAGAGTGTATGTGGTAGGTGTTGATAAGCATTTACTGCAGTGCACTACACCTTTATTATTATGATTTAACTCTGTAGTGTTTTATTTTTCATTGATTCATAATTGTTAAAGTTACGGTGACTAAAAAAACCGACAGATTTTAAAAAAAGGTTAATATTTTCAAGAAACAGCATTTTAATCAGATCCTTTATTTAAAAAACACTTTTTGCCTTTAGTTTAAGGAAAGCTTAGCTCAAGCTGCTTTTCAAGTAAATTAGTTAGCAACAAGTACTTTGGATTCATGAATAGATGGATTAATATTTAATTGAAAGAGACAACATGAATCTTTTTGCCGTTTTTAAGTAATTTTGATATTTTATAAATTTTAGATAAATAATGTAGGAAATTTGTGTTTTCAACAAACCATCACCAGACCCATACCCCACTGACTGAAATACGTCTGTGTCAGGCATGAGAAAAAAGTTTTTATTTCTTTCTAATAAAAAAACTTGAACTGCCGGGGTGCTGGTTTGGTGTAGTGGTTAGCACCCCATGTACTTGCTTCTGCCGGTCCAGGTTCGAATCCTGCCTGTGACCAGTTTGCAGAGTGTCTTCCCCTACTCTCTCTCCCCCTTTCACAAGCCTATCCACTGTCTCTCTCCTATCAATAAAGGCACAAAATGCCCAAAAATATACTTAAAAAAAAAAAAAACTTGAACTGTTGATAATGAAAAGGTGGGATTTAAGTAAAAAATGATCAGCAAAAAGTTAAAATAAAGCTGAAAATATATTCTGAGAACAGTGTGAAATACAATTTCCATTTTGTCTCCTTAAATTAATGTCCATTCTCAAAGTTTTGTCTTATTAAAAAAATCTGTTATCTATTGGTGTGATAAAATCAACAGCCAAGTTAAAATAAAAAAAAAGGATAAAACACACATTGCTTAAAACAAAATCAGATGGGGCTCATTGGGTGGATGTGGTTGGTGTCTGTTGTAATGTATGCCTAATATTATGTTCAACCACATTTTTTTTTAAATATAAATCCTGTTTTACTTGGCCAATTCATGTTGGACTAAAACTAGCAGAGCTAAATACCTTTGTTTTTCTCACTAAAGGTCATTGACTACTTAGGAGGATGTGCATTAAAACAACTTGTTTTTAAGAAGAGTTGAAACAGAGGAGGTTAAATCCAATATCTGACTCGGACTCTGACTTTTGTTTTTGGAAAGGGACTTCAGAATAATGTTCTGTGGTCATCTGGGACAAATGTAAACTTGTTGAAAAGGAATAAAATACGTGACCTTCAAACACTGCTGTTGGCACTTTGTAAGTTTCACTTAGGCTATTTTATTTGAACAAAAGAAATAAAGGCCATCTTGTTGGATTTGATCCATGCATAAATGAGAGAAAAAGAGACAGAGGTCAATATAAAACATGGGCTAAAATGACATAGCAACTAGACAGGCGTCTACAGAGAAGGAATGTGTCTAATGAAATGCAACAATACCCCCTCCCCTCCTTCTCCCTCCTTCTCTCTCTCTGTCTGAGTGAATGAGTGAGTATGTTTTATGGTTGGAGTGCCACAGCTTGACTGCAGCTTTGTTTTGGACGAGTTTTGGATGTTTGGCTCATTACGTTTAGGTTTTTCTGATTGTTTTTGGAGAGCGATTTGATTGAATCAAAAAAATGTTACCACTTTAGCACTATGCTTCAAGTGCTTTTTAAGCCAGAGTCAATAAGTGATAAAATCTTTTCAGCACGAGTGCATATTTTTGGCCTTCCTCCACTTATTTATTTATTTTGATTTCTTTATTTTTGATGCAGGAGAAGACAAGGTCTCTCCGAGTGAATAGAGCACCAATTAATTATACAATCATTGTGGGAGTTAAACCTTGTGATGTGAGTTAAATGTAAACCAGAGTGCAGTGCTGTCATGGTAAAGCAGCTTGTATGAAGGATAAAAACAATGTCTGATTAAGGGCTTGAGTGTTTCACTTTCTACATTTACATTCAGATCACAAAAAAGCTGAACACTTTTCAATTGGGTACACAAACTGTAAGTAGTTACTAAGGACACAAGTCTGATCATCCTTCAAAAAAGCCTTAAATATGTCAAGGTATAGAGAAATACTCAGAAACTTCTTATGCACATGTAGATAAGATTCTTTCACTCATTTGTCGTCATTATTTGATTCAAAACTATGAATTATTACAAAACCAACATCTTTGATTTGAAAGGTTTCTTTGAGGCTCATGTACTTTCTGTCCAGTAAAGACACCGGAGCAACAGATTTAATGGCACAAATGGAGAAAATGGCAGACAGGGGGAACAGGGTGAAGGAGGTTTGAAAAGCAGCCTGCAAAGAGAGCAGGAAAGAGTTTGCAGACAAGAGCAGCTTTGAGAAGATGGCCAGAGTGCATTTGGCCAATTACAGTTTAGAGGCCACTGCTGGCTGTTAGCAGTGGGGGGCTATCTTTGGTTCAGCTGTTTCACATGGAATGCTAGCATACCAGCCATCTTAACAGTGCATTTCCACAACTAACACGATGCTCCATTTCTGAAAAACATATTTTTCTGCATCATTATTATTCAATAATATTTGGTATGTAAGTGATGTATTCATTCATTCATTCATTTTCTATACCTGGCTATCCCATTCAGAGTTGCGAGGGGCTGGAGCCTATCCCAGCTATCATCGGGCGAGAGGCGGGGTACACCCTGAACCGGTTGCCAGTCACAGGGCCACATACAGAGACAGACAACCATTCACGCTCACACTCATACCTAAGGGCAATTTAGAGTCACCAATTAACCCGATGAGCATGTTTTGTGGTCTGTGGGAGGAAGCTGGAGTGCCCGGAGAGAACCCATGCATGCACTGGAAGAACATGCAAACTTCACACAGAAAGGCCCCTGACCGATTCGGGCAAGTGATTTATTCATATTTATAACCTGTTTTAACAAGTGTGATCTAATTTTCTGCTGAATTAACTCTGATGATGATATTTACTATTGTAGATGATATTTGAAAGGACCACACTGTGCTTTGTTGGGTTTATTTGCCCTATAGCAGGGTTTATAAACCTGTAGATTTTGATCTACTGGTTTATCTTTGACATATTTTTAGTAGATCTGAAGTGCCAGATGCACATTAGGTATAATACTGATTAACTTGGTGAACTGTTTCACATATCCAGGGGATATATATGTCTGACTTATCCGGAAATATGCAGGGATAAATGGATCGCTATGTGAACCCTTTTTCCTTTTTGTTTTTGAAAAATCCATAAAGTCAGACTGTTGAAAATCTGTTATAAACTTGCGTTGTTTCTGCCAAAAACTTTAAAAGTCACAAGCTCTGTTTCATAAGAGACCAAGAAATTTATTGAAAGCAGGTTTTACTTCCATTATTTACTTTTCAACATTTGATACACTGAAGATCTTATCTACTAGACTAACTGGAGTTAACTATAAATAGTGACCAAAGAAAAGTAATAATTTTGGTTATTATATACCTGAGTGTTGGATCTAGCTTTCCTTGTCATTATCATAAGGAAACTTTATTGACAAAGGTTGGTGACTATAGTGGGCTCTAATTTCGTAGACCAGGTGCAGATGCAGGCGCACCTGCCCTGCACCGGCCCGCACCGCGCGGACAGGGTGTGACCGGCGCACTTTGCAAGTTTCCTGCAGTGCCAAGAGAGGCGCACTGCAGGTGCAGAGAGGCGCATCCACGCCTCCATCCCTGACCCTCCGCGCAAGTGCCAGAGAGGGAGGAGAAAAGGCGTGAGTGGGTTTAACACAGCCGAGTGCTGTCTTCACCAATCAAATGACCGCCTCCCCTTGCCTTTAAATGCGCTGTGGCCGAGGTGCAGCATCTGATTGGTCTGAATGATCCCCGCCACTGCGGAAACAGTGTGCTGGAAAGACCCGGTAGCGGAGACGGTCAGAGCCGCTGTCCCTTCAACAACTGGAAAAACGGACTGGCCATCAGGGCGCACATCGGAGGCCACGAAGCGCGTCACCATGTGGGCCAGCTCCCAGGACAGATGTAATCTGTTCCTTTGCCATTAATAGGAGTATAAAATTAAGGGACAGTTACACAGTAGCAGGCGTAGCCATTTATAATGCTTGTGATCCACCTGCATTCCTGGTTTGTCATCGCCAAATAGCAGAGCCTTTAGTGATATACTGTATACTCTCCAGGTGTCTCCACCTCATCCTCCTTGCAATAAGGTACTCCATCTTTTTGATCACATTAAAAATAAAGACTAAAACAGAGAAATATGGGAAATCACAGGTAAATCCTGAGTGACATACATTTATTTCCTCTTTTTTTTCTTCGTCTTTTTTCTCCCTCTTTTCTTTGAATTTAATGAAATGAGAGAAGCCAGATATTTACTCAGTATCAGATGTTAAGGCTGTTTATTGTTGACTTGTAAGATGTGCATCAAACTTCCAGCTGTCGTCAGGTTAAGTTCCATTATGGCAAACGGCTTTAATCCGACATCACATGTGACGGGACAATTAATATAGATACAAATGTATATGCTGGTTCAGACTGTTACATTAAATAGTGACTGATGTGATTGTTTATTGCATTAAAATGTGCCTGACACTCTGGAAATCTGCCTCTGAGGCTTTGTAGATGTGTGCGCACATGTGCACCTGTCACCAAATTACAGCTGCAGAGGGTGCACTTTGCCTGTGCCATGAATAGACCAGGTTGGAGCTGGTGAGCTTTCAGCGCACCTTCTGCACAGTTTTTTGGCACAAAATTGTCACTGCACTAACCTGAATCTGTCAGCACCTCTCCCTGGTGCGCCTTCACCTCCCTCTGGTGCAACATCACACCCATCTCTGCGCAGACGGTCTACCAAATTCTCAAATTGGCAGCGCACTGTGGTGTGCCATACCAAATTAACACTGCGCTGGGTGCACCAGGCTTGCGCACCCTGCTCTGCACCACAAAATTAGAGCCCAGTGTGTTTATTGCATTTCCTCTCAAGTTCTTCTAGAAGACAATCAGCATCAGGACTTCTTTCTTACACTTTGGTAACAGCACTTCTACAGTAGCTACCTGAAGTGACCTGACCTACCAGTAATATGCCAACCAGTATGTTGTCAACAGACTAACCCCTTGGTGTTGGCTTGCGAGCCCAGTGCAGAGCGGTGCTGAACTGACCAATCATCAAACAGTAAGACACCTTATCCCTTTTGGGGTCATGGGGGCTGGAGCCTATCATACATGACATTGAGTTAGAGGCGGAGAACAACTTGAACTGGTCACCAACTGATCACAGGGCCAAATAGAGAGACAGGCAACAGTTCACACTCTTACCTATGGGCAATTGAAAACAGCCAAAAACAGACTTTTCATTGTGTTTTTGCCTTTTGTCTCCACAACAATGGTGCTCAAAGTTTCTGAATCTGTAAACTTTTGAAACCAGAGTCCAGGGTGGGCACATATGCAGTACTTTCTCAGCTAGACGTCCCAGGAACAACAACAGTCCATATGAGAAACTCCTGTGTCTTCATGTGTTCACTCCCCATTGTTGTTAATGAAAAGTTTATCTTCACCAGAGGGCATATGTGTTGTAACAGTGCTGTTTCACTACAGACCTACACTGTGAGCTACTGACCTGGCATGCACCCTACAGCATTGTAAGTCATTCTTGCATCTCTGTGTGAATGTGGAGTGATTTTGAAAAAGAAGGAAAACTTTTACATTTCTGGTGACAACGTTGTCCTGCAAACAGGGCTCTAAAGGCACCAGTTGACATGGGGGAAGGGGTGGGAACTGGAGTGCCTGGAGAGAACCCATGAAGGTAGACCATGCGAACCCCAACAGAAAGACCCTGATTGACGTTAGGAGTTGAACCAGCAATCCCCTTGCTGTAAGGCACATACTGCTGTGCCACTGTGCCAACTTTAAACGGAAACGTGAAAACAAACAAAAAAAAATATCTAAGGTTTAAGGATTGTAGTGTGAATGTAGTCACAGAGCCACAACTATTAAATTGTTTCTTTTTCAAAAGCTACTTGAAACTTCTCACAGAAGGCTTAAGTATTGTATTCAGGTTAAAAATGTTGCTCTCCACAGCCATCAAATAATAGAATCTTAACATGCACTCTAAAAGGGACAAAACTTGTACGAACTATTTGAGAGAGAATCATTACCTCAAAGAATGTATATGTAAAACATAATTCTAGTTTAAAGAATAAAACAACAAACTTACACATGCATAGACTTGATCAAAAATGCATGATGAATTGTGGTTGGTTTTGTTGGTCTCTCCTCACAAACCTTGCATAAATCAGTCATCACTGTCACCGCCCGCTCTCTGACTGATTATGATGCTAATATCATCACACCAAACAAAGAAACAATCACGATGACTGAAACGGCAGACACAGTACTCTCATTTACAAAAGTTGGGAGCATATTGTTTGATTCAGACTGTGAGACAGAGGGTGATGCTCACACAGAGGTTTCACCAGCCTGCTAACATGATCACCTGAATTATGCACGATCTATTGTGCTCAAATATTATAAATTGATGTGTGAACATCCCACCCCCTGTCCAACACAGGCTTAAATTAGTATTTATGTGGCTGCAGAGCTGCGGAGAGACAATTAGTCATATTCGTATGCTGAAATTAATTGAGAGAGATGCGGGAGATAAAGAGGGAGAACAAAGACAGCTTGTTGTCACTTTCCTCCATCTGACAGGGATAATTAGATATATGAAATTGAAATTCCTCTCCGGGGGGTCCTGTTGACAACTCTATTTTGTGTTCCCTTTTTTTCTTTTGTGTTCCTGTTTATGCTAATTTGGACCCTGTGTTTTTCCCTGACCGCTAAAAGCAGCATTCTCTCCAGTCTGCCAACTCCACTCAGAGCACAGCAGAGAGCAGCCACACAGTCTATTCAAGCCTCTCCTACCTGGGACACAAGGATTTAATGAGGGGATTAAATAGTTTGCATCATAGCAGAATCAAGCTATAAATATTCAAACAATAAAGACATTTCAATCAATAAACTTAGTGATCTCCATCCAAACAGGTATTTTGTTAGCACAGTTGTTTTCACTTGGTACATTTCTAAAATTGGACTTTTAAATGTTAACAAACTTTGGTATTGTACATGAACATGGAAAGATAGTAAGTCAAAATGTATGCAACCCCCATTGATGATGGCTAAAGATATGTAAAACTGAACATTGTTAGCTCTAATTTTCCAAAGGGTAATAGTAGGTGTTCCTCAATGGTCTGTACAAGGCCCCAATCCATTTTTATTTAATAATTATGATTAATTATTTAATATTATCATTTTAAGGTTTCTTAACTGTTAGTTTGTTTAATTTGTTGATCACACAACTTTTTATTGCACTGAGAAGGATTTAAACAGCTTCTGAGTTAAAAAATAATAATAAAAAAAATGATAGAACTGCTTTTGGAGTCTGTATTTGCTCACACTCAGGCTCAAATTGTGGCTGTTGGGCAAAATGCTCGTATCTCCAAAGTTTTACCTTACAGGAAATAAAAAAGGCCTTAATACTGACTGAATGCATATTGAACTGACCAAATAACAAACATGGTTTTTATACTTATAATTTGGTTAAAAGTTAATAAAACCTGCAAACCATCATAAAGGTTTACCAATAGGTCTGTTTAAAAAAAGAAAAATGGAGGTATTAGCTTGTGCCCAACAGCAACACATGTTTGATTATGTCAACGTATCAACTCAACAATTAAGTTGAAAATAAAGCTTTTAATGTTTTCAAATTCTGAGTACCACTGATCAAGCTGTATTCTTAATCTGTCTGAAGCACTCAGTTAAGGCTGAGGCCCCTGAAGGTCCCTTTCCACACATGGGCCCAGTCTGCTCTGGTTGGATGTCAGGTCTACAGAGTAATAGGTCAAATCAGCACTTCAGCACCATGTTTCTTTATAAATCTGTATTCAGGTGCTGTCTCTGCCCTGCACTGGACTTGCTCCTGTGAACAGGTGGTAACCTCTGGGCCTGAAATCAGAGGCTCATGCAGAAGTGTCAAATCCTTTAGTACCTTGAATGCCCACGTGAGGCTAGCTACAGAAACCACACACCTTGATAGGGGTAGGAATTCCCAAGATTGTATGGGTACAAATGCCATTATCGATTCTGCTTATCGATCCAATTATTAGTATCTCTATATTTTAAAAAATCAACAAAGCAAAAACATGGCATTATATTAAATGCTTTGCTGGACAGATTGATGTCTCTTCAAGTTGCTGGTGTTTCCACCCTTTGAGCATTATGTAGTAGGCGTCATTTTGTCAAAAAAAATTAAGCCATCTTTTTGATCGCTTCTGTCCTATGTCTCCCATGAAAACATAATTTCTTTCTTATTTATAGTTAATGCTGAGTACCTCTAATGAAAACACATTTTTATGACCTTAATAAACATCTTTACAGCTTGGTTAAAAACAGCTTCAGTAAAGATTATCAAGATATCTTTGTGCTTACACTGCCAGGGCAAGAATGTATTTTATATCACGGCCATTTTTCTTTCATGGTGGTTCTACTGAGGATTTCCACTTTTGGAAATGTAGTGTTGCTATTGGTCAGACGGCCTTAAGTCCTGCCTCAACAGGGCCTCGCTGTTGGAGCTGAAGTTTGGTTGAGATCGTGCAGTATTTCAATGTCAATCAGAGAGCATCAAAAGTGATCCAAAATCTCCTATGTTCAGACAGCTGCCAAGAAAACAATGACAGGAAGACTCACTTGTAGGTCTGCCCTGGAGTCAAGTCATTTCAAGCAGCTACTGTCGCTGTAAATGGAGGGACAGAGTGAAGTCCTGATACCGAAGAGTTATGCCTTTTGCATAGATGTATAGTACTCTATCATTCAGAGGGGATATACCAAATTCACAAAAGAGCACTAAAAAGCTGAAAAAGCATAACATGGTCCCTTTGAATGCATCTCAAAAGACCATATTTATAAGACAAACAGAAATTCAAATTTTTTCTAACTGCACGTCAACCTATCAGCTGAGATGCCCCAGACATCAGTGCATTAAGAGCCTCTCAGTCTTTTGTCATTGGTGACTGCTTTGTGTCATGTGAACCGCCCTCGCAGTATCAGAGAGGAACATCTGATAAAAGAACATTGTGGTTTGAGTGGAATTATGGGTTATGTCACCTTTCACCACAAAACTAGACAGGGCCTCTCATAGATTTCCTCCGACATGAGAAACAGCCGCTGTCATGTTTCTCACAGCTCACACAGACAAAGTGGCACATCGTAGGAGATCCACTGAGCCTCAGAAATGTATTCAGATCATGTAACAGCACTTATGTACCTGACAGTGTGAAGAGAAATATCCATCATAACATTTTCATGAATGTTTTTTTAAGTGGGGGGGCTTTTATTCAGCACTTGAGCTGAATGAGATGATGGTACTTGTGTCTTTCATGGATGATTTCTATTTTAATCTCTGAGCACAGCGTGTTGCCAGTTTTGTAAAAATAATTGAGAGACTGTAATTGTCATATCAATAAAAATTTTGCTGCTCTTTAAGCATTAATTAAGTGTTTTAGAGAAGCAAATTAGAACTAAAAAGGCTGATGCGTTGTCATTTTATTGTATTACAGTCTCTAAAATATCTTGTTCACTTCAAACTAATAGGCTATGTTTTTCAGAATGATGGCTAATAGATACTTCTCATCAGCTGGTAACATTTTTCTCAAAGTTTCCACTCGTCATATCTTAAATATTCTGGTCTGAAGTAATGAATTGTCCATGTTGGGGGAAAAAAACAAAAAGCAATTCAAGGGGGGAAACAATGAAGATGGTTGCTGGGAGGGGAAGGAAGGCAGGATGGAGATATGAATTGAACCGGAAAGAGCCTTGTGTCTAATGCTTGCCACATTTGCTCTTGAATGAAGGTCTAATTACCCATCGGTATTTGGTGCCAGCGTTCCCAGGTCCCAGCAGCCTCTGGGCCCGTGCAGTTACTGAGCGTCCAGAGCCAGCTGCCTCCCAAACACTTGCAGGTATATGGGCTGGCCTAATAGTCGGACCACAAGGGAGGCAGATGAAAGAGCAGGAAACTGCTGCCAGAAGCCCTGAAAGGATTTATGTAAAGATGGGAGAGAGATGCACGGATGAAGCAGTGGCTGAACATGACTTATCTACCTGTTTATGAGCCCGGAAATGTAGTTGGTATAAACTCAGATGTAAACTTTTATGGTCTGGTATAAATAAATGACATATAATAGGACAGAGATTATTGGTGAATTTAACTCTGGTGAAAATTAATGTCTTTTTGAATAGATTAATTTATTCTGGTGTTTTAAAGAGCCCATATTGTGCATTTATTTTATTTTATTTTGCATTTATATGCCATTTCGTGTCTCATCCATATGATAGAGCACCTCTATGCAGAAGAAAAAAGTCTGCACTTTCTCTCTCTCTCTCTCTCCTTCCGTTTACAGCACCAGTAGCTGCTTGTGATGGCTATTACCCTTGACCTCCCATAACAAACCTACCAGTTTGACATCTTGTCATTGTTTAATCAGCAGTTTAAGTCCATTAGCTCAAGGCAGAGAAGATGCAGTAGAATGAATCATCATCAGAGCCATTGAAAACATGACCCCAAGCAGCACTGAACAGACCAGTAACCACAAAGACAACTAGTGCACCATTTAGAGTGGACTGGGCCCAGAGGCAGAAGTGGACTGTAAAGAGGGAGGAGTTCTAATAGACTTTCTCAGACAGAGAGAGAATACAGCTGGATCCGGAGTACTCTGTATATGAACATGCTCAAACAGTCATCAGAAAATGAATATATGACCAAGAGTTGAAGCAAAACATTGGCTCAGCAACACAATATCATAAATGTCAGGAAGTTTTTTCGGAATGTTTTTTAGACTTGAGAAAATTACTCCGAATACAAAAAACCCCAAAAAAACTCTTGAGCAGGTGAACAGAAATGTTGGCACAATCATTCTTCGACTTCTTGAACTTTTACCAGTGGACTTGGCTAAACACATTCAGATGATTTGGCCACTCTTACAAAAAAAAAACACCAAAAAAAAAAAAAAACTGCTGTCCGGCAATCATTTGCCTTCATGTTAGTTTGGTTTGCCAGACTTTGAATGAACTGAAGTGGGTCAGGTTGAGAGGCTTGGAGGAAATGGTATTGTTTATTTGGTTGAAATCTTATCAAAAGGCTGTAGGTCTTTTAAAATAATATTCACAACCAATTGTAAAAGTTACCATGCTATGTTCGCCATTAATATAGTTTAGCTGAAACTAATGTTTCTCTAATGACCCCCTTGGCATAATTCTCCCTCAATCCCTATATTTTCTTTCCTGTTTGACAATGAAAACAAATCACAGTCTTGTCATTTTTATTGCCCTAATTAGAATATTCTCTAAATCAGCAGTTAAACATCCCAGATATCAGCGTTAACTCAGCATTAAATTGGTATGAAACAGCAAAGCATTGAAAACTGATACCAGTTCACCCTACAATGATATTCAGATGGCCAATGTTCTTCAAAAGGACGATAACAGCTGATACTGTTGTTGATCCAATGCTGATGTGCAGAAGTTCAAAGAAAGATTTAATGGCTTAAAAATCTATATTGTGTCTGTGTACTTGAAATGCATTATGTTAGATAAAACAACTTGTGCACAAATTAGACTCCACATAGCTATATAAATGGAGTCACACATGTCCCATAATTACCTTGGTGCACACAATTCAAATAGAGCCTTTTGACTTTACCATCTGATGGTACAACAAAGTAAGTTTTTAGTGGAGTTATCCTGTTGAGTAGCCTTGTTTACATCTTGTGTGAATTTTCCAAACATTGGAAACCCCCGTCAAGCCACAAACAGTATTTTACAACTGCTTGAGGACTAAGCACAGGGACCCTTAATAGGTAAACTAAACTGCACTAAAACAGTGAATTCCCCCTTCTTGAAGAGGAAAACATAAATTCATTTCCTCTGTATTATGGCTAAGATATAAATCATCTTGCATGTTTGCTTATGTAGATATACAATGCCTCTTGAGGATAATTTCTCTGTTATTTCTAAATATAAACACATTAGCCATCCCTCACGCTGCAAGGTCGGTAGTGTAATGTCTGAGCAGATGGAAGGTGACTAATCGTCTATCTGTGTGGGATGTGATTTCCTTGAAAGAGTCCAGCAGGGTGGGACGGGAACATCCCCAATCGTGACGACTCCAGATCCATCCTGAGGAACAGGAATTCCCACAAGCTGGATAAACATGCAGCTTTGTGAGGGAATGCTCCGAATGATAGCCTCTGTCTCTCATCTTTGAGTGTGGATGATGTCAGGATTTGGATATAGTATCTGGTAGCGGGGTACTGTTTGTCAGGACATCATTTGCCATGGGCTCAATGTATTGCATAGTGTCCTCTTTCTTGTTCTTTCTTTTTCCTTAAATTATTTTTGGGGCATTTTGTGCCTTTATTGACAGGAGAGAGACAGTGGATAGGCTTGTGAAAGAGGTCGAGAGTGAACAGGGGAGGACGCTCTGCAAACTGGTCACAGGCTGGATTCAAACCGTCCAGCAGGACTATGTATTAGGCCTGTGCTCAAAATATCGATACGGCAAAATATCGTATCGCACTCCTTTGGGATACGTGTATCGATACAGATTCTATAGAATCGATACGGCCTAAATATTTCAACAGTTGTTGTAAATACACTTTGGCTACTGTTAACAGTGGCACAGTTCAAGGTAGAAGACGAGCTACATAATGAAACATATGTTCTAAATTTGAACTTAGGTCTACCATCTTTGAGGATCTGAATTTATGTCTCTCAAGTTGTAGAACCACTTAAAACTCATCCTTGTTCTTTTTCTTCTTATAAGAAAAAACTAAACTTGTCAAGAATTTTGCTTAAAGCATAGTCAATGTTCACAATTTATGTGTATCGGGATACGTATCGTATCGTGGCCTTAGTATCGGGATACGTATCGTATCGTGGCCTTAGTATCGGGATACGTATCGTATCGTGAGGTTGCTGGAAATACCCAGCCCTACTATGTATATGGGCCATGCCTGGTTGCTTACCACTTTGCCAAACCAGCATTTCTTCTTTCTTCTTCTTGATACAGATATTGTTCTGATTATATAGTTCCAATCTTTATTTCCAATTTTGGCAAGCCTGTGCAAAAAGTAGCCTCAGTTTCCCATTCTTAGCTGACAGGAGTGTGGTCTTCTACTACTGCCGTACCTTTGTTGTCACCAGTGGTTATTTAACCTCTCCCTCATCTTGAACCCCTCTGATCATTCTCCTGTGACCTCTGGCTTCAACATATGTGCCCCAGGAACTGCTGCTCTATTGATATTGTATATTTTTAAGACCATTGTCCACAAACCCTTAAAATGGTTGAGCATAAAAATCCCCAAAAATCATTTGCTGATCGCAGACCAGGTCATCTAGCCCAAACAAACATGTCTTTTTTAAAGGTGCTATGAGGAGAATCTATTTCTGGTGACATTAAGACTCTGCTACCCATGAGCATGTGCGGCAACTGTCATAAAGACGTGACCCAAGCCAAAGTGTGCGTTTGTTGTGATGCTAATGAATGCAGCTCGGACCTTCCTCAGAACTCTGCATTGCCTTACAACTTCTTTTTTCAACAACTTACAGGATGCAAAGCGACGAGGTAATGTATCTCTTTCTAGTTACGAAGCGGTAGTTTTTGATGTGTGACGACAAGCAATTTTGGGAAAACTTGTTATCCTAGTTTTGAAGCCGGCTATATATCGCTACTTACAGCCCGGCGCTCTAAGACGTGTCCGAATAATATAAATTTGCTCTAGTTTTAATTTGTTTTGTTCCCGAAGTTGAGTATCCAGGCCAGTCCAGTCCTGTCCGACCCGACTGTGAAGCTAAGGAATAGCATTTATAGATAACCTACAAACCCCAAAACCAGTGAAGTTGGCACGTTGTGTAAATCGTAAATAAAAACAGAATACAATGATTTGCAAATCCTTTTCAACTCATATTCAATTGAATACACTGCAAAGACATGATATTTAATGTTCGAACTGAGAAACTTTATTTTCTTTAGCAAATAATCATCAATTTAGAATTTAATGGCAGCAACACATTGCAAAATAGTTGGCACAGGGACATTTTTACCACTGTATTAAATCGCCTTTCCTTTTAACACTCAGTAAACGTTTGGGAACTGAGGAGATCAACTTTTGAAGCTTTTAGGGTGGAATTGTTTCCCATTGTTGTTGATGTACAGCTTAAGTTGTTCAACAGTCCGGGGTCTCCGTTGTTGTATATGCTTCATAATGCACCACACATTTTCAACGGGGGACAGGTCTGGACTACAGGCAGGCCAGTCTAGTTTTGTATTTTGATGTGATAAAACTAATCTTAAAGTGTGTATTTCGATCAGGCATATATCTAAAAGTGGGACTTCTTTGTAATTACTTAGAAACTCCTCATAGCATCTTTAAAGTAATTTAAACCCTCCCTTTCCCCCCTATGTTGATGTTCTGAACATCAGTGGATAAGCTTGACTATGTCTACATGCCTAAATGCATTGAGTTGCTGCCGTGTTATTTTGAGATTCATTTCTTTTTGTCTTGATAAGCTTTTGAAGAGGTGTATGTCATGAAGTGGCCAGTAGAAGTATGATGTAATTTCTTTGTATGAGTTAGAATGTATATGTAAATATGAAATAAAACTGCACTCATTGGGGAGTTTTTGCACCAATAACATCATCCCTTAAACACCAGTGCCACATCTGGGCCACCCCAATATAAAAAATCAGCCTATGAGTGCTGCATCTTCTTGGTGATTCAATATTTTTGTTATTAATTATGTTATCTGATTGCAAATACCTCAGTGTGGATTGAACTGCGGTGTCTCTTAGATGGCAAGAGAAATGTAGAGAGGGTTCTGGAGGAAATACTGGGTGGGGTCAGACATTTCACAGCCTCCAGCATTACTAAAGTTTGTTTTCTTAGACAGCATGTGTCACTATTTGAAGTCTCTGGGAGGACAGAAATAAAACAGTAGTGGTTATAAGAGGACAACGTATGACTGCGGCTACCCACAGAATGCTAACAGTGTTTATGTTAATGGATGCATTGATGGACATAGTGCAAACCTGAACCACCACACATTTGAATTCAGCTTTCTTTAGAGACTTTTGTGTGTTTTTGTTTCATTTCAAAGTCTAAATCTTGGTGTCTGGTGCAGATGGCTCTGACTGCATATTTCTTTCAGCACTACAATATCTTCTGTGTGTACTTTTACGTCCGTCTCTCAGCGAGTGCTCCACAAACTCCACATATACACATCAGCATTTGTGTTTTCACATGTAATTACTGTGAATCAACTCTTTGTGCATGGCTGAAGTCATAAAACAAGAGAGAAAGAACATCGTTATGCTAGTGGGGCACCTCGCTAAAACGCTCCACTGACAGAAAATGAAAAGCTGTAATTCCTCCGGTGAAGTGAAGTCTGACTTGTCGGAGTAAAGCACTTCCTATCCTTTTGTTCAGATCTCTAAGGGAATTATGGGGGGAGAGAGTTAGATATGGCTGTTAATAAGACCACCGAGCCCTGACCAGATGAACGTCTAAGTGACTTAGACCATGACAGTTGTATTAAAGGAAGAGAAGCACATTACTTTAATCCAAATATTTAAATTATAGACCAAGAGAAACACAAAATGATGAAGGTTTTCTAAATCTTAATATAAATATAATAGTATTTTTTTATTTATACATCTGTTTGCGGTTAAGCCATACTTTTATTAAGTTGTGTTCTAAAAACAAGCTTTTTTTACAGCAGCATGAGAAAGCAACATCCATAAAATTAAACTTATTACAACACAGATGTGACATCATACAACACAGCAGCATGAGGGCAAGCTATTTATCACTCAGCAATATATAATTCCCCAGAAAATATCTAATTAAAAGTAACATGAAATAGAGAAAACTGACAACTTAACCCTTTAATTTCCAGCTCAACTGCTTGGCAGAGATTAATAAAGTCATATCTACATGTCAATATTTGTTTCTGTCAGTGTTTTAGGATATATAAAATACTGCAAACAAACCAAAAGGACTAATATTTTCTTTGTGTGGGATTTAAAGATTTAAAAAGCTAAATATATAATCTGTTATTCATCTAAAACATTTTTGTGTATTTATCAAACTGTGTCATCTATTTTGAGTTATTTTTGCTATTTTATTTACAAGCTTTCTGCCTATTCTAATTTATTTTGCCCCAAATATTTGTGCATTTTCATGTCATCAGGTGATCAAATGTTAGCTTTTAAACCTTTTAATCCCACACCAATAAAATGTCCGGTTTATGGCTTGTTTGTAGTTTTGTCTATTCCCTGATATGTTAGCAGGATCAAACTATGATTTGATTTGTTCTATTTTTTAAAAACATTTAATATCCCTGAATTTATTGATGACCTCTGCCAAACAGTTGAGCCAATAGTTAAAGGGCTAAAAAAATCAAACTATAAAAAACACTAATAACTTCTTTAAGTAAACCAGGGTATCATTATAGAGCTCCAATACACATTATTGAGACTGTGCCAATAGGGGGCTCCTAATAGATAAAAAACAAAAGATGCATGTGGACATGCAGTATGTCGCTCAACTCCTACCACCTCCATTGCTCATTGCTACGTTAAATAGAAGACTCTACTCAGCTTGAGTGCATAAGGTCTATTTACCAGTCATTTGTATAAACAAGAAGTCATCTGAGAGCACAAACCTCTGCTGAGGCATTTACAGTGTTCTTAGCATCATACTGCACGGTTGTGTGGTTCAGGGGTCTTACTTTTCATTGTAAAAGTAGATTTGTAAATCTGAACAAATAGGCAAGCAAAGTGAACTGACTGAAGCTATCACAGCAGTCCTTTGTCTATGCAGACATATCATTAGTATGCACTTATAGTAATTTTATTCTGTCTAGTAAGCTCGTCTAATTAAAATCACCAACCAGTCATCAGGACCAACAGAGAAAAGACACTAACACTAAACCTTTTTCTTTTTTAAAGAGTTCTCTGCAAAGACGGCATCATTTCAAAATATGTTTACATCTACATATAAACACTGAAAATGTTGTAATGCATTGACAGGCCTGTGAGTGGCACTGTAAACCTGCTGCAGACACCAAAACAAGAGAAGATATAGAGCAAATGCATACATCATGAGAAACGTAAACAAACACTGTCAAATGCTGTTCTCCGTGTCAACTTGTTGCTCACAGTTGAAGTTGAGGAGCAGTCGATTTTGTTGTAGAAGCAATATCAAGTTCAGTAGCTCCTAGTACACGAATGCATGTTCCGCCATTTGTTCTATTGTTGTTGAGGTTAGGTTTTATTTAAGTGAGACATCATTGTTTCTATATTTGTTGACCATTCAGATTTATCAACTGTTTTCAAAAATGTGTGTTTTCAGGGATTTCCAAAACACTGTATTTTTTGTAGACAAAATGATTAAACCCACTCTTGGATTCACCTCAGTGCGGACGGCCCCTAAAATGCCACACTATCAGTCTCTGCTGGTTGGTGCATATGCAGCCACTCTTTCCTACTCTTACATGTGTGTTTCCAAACCCATCTGTTCATGATGGATGCACATATTTTTTGCAGAATTGATGCTTTCAGATCACATATTGATGAGCAGGGCTTTGGCTGGGGCTCGGCGAGGTAAAGGGTGAGTTGTGAAGGAGGGGATGGGGTTGTGTGCATGGAGATCAATGGGCTAATAAAACAAATCAATGGAATGAAACCACAGAAAAAAGTGAAGTCATTAATTTGCAGAGACAGGATGATCCCACCAACCACATGCATTGATTAGGAATGAGGTCTGTGGAGAACCTTCAGGGGGTATCATATTAGTGGAGGGAAGCAATGGCCAGGGTGGGGGTAGGGGTGGGGGGGGGGTCCCTTTCCTTGGAGGGTTTGCTGCTGTACTGATGCAGGAGAATAGGTTAACCGGCGGATCAATGGCCTTTTCAGCATAACTCTGAGGAGACAGCAGCTCTGTGTTTGCTCTCCAATGCACCGTCAACACAATATCTGCAGGTGTGATGTTTTCTCTTTGCTTATGAGCGTGCTCACATTGATTTTACTCCCCCCTTTTCTGCAAGCCAAGTGTACTCAAGCATGATTATGATATTGAATACATCATAGAGTACAAAAAGGTCTGCAAATAAGGTCAGAGGTTAGGGCTAATGCTCCATTTTTATCAATGTAATTATTGTTAATCATGATTTGTAATCAATAATATTGGGCTGAGTCATATACACTGAGGCCTGTTACCGGGTTCAAGGACTGTTGAAGCATAATGTGAAATATCTTTGACTGCTTTTGTAAGCATGTAGGGAATGTTTATTTAGTGAAGCAGGCCTTACAGAGAGAGTGTACTATATTTTACTATAACCATTATTTCAAATTGAAAATGAAAAAATGTTTATAAATTATTGTTCACAGTTGTTGACACTCATACATTCTTCAGTAGTGTGATGCAAGGCAGTGTTAATTTTGACAGCACATTTTAATTACATTTTAGTTTTAGACTTTTGCCTAAAATATTTTTTAGTTTTCGTCAAAATGTAGTTATCTAAATTGTTAAAATTTTAGTTTAAATTTAGTTGAAGAACTTTTTAACATTTTAGTTGAGAAAATGTACTGTAAATTTAGTTGACTAGAATATTGAGTGTAAAGTGAAAAACATTTTGTTTCCTTGAATTTCTAAAGTCATGTTTTACACTTGGATCCCTCCACCATGAAGCTAAGGCAGTTGTGAATGGATGTCCCTCTTAACTCATCCAACCTTTCCACACAACCAAAGAAACTGTGATTCCTAACTTGTCTCTACTTTCTACATGACGAAATTAGGTCTGATTGGATTTAGTCTCTGTCAAACACTTTAGTCTAGTTTTAATTTGTTGATGAAAATGTCAGTTAATTTAGTTTTAGTTTTTGTCAATGAGCATTTTGTTTGTTTTTGGGGAAAGAAGGTTGTTGACAAAAACTGACGAACATAAGAAGTCGACAAAATTAAAATTGGTGCAAGGTTTATGTCAGCCAACAAGGGAGTTTACATCTTGCTGTTTCTCTTTTCAAAAGCTTTGGGGTTTAAGATGGTTTTTAGATGTTTTTTTTTTTTAAACTAGAAATGTTAGACTTAATGTTATTTTAGCTTTTATTGAGCTACAACAGGATGAACCAACTTTAACACCACTAAGCTTCAGACTTTTATCTCACAGTCTTATGTCTTCTTTATAAGATTGTTATTGTGACCTGAACATCTTGGTTCTTGAACTTGGACTGCATCAGATGTTTTGTCAGTCATTTAAAAAAAACAAACAGTTAACCATGCCAATCCAAACCATTTCTGTTCTTCTCGTTAGCTGGCAACTGTCATATTTAAGATGCAACAACGCCACTGCTTCACCCAAGTGTTTTTCTCCTCAGACTTGTGAACGTTTGTGACATTTTGAAGACTCGAAATTAGGAAAGCAATCTTTTATAATAATTTTAAGGCTAAAAAACTGAACATCCACATTCCAAAAACTGCCCTATCTTGCACTGGTAAGAAAAAAACCCTTGATTCAAATCTGGATTTCATTCACTACTAAAATATTTTTATACGTGTCCTGTGCGCCATGACCAGCATTCACATAGAAATCAATCCGATCTATTGTTATCTTATTTAGTTATTAGTAAGAAAGTAGAAAACTGCCCAATCTCACACTGTTATAGCAAGTACGTTGAAAAAATTGCTGTGTAGTATTACTTATGATTTTTTTTTTTTAAAGAAAAATCAGAACCTGTGTTCTTCGTTGCCCTTTATTTAGAGGGTCCAAACAAAACCTTTTTAAAAATCCCCTTAGACATTGAGACAGTGGTGCTAAAATGCAAACTCCCCTCTGCATTTTATGTCTCATTGCTGCAACTGACTACCGACCTTCTCATAGCAACTTTTTCTGGGCTGATTCTCTTTGGACAAACTTTGAAGTCTTTCTTTTAGTTTAATTTTCTGGGCATTTTGTGCCTTTATTGATAGGGGAGAGACAGTGGATTGGCTTGTGAAAGGGGGTGAGAGAGTAGGGAAAGACACTCTGCAAACTAGTTCGAGGCAGGATTTGAAACCGAACTGGCAGAAGCAAGTACATTGGACAAAGATGTTATGAGAGAATAGTAGAGGGATAGTAGAGCTTTGAGTCCATGTGATTGCTTTTGTGAACATATACAGTATGTGCCATGCATTCTCTCTCATGCTCATCCAAAGTTGTGTTGCTCTGTTGACTGACACAAGCATCTCATCATCTTGGAATCTGTGGGGACGTCTTTGGCCCTGTTTACACGAGTCCGGATCCAGCTGAATCCAAAGGATTTTCATTACGTTTTTGCCTCCCGTTTACATGGGAATGATGCATGAAGTGCTTGAATCCACAAACTTTAGAAACCAGGGTCCAGGGTGGAAAGATCTGAAAAAGCATCGCCACCTGGCTTTATGTAAACGGGATTCAGCGCAGTAGCCTACTCTTTCACGTGAAGGCGCGCATACCAGGAACAACAACAGCTTTGGCCTTCAACTGGGTAACGTGTGCTGCTTACAGTACTTGGTTTGTTATCCAGACAGAAATATCCAGACAGATTTGTAACCTTTTAACTGTTATCATTTTGTCAGTATGGCTGACGTAATACATTCATAAACTGAGTATAATAAGTTGCAACAGTAGAAACCTGCCAATAAAGCATCCAAGGGGAAGTGTATAGAAGAAAAGAAAATGGGGACCAGGATAAAGCCTTAGGGTACAATGTGGCAATAAGCACTAATTTGATACTCTTTCAAAAATTGCCATTCACTGAATAGGTATCACATTTATGCCAGTTTTAGATTTTATTTGTGTACCAGTACGTAGCCTTATCACAAGTCGTTTTTGTTTCATATTACCAAAACTGAAGTTCACTATCAGTCAGGGTTCATCCGATCTGCAGACACAGCATAGCTTTTCTGCAGCCATTTTCTGCGGGGGGGTCAGTGTTGGGGGAGAAAAGCAGGTGATGTGAGATTGACGACTTAAATACTTCATCAATCAATGCTGCAGCCAATGTGTTGTTTGGTGATTGGTGGAGAATTCAGGCAATCCATCTTTCCTACCGCCAACTGGCATTCAAGATTCTCCTCAGGTTCTCCATGCAATGCCTTTATTTCTTTATTTCCAGGGTTAACCTATGCTTCACATATTTGTGTTTGTGTGTGTGAGTCTTTGTGTGTGTATATATGTTGGGGTGGGGGGTCCACTCTAACCCTTCACCTGTGATTAGAGTCTGTTTGACATGTATGCTGCTGCAAACGCTGCAGCACACACATGCAGTCACAGTCAATGCTCCATCAGCCTTTACACACTAGAGAAGCTTAGAGATCTGTAAGCATTAGTACAAATACTGTAATTGTACTGTAATTATGTTAGTTTTATTAATAAGTTTATTACCAAGAGGATTTGGTGTTGATTGTTGACAGTTTTGGTTAAAAACTTTGTGTTCAGGGTTAATGATCCAGCCTCAAAAGTATATTTTAAAGACAGAACATATATATTTTTGGAACAATGTAATTACCTAAGCCTGACCACACATTAAGCCAAGGATAGGAAACTGGCCATATGTGGCCCTTCACCTCAGTAAATGTACCCTGCCAGTCATCGCCATTGTTGACATGAAGGAAACATTACTCAATCAGACTATTCTCTAAATCTCTTTTATTAAGTATCAGAATATCATACAAAGTATTAGTTGATGCTGTACTTGTAAAATGGTAATGGTTACATATTTTTTTCTCCAAAAGCAGGTGAACACTCATTTTATGAATTCAAAATAAGATAGAATTGCCTGTAAATCTGTATGAAGCTTATTTAATTATGCATCAAAATTTGTGTATGAGAGAGAACCCATTTTTTATGACAGCTTTGTATTTGCGATTTTGAAAAATATTTTACTTGTATATCACACAAGTTGGTAATGTTTTTAAATATTTCCCTAGGCTAATGCGCTGTTGCATTTATGTTTGCCACCCTGTTTGTGTGTTGTTGAGGTATGCAACATCTGATTGGCGATGCTTCTCTCTCTCTCCTCCTTCTCATTGGCCTCTGTGAATATTCTGTAGGAAGCAGCACAATCTGGCATTATCAATACCATTTCAGGGAGGGGGGGTATTTTTTCCATTCTAGTAACATTTAATTATTACTAATTTACTTTATTTATCATGATCCAGCACTGTCAGTTCAAGTAAAGTAAATCAAACTAAGGTAAAGGGTGAATAAGGATTAATTCTAAATGTCAATTATTCTGATTTATTGATATCGATTCCATGACTAATTTGTGTCATTGTATGTTTTTGCTTTTTTAACTGAAAACAATATATCGAGTGCACCCTTGGGCCAATTTTTACTAACCTAAAAATTTGGGACATTTTTAGGCTGTACGGTCCAGATTGTCATCAGACCTTTGTCTGGAGACAGATATGTTTTGAACAACGGACAGTTAATCTTAACATAATTTTTAGCAGATAGAAAGACACATTTTGTTGTATTTATGTATTTTCATCTTATCTTCTATATTTTAGCAGCACTTTTTAAAGTTGCAAAAATATTTTTACTAATTGTCACAGTATTACTGTTGTGCAAATTTTTTTCTTAATGTTTAAGCTGACATCTTGGTGTAGGGATGATGCAGTATTATAGACCAACATTGAAATTAGCATTGTACTGGTTTGCTCGACTGTAAGACTACTCAGCTTTTCATTGTGTTTTGAATTGCTGCTGAAATTAGCTCTGTAGTGAGTAATAATAGTATATAGAAAACTTATGTGCTTGTTTTTGGCAATAATCTTTACAAATCTATTTTCCAGATTTGTTAAGCTTAAAAGTAATCAGTGAGAGTAGAAAGCTTTAATAAGCTGCTGTGAAACTACAACATGGCTGTTTGACGTAGACTGAACTCCAATATTTCTAATACATACCTAATTTTGTGACATCTTGTGTGAATATCATTTAATCAAATGACCTGATAAAGTAGGTCATCAAGGCTGTTGCAATGATTTGTGAGTATTAATGACAAAAAATCTATTTTAAAAACACTCAGATGTGCTTAAAAGGACTCTTACATAATCAACATTTTAAGATTTGACAGTGGGTGATTTTAAATGTATTTTTTATTTCAGAGTGAACACTAAAAATTCCTGTGTGTGTTCGTTATGTTACGTTATTTCAGGCATTTATTGATATTCCATATTTCATACAGTTTCTACTCTGTAAAATATTAGCATAGATTATAATAAAAGTGTGGTTGCCAGAGCCTTACAAAAATATGGTCCAACTACTTCACTGTTATTACATTAAAAAGATATCAGTACTGTTGATTTTAAGGTCATAAACTGACAGCTGTTGTTGCGAGAGCCTTACCGTTATTTATACATTGCAAGAATTTTTTTTTTTGGTTCAAGGATATCAGCACTGTTAAATTCACAATAAAAATGGTATCTGTGGCTACCAGAACGTTACCATAAATGATACTGTTCAACAATTTTTACTATTACAGTTAAGATACCTGTACTGTTGGTTTTACTTTAAAAAGCTTACATTTGAACTGTGAAACTTCTTCTCAGTTGAATCTGCAATATTTACCATGAAATCAACAGATCTGATGTGATTTAATCACAAATATTTTTTTTAACTATATATATCTTTTTTGGCTTTGACAACCACAGCTGCCATTTTTTTTTCTGTAAAACAACAAACTCTCTCTCTCTCTCTCTCTCTCTCTCTCTCTCTCTCTGTGTATGTACTATATATATGAAGATCTCCAAGGGGAATGATTTCTGCTTTGATAAAAAAAAAAACCTCAATGGTCTCTTCCTCCCAAAACAGACAATTATATATATTTACACACTCACACACACAACACACATATATATATTGTTTTAAAGGGTAGCTTAGGAACTAGGTGCTAAATGCTTACGTCCTGTTGCACCACCTTTGGTATTGCCTATAATGACATCACAGTTAATTTGATATAATGGCAACATGTCGTTTTTTATATTTAAAGATTTTGACACGTTATAAATTGTCTGTTTTGATGTAAGTCTATAAATTGTTTCAGAGGCTTAATAGAAAGGGAGGTACTTGAGCTGAAAAGAAAATCATTGAAAAAAAAAGGCTGTGGTCAGTTCAAATAAACCTCTGTAAACGAGTCTGGTCATTATTGCTCAGTCCCTCCACTTTGGCTGCCCTGTGCATTTTTGCTTCAGATGTTACATTTTCTCTCCATTCTCATCTCAGTGTCTCCGTCTTCTTGTGGTTATAGCAATACTGAAGCCCTTGGGTGTAGCTTAATTAAAATACATCCTTTTTTTGCTCCCCTTGGAGTCCACTGATAGAATAACTATGCATCGAGGTTAGCTGTATTTAGCTCCTTGAGGAGTTAGCCAGTGTTGTGTCAGGCAGCACTCACAGCTAAATCAACAAAACGCTGCAAAGGGGGAAGGAGAGATGGAGAGTGAGAAACAGTGAGGGGAGACAGAGAGGGAGAAAAGGGTTGGGGTGAGGGTGTGTGTGTGTGTGTGTGTGTGTGTGTGTGTGTGTGTGTGTGTGTGTGTGTGGGGATCCCACATCGTGTAAACCCTTAGCTTTTCACACTGAGCGGCGTTTTCATGCTAAGCTCTGAGCTTGAACTGAAATCCTCTCACTTATCCTCAAATCCAAGATGAAATACTGTCAGATGTAGTGTGATCCGGGGAATTTGGTGGGGGACTGACGGGCAGGGCGAAGAAATGTATGAGTGACTGATACTGAGAGGCTCAAGTGTTTGTGTGTGTGTGTGAAGTCGGATCAGGTGGAGAGAGAGGACACTGAGGAGAGGAGATTAAATTCAATGATTTGACAAAAGAACAGAGTGACTCGTGTTAGTTTGATGCACCATAACCACTGACCTCACAGAAAAAAACACCTTTAAAACACTTTGACTGCTTCAGACTTTTATAGTTTCTCAGTTATATTATTAAGACTTTAACTTCAGGAAAATTCATTTGGATTCTTTCATAAACAAAGATACAAAAGTATGTATTATCAGTGTCATCATTCTATTGACATTTTTAATTCTAATTCACTGAAGAATTTCCATTGTAGTTGTTTTATGCTTAATCATTTTGTGTTTAAATATGAGCAAAAAGTGGTGCTGGTTTGGCGAAGTGGTTAGCAACCAGGCACCCCATGTACTTGCTTCTGCCAGTCCAGGTTCGAGACCTGCCTGTGACCAGTTTGCGGAGTGTCTCCCCCTACTCTCTCACCCCCTTACAGAAGCCTATCCACTGTCTCTCTCCTATCAATAAAGGCACAAAATGCCCAAAAAATACATTGAAAAAATATATACATATGAGCAAAAATGTTGAAAAATATCTTGCCATAGTAACTAAATATATATCAATAAATGTAAATGGTGAATGGACATAAGCATGAATAGGGCTTTTCTAATCATCTGAGGACTCAGGGATCTTCACACACTTATGTCACTATTTCTCAATAACAGTTATTCACACAGCATTCACACACTGATGGATGACCTCACTGTGTAACATGTCAATCTGTGTCAGCCTACCACATTCAAACACTTTTAAATATATAAACACACCACCGGGAACAAAAGAATGAATTCAGGTTGAAACTGGCCATTCCTGTTCAGATTTTATGTCCAATAATAACATTTTCAGTTTTATAATTTCTTTAATGTTTGTCCTTCTTGACACATGGTCAGATGGTGTATGTATAGTTATAAAGAGGGAGAGAGAAGGAGAGTATTTAAGAGTTTGTACCAAGTTGGCCTTTGGCAATGACTGTTTACATGGACAAACATTCTCTTTACAATTATGTTTGTAAAGTTTTCTGTTTTTGTGCCATCTTTGTAGACAGCCGAAAGGAACTCCTGATGGGTAAAAAAAACTTGTGCTTACTCAGTGAAGAAAAAAACCTGCCACAGACAGACATAAAACCTCAATGGCTACAGCAAATTCAATCAAGCCCAATCTTAAAGGTGCTATGAGGAGAATCTAGTATCGGTGACATTAGGACTCTGCTACCCATGAGCACGTGCGGTGACTGTCATAATGCTGTGTTCCAGTAACCTCGGAATTGGGAGTGACATCATCTCCGCGTTATCGGCGTTCCAGTTGAAGTCGGAAAAACACAGCCCGATCTACCAGGCTATTGTTAGCTGTTGTTAGCTCGGGAGTGGCGAGGTTTTACCGAGTTCCCAGTAGGAAATTCCAACTTCGGGGGATGTTCCAGTTGCAGTTTCCTCCTCGGAACTTGGAAATTCCTACTTCTGACTACAACTGGAATGCACCAAAAGACCCTAACCAAAGCGTGCCTTTGTTGTGATGCTAATAAGGCATGCAGCCCGGACCTTCCTCAGAACTCTGCATTGCTTTACAACTTCTTTTTTCAACAACTTACAGGATGCAAAGCGACGTGGTAATGTATCTCTTTCTGTTAAGTAGCAGTAGTTTTTGATGTGTGACAACAAGCAATTTTTGGAAACTTAGTATCGTAGTTTTGTAGCCAGCTATATATCACTACTTACAGCCCGGTGCTCTAAGACGTGTCTGAATAATATAAATTTGGTCTAGTTTTAATTGTCTTGTTCCCAAAGTTGATTATCCAGGCCAGTCCAGCCCTGTACGACCCGACCAGAAGGCTAAGGAACAGCATTTATAGATAACCTATTGTGATGCTATGAAACTCATCTTAAAGTGTGTATTTCAATCAGGCATATATCTAAAAGTGAGACTTTTTTGTAATTACTTAGAAACTCCTTACAGTCTCTTTAAATATAACATTGTTCATTTTAATTTTTCCACTGAGCTTCCTGTGAGTTTTTCATGTTTTTTTTTTGTTGTTGTTGTTTTTTTCAGAGAAGTGAGGTTGGATGGTGCAGCGGTATCATTATTCTCCTTCACTGTAAAGTATGGAGATGCTCCTGTGTGTAACATCCAGCTGTTGCTTCAGTATGATAGTGTAGTGACAGGAGACCTTGAATATAATCAGCATACACTTATGAGATTTCTACGTTAACTTAGACCTGAATCTTATCATAATGTAAACACTGATTGCTCTTGTTTTAAAGTGGTGGCATGTTTGGACTGTGTGTAGTCTTAGGGGCTGTGTATGCTCAGTTTTGGGATGTTTTATTTGGGGTATGGGGGCTGATATTTGGGGGGCGTGTATGTCCCTCATCTCTGAATAGCTCTAAGGCACAGGCAGGAAATGGAGTCCTGGCATTTTGTTTTGCATCAGTGCTCCTCTTTATTAGAGAGGAACAGAATCGGCATAGAATAATAATTGGAAAATTGTAAGCTTGCTTTCATTATAATTAGCGAGATCGCAGGATGCAATAATCCAATTATTTTACTTAAAAGCAAGTTTCCTCGTCCCTCTGCAGTGTGTTCCAGGATGTGTAACCTCATCCCACATGGACAAACTCCCTTCATCCCCCTCTAACATGTAAACACCAGCATGCTTGAGTGTGCGCAGACAGCTGAACATACACTGACATATGAACACCATTTAGGCCCACCAGCTCGCACATAAACACACGCGCACACACTCACCTCAACAACATACAAATAATTGAGTAAGATTTGCTGCTACATTAAGTTTAATGTGTTTGACATTCGTGCAGGGGGGAATGGTAGGCATGAAGCGGAGTAGCCGCGCCACGTCTTTCTTCAATCAGGGCACGGCAGGGCTTCAGTTTACAACCACCATGCAAACCCGGGCCCGTCAGAGCTAATTAGTGCTGTTGCAAATGGATGCAGGTCATGGCTCTCAGTGGATTGGTCCACACAGAGGTCGCAAAAGGTCAAACCTCCAGTATGGAATGATATAAACAATCATCTATGGACCACAAACCAATCAATCCCTTTTAACACCATCCACTTCCTGGTTGGCTGCTCCCAGAGGGCAAAGGTCAATGTACAAAAAGACAACTGAGCTGCTGGGTTTAAGACTGAAGGCAGAAAATACTGATCCTCTTGTTCATTCATCTTTGGGCGATCAATATACCAGTGCACTATTAAAGGAAGAAAAACAAATCCTGGTTCAATATGCTAAGATTTGTTTCTTTTCTATAACTAATCATAACTTTTAATCTTGTTGTTGTTTTATTCAGATATTTTTAGGAGGACTTTACTGATAGAGTGATGGTAGAGCAACAGTGGATATACTTTAGAAGGTAAGAGTGATTAGGTAGGGACATACCACAAATGGGCCTCAGGCAGGGATCAAACCTGGACCAGCCACACAAGACATGATCATTCATACATGGTTGCTGTATGTAGTAGCCACTTCACCAAACCACCATTCCACAATAGTCTTTCTAGGAAGTTATTGATTTATTTTAAAAAAAAAAAACGATAATAAAACTTTGAAAAATATCAGAATATACCCAAAAACTGTTGTTTTATTTACTTATAACCAGGTTAGTCTCATTGAGATCAGCAGATCTCTTTTCCAAGGGAGACCTGACCAAGAATGACAGGAAATAAAATCCAAAAGTAGTAGATTAAAGTGTCTCTGTGCTCTCTCCACCTAAACTATTAATATGCACCAACATCCAAAGCCTGTAATGAAAGCAGCTATCAGTCCTATATCTCTGACTTCTTAGGTTTTCATTGGCTTCCCAGTAAAATAACTAACTATCCATCCATCTATCCATCCATCCATCCATCCATCCATCCATCCACCCATCCACCCATCCATCCATCCATCCATCCATCCATCCATCCATCCATCCACCCATCCACCCATCCATCCATCCATCCATCCATCCATCCACCCATCCACCCATCCACCCATCCACCCATCCATCCATCCATCCATCCACCCATCCACCCATCCATCCATCCATCCATCCATCCATATACAGTATATTATTTTTGTTTTGTAATTGTTTTTAATTTAAACGAAGAATTGTATTAATGATTACTTAAAGTGCTAAATAAACATTTCCTTATTGCATTGATTAATAAGTTTACAGTGCTGGTAACTTTCAATAAAGCTGATTCTCCAGCCCCTCTGAGTAGACCTACCAGTATCGAGGTCTCTCTTGATCCATAAGCAGTGTAAGCCCATGGACCACAGAGAATGCAGAGCCACTTAAGATATGGTATGAGGTGCTGAAATGAGCAGTCCCCACAGACCGGACTTGACGACTAATCAGTGCAGACTAGGCCCTTGTGGTGAAAGGAGCCTTGAGGTAAAAGAGGCTCCAACTGAGCACTTAAGACAGAGTGAGAGTAAAGGTGGATCAGGGTTCTCGTTATATGAACTTTTTTTTAACAGTAGTGATTGTGAACATACTCTTGCTGTCATTAAACTCAAGTCAAGGCTAAATATGATCTCTTTAGCTTGCAAGAGACTCAAGTCTTAATTGCCTTCTGTCATTTTAATGGAGAATATCCTTAAAACCCAGAATGCACATTTTCGGAAAACACGGGATCCACTATATATTAAAGGGGCTTATTCTTTATGTTTAATTTCCTCCTGATTATCTTTTCACATAGCCTAAAGCTCTCAGTTGTCTTTTGTTTTTTTGTTATATTTGTAATAACATTTTAATCTAACATTGCACCTGAAAGAGGGACACTCTGTTTCTCTAGTTCTTCCTTTCCAAAAACATTTATTGTGTTTTCTTTCCCTCGAGAGCACTTTAAGTCATGCATCAGAGTATGATTTCCTGCACACTGAATAAAACCACTTCAACATCAACATGAAGTTCTGCAATTAGCCGAGCAAAGAGAAAGGACAGAAAGACTGAGAGACAGGAGGGGGGAGGAGGAGGATGAGGGGGGGGGATGAAGATGGAAACCAATGCTTGAGGAATTGAATTACCGGAGCCTTTTCTCATTATCATTTAGCCGTCTTTTATGGCCCACCAGTAAGAGATGATGTTCCCATGACCCCGCACAATACACAGACATATTATTCAATGCTGCCTCGATGAAATTCCTGCAAATAAAACCTTTGTGCCGGGCAACAGCTAATTATTTGACAGATTGTCCCCCTTCTGGCTCAGGTTACAGTGTGGAGTGGCCATGTTTTAGTCCCCCTCCCACCCCTACCCCTCCTCACCTCCATACAAACCCACACCACCAGCACTCACCCGCTCTCCCCTGGCCCCAGTGCAAAGAGGGGCCACTTTGAGAAAATCCCAGAGGGCCTCATTCTTTTCAGGAGATTATATATTTCAGCCCCCTCCCCTTTCCTACTCACCCTTCCTCCTCTTCCAACCATCTATCCATCCAAAATCAGGCGAGCGTGGTGTGTATGGAGGGGGGTCTGTATGTCAGTGACAGCAGTCATTTCATAGTGTAAAGGGTGTTCTCAAGCAGAAATATTTAATCTTCCCACGAAAATAAAGTTGGATGGTGGAGGGCTGGTGCAGAAGGAAGGAAAGAAGGGCAGAAAAAAAACGATCGTGTTTCTCTGTATTTATATTTTAAAGAGACTACTCTACCTACGCATGGAGTGTATTCTTTTCGTAACTCCAAATTAGAGAGCAGGGGACATTACCGGATTATAAATTTGGGTGGGCATGCCTTTGGCTCAGACTCAGTCCACTAATAACAACAGTTTGTCATTAGTGTTCGGACATGGACCACCAAGATAAATGCCAACACATGTTTGAATTATCTGGAGTGATGGCGTTTTTCTTCAGCCCTTTCACTCCCCATAAAGATGGCTTGTTGACTCGACTATGCCGACATTTTGAATTATCAGTGCAGGGTTTAATCTGTTGCTTATTTTGCAGCCATATAGACGTTATAATTCATGAGGGGTTGGGTGTTAAAATAGGTTAAAACTAAACAACTAAATTGGAATAATAGAATGGAACTTGACAGGGAAACAATGGAGTTAAACTGATGAGAGTTTAAATCTTCTTAATGAATGAACTGATTATTAAAAGTGGGTACATAAAGACAGGGAATAGCATTTGGGTCAACATGAATACATTATATCCAAGTGGGCTAATTTTACCTCCAAGATAAATAAAAAGTTGCTCTTAATGTATCTGGATGATCATTCGGTGCAAAATAAACACATATTGACTAATCCATGCCTATAGCCAATTTTTTCACAATGCTGCTACAGGCTGTTTTGGGTCATATAGTAGCCTGTATACAGTTCCTATGTATCTTTTTTCTATTATTATTGCTAGGGTGGATCTTGTGGGAAGTAATATATGACCTATGAGGCCCTATTTGATGGTCTGGAGTGCATTGTCTAAAGTGTGTGGTGCACAGCAGCTTAGGGCATGTTGGTCTAAATTTTGTTTTAAGGATACATGTTCTTGATGCAAAGCAAGGTGCAGGGAACAAAGAGGGTGGCCCATGTGCCTTGATTATAAATTGATGTGTTTTGAGTGTAACAGATTAAACCAATCAGAGAGTCCATTCTCTTTCCCTTTAAATCAGTGCACACGATGGGACTGGCATTCTGCTTGTTACACAATGCAGTGCACTCCTTGGTCAGAAATTTGGATAGATTATTAAATTAATCTCCTGACATTGTGCCACTAAACTCAAAGAAAACAAAAAACTGTGTAATATATGTCAATAGATTCAAGTGTGCATTTTCATAAGGCATCCGGAGCGAAAAGATAGTCAGACACCAATTTACTTTCCTAATTTTCAATAAGAAGCTTTGGCTCTGTTCTCTATTGTATGGGTAAAACACACTTGACAGCCTGTTTTACCATCTGTGAGCATAATCAATGGTGACGTTGACTAGTTTGCGTACATACATTAGAAAAGTAGCTCTGTTTTGAGAACATTTTCAATACTGGGTGTGCTTTTTTTGTTTTCTGGAAAAGATAAACTGCTTTTGAGCTCTCCCTCCTGTTATGAAGTTAAAACTGAATATTTCACTAAAACTTGTAACATTTACAGGCCGTAATGTGTTGCTGTACATCCCATGTGAGAATCAAGCTCAGATAAGTGTGGGTTCTGATCTTGCAGATGTGCGCCAGTCTCTCCAAGGCATCTTCAAAAAAGCAGAAACACGCTGCATCTTAGATTTTAGACTAGGAATATAGAAGTTTAAAGCACAGTCTGCATCAAGTCAGGAACACACCATTCTGAGTCAGACCTCTCAATTTCAGATAGATACACAGGTGGTGTAGATACATCACTGGTCTATGTATCTGATATGTAAATGGGAGCTCTCCATCATTTGCGATTTTAAAGGTTCCATGTCCTGCAAAATTGTTTTTTTTTTTGTTTTTTTTTTGCTTTTAAAGGTCTTAGAAGGGGCTTGGGGAGCAGTAGAACATAATGCATTTGCTAAACTCTCAGTTAAAGGATAAATGCTCTGGGCTTCTTGAAGGATGCCTCTTATTTCCTTTGATAGCTATGATCAGATTCTCACATTATTGTGTAACCTAACCAACTGGTTAATGTGTCTATGAGAAATATTTCAATAGTCCGTCTGAGCAACAGCAGAATGAAAGTGTTTGGGAGGGTAGAACCTTTGAAAAAAATAATTGAAATGTGATTGAATGGACGTTCTGTCAGTCACACATAACCATTATTGATTGACTAATAATATACTTGGAGATGAAGATTCCAGTCCCACAGAGCAAGTTTTTTGATGGTTAACATTGTATTATGTTTTATTATATCATGTGTATTATTTTAGGCCAGTAAACTGACAGATAAATGTTTAATACAGAATACTGCGTGCTTTTTTGTTTTCTGAAAAGATAAACTGCTTTTTGAGCTCTCCCTCCTGTTATGAAGTTAAAACTGAATATTTCACTAAAAACTTGTAACATTTACAGGCCGTAATGTGTTGCTGTTAAGTGAGAATCCGCTCAGATAAGTGTGGGTTCTTGATCTGTGATGCGCCCAGTCCTCTCAAAGGCATCTTCAAAAAAAAAAGCAAGAAACACGCCTGCATCTTAGATTTTTAGACTAGGAATATAGAAGCTTGAAGCACAGTCTGCAGTTTCAGGAACAGCACTATTCTGCATCAAGTAGCACAGTGAGAAACAAAACAGTCGATGCTTGATGATGGAAAGGGTGAGAGAGATGAGAGAGAAAGAGAGAGCCCAGTTATTTACACTGCCTCATTGTTTTTTTTTTTTTTTTTTTTTTTTATTTAGGTAGTTTCTAAACTTGGTAATAGCTCCTCTTTCTTACCTTCACCTAAAGGCTTATGTTTTTCTAGTGCCTGAGCAACAGCAGAATGAAAGTGTGTTTGTAGAACCTTTGAAAAAAATAAAAAAGTTTAAAACAAATTATGATTGAATAGGAGTGTTGGTCATCACACATAGATTATTTGATTTTGGTGGTGATCCAATTCTGAATGAACTGGAACTGATAGAGGAATTTTATAGAACAATTGTTAACACTGGTCAATGGGGCATTATATTTTTATATGTCAGCTAATAATGTGCAAAATGAAAGATTGTGCTCTCGGAGCTCTTGTAGTTTAGGTGAGTTGGGACAGTCTAAACTGCACTTTTGTGTCATCTAACCTCTGTTGTCACTAATCTAAAAAGTAAAACTGAAGTACTAAAAGGTCCTTAAAAACATGTTCAGTATCGAGAGCATGACTAAAATAATCTGATATGTTTTACTCACAACTTTAGAGAACTAAGAAGGGGAACTGGTACAAGTTTGAGTGTGAAGCACTGCTGATACCATTCTCTCAAAAACTGCCATAGCTTAGTATGACTAAATATGGAATTCACATATTATGAAACAAGTGAAAGTAGAAGTTGGTTTACTGTAAAGGGACTGGGTATTGTCATTATCTCAACCAGTGAGAAACAAAACAGTCGATGCTTGATGATGGAAAGGGTGAGAGAGAGATAGAGAGAGAAAGAGAGAGCCCAGTTATTTACACTGCCTCACTCTTTTATTTTTTTTTTCTTTTATTTAGGTAGTTTCTAAACTTGGTAATAGCTCCTCTTTCTTACCTCCACCTAAAGGCTTATGTTTTTCTAGTGTTTGTTTGTCCATTTATGAACAAAATAACCCAAAAAGTTTAAAACAAATTATGATGACATAGTCAAAGAGTGTTGGTCATGGCACAAGGGGTAGATTATTTGATTTTGGTGGTGATCCAATTCTGAATGAACTAGGAACTGATATAGGAATTTTAAAGAAGGATTGGTTAACACTGGTCAATGGGGCGGTTCATTATATTTTTATACATCAGCTAATAATGTGCAAAATGAAAGATTGTGCTCTCAGAGCTCTTGTAGTTTAGATAAGGTCTTAACAGTCTGAACTGCACACTTGTGTCATCTATCCTCTGTTGTCACTAGTCTAAAAAGTAAAACTGAAGTACTAAAAGCCCTTAAAAATATGTTCAGTATTGAGAGCATGACCAAAAAAATCTGATACTTTTATATTAGGGTAAGCTGGTTTTTGCATAGGTTTGTCCATAATTGAAATTTACTCCTTCCAATAAATGTTTAATTTTCTAAAATGGTCTGTAAAGAAGCAGTTTTAATAGATTTGGGGAGGACAGTAGGGTAAATTAGCTCAAGTAACCAAACAAATACAAACAGATAACAGATTAGTAAACAAATTAATTATCTTTAATGGGACTTAATGGTAAAATGAAAGTAAAATGAAAAAAATAATTCAACAAAACTGTAGTCACTACATAATAATATGGAAAAAGAAATGTTCAGTTTTGTGTTTAACTTCTTTAATTTAGAATTCATTTTTGGTTATGAGCTTAAGAATATGAATATGAGTTGTAAGTAGTCCTTGTTTTGTTACATTACTGAAACAGTTGATCCACTTTTTATAGGATCCTGTATTTGTAACACATTGGCCCCCTAACAATAATGTAGCCCATAAGTTTTTGAAAGTGCCCATCCTCGCTCTGGACTATGTATTATGTGCAGTATCAAAAGTGTAGTAAGTTTGAGCAAGCCAAACTTAAAAAGCTTCCTATCAGGCCTCCTGATGAACATAGTCATTGCAGTGTTGAAGCTGTATAATGGCCCCCAACAGGTTAACAAAACTCTGGCACCCATTTTCCACCACATGGATAAACTTCCTATGATGACACCCTGGGTCATCACAGGAGAGGATAAGTCTTGTTTCATCATAAAAAGTTGACAGTTGGCTTTCCCACATTTAACTCTCTGAGCATCTGCAGCCAGTAGCTGCTCACTGGGCTCCGGTTGCATGTCTGGGATGCTCAACTACTGTGTTCACCTGGCATGAACCCAAGCAAGCGGAGCCTGGAGTATTCACTGCTCAACCTGGGTGAAGGTCATAGAAAGCATCCCCTCTCCCTGCTCTGCTCCCCAATGAGCAAACATATGGCCATGGAGCACCTTGAACATGTTTGGGTGACCACAACTTACTTGGCTTGAGCTTCCACATTTAAAAAAAAACAGAGGTACTAAAGGAAGTTTTAGGCTAACCTTGCTAAAGCAGAACAAGGAGAAGGAGGGAGGCTCAAAACCACAGCGATCATCACTTACTGGTCCGGAGGAGAGAAAGCCCATGTGAAGTCAACAAAGTGGCTGTGAAAAGCTGCAGACGTCTCAGCTTGCTTCCTCTCTTGTTTCTGTTGATATAAATGCGTGTAATCATAAGGTACAATATCATCGCCCCGTTGTTCAAACAGCCAAACCTCGTCTAATCGCTTCCATGTTTCCTCAGCGTTAAGCTCATTAGTGGGTGACCTAAAGGCATGAAGGGGAAAAAAAAGGACAAAAAAAAATCTTTGGATAATGGATGCTTGCTGTTTTGAGACAGTAAAAATAAACAGGTCTGCGGCTTTGATAATGAATATGCTGTAAACATCAGCCTGGAGTGTTAGTATATCACAAACGTCAAGCTAATAACCCGGCTGAGTGTGCGTGCATGTTCATATGTGTGTGATTATCAGCCTGCATGTGTGTCATTGTGTGTGTTTGTCTTTGGGCTTGCTAAGGGACAAAGGTGACAGAGGCGGGGGGGCTGAAGATGACGGCTAGCTGTTAGACTTCGTGAACGGGACGTGAGAGTGTCTCTGGTGTCTGAGCGTCTGGCCCAGGTGGCGACTGGAAGGCCGACTTCATTAGCCTTAAAGAGGAAACAAAGGAAGATGCATCGTAAAAAAGTGCCATCCCTCATCTGCGAGGCCACCGCCTGACACATTAGGAATCTGTATGCTCAATTAACCACTGGCAGGCTCATTTTTCCTCTCCCTCTCTCTCTCTGCCGCTCGCTTGTCCCCTTGCTCTTGATCAAACAGAGCAATCACAGTGAAGTCAGACTTAATACTAGGCTTGTTTATGAAGTTGGCAAATATTTTAGACATGTTTTATTTGAAGAGACTTTCAGTGTAAACTGAGTTTGTCATGTAAGGATGTTACATAAGAAGTGTTAAGTATTAGGCAAACCCAAATGAGAGGATAGTGTGTAACCTGAGGGGCACCAAGAGGAAATTTTCTGTTTCTGGGGACAGAAAATACTTTTTTTTTTATCAGACCTCAGTACTGACTCTGTTATTCTGCTGTGCTGCATTATCTGATCAAGTTATATGTTATTTTGTTTAATCCAATTTTTACTGTTCAGGCATGCATACAAAAAAATGAAGTAGGACCTGAAGTGGTGAAGGGCAATGTTTGAACACCTGATGTTACTCCAACCTGACATGTCACTTGTACTGTTTAATTTCATGCAGGTAACAGCCCATAGAAATAGTTTGAGACTGGCCAAAACCTTTCAATGACATACCCTGGAGGTGATTTGATGATTGTTCTGTCAATCTCATTCATTTGTTGTAAGCAAATGCTACTTCCCTAAAAAACATACATCACATCGTAGAACAACCTCTTGCAAAAACCTGTTTACTGTCCTTTCCATTGAGAAAAGCTTTTGGAGTTATTTGTTTTGCGTTTCATGACAAAATATGGTCGAGATCTGATAAAACTGCTGCTGAAGCAGTTAGCATCTATGCATCTCTGTACGAGCTGTCACTTCCTTGTCCTACTTTTAGCTCCTGCCTCTTTCTGCTCTAAAGGTAGCTGATTGGGCTGAACCCAAACGTTGTAGATTACAAGATGGAACTGCATGATTACTGACATTGAATCAGGCAGATCCAGCTGCACTGCAAGGTTATCATACTGCAATGAATAGAATCACATGTACATACGTAGATAAAATGACAGATTATAAAGTCACTGGAAAAACAGTTCATAGTAAAACAAGACAAAAACCATGGACAGAACAATAAGTAAAAAAAAAATTACAAACCACAGAAGCAAAAACAGCAACAATCATGAAGAAAATTCACAACAGCAAAAACAACTGAACATAAGACAAGAAAACACAATTCAAATGTGAAAATGAGAAAACAATAATAAAACAAAAGACCCCAACAACGCCTCAACGGAAACAACGTTAAATACAATAGGAAAACTAAAAGATAACGAAACAAGACATAACACAATAACATAATACTCAATGACAAATAAGGAACACAACAGGAAATATAAAGACAAATAACCAATCAAAAACATCAAAGCAATTCAGAAATACAACATACTCAAAAACACCACAAGACCAACTAGAAAAGAAACAGTAAACTCACAACAGTAAATTAAAATACACTCAAAAAACAACAAATAGGTAAACACGATGATTAATTATATAATCAACAAAAAATATATACAAAGATACATAAGAAAACACAACTCTCCTATAAACAATAAGTTCATGATGTTTTTGTCATTTTTCATGTCTTATTATCCATCATGTTTTTCAGTTGTTTGTTTTCGTAATGTTTCAAATTTGTTATTCGTATTTTAAATTTTTTTGGTTTTGTTTTTTTGTTGTTGTTGTGCCAATGTTTATAACTGTCATTGTCTTTCTCTAAGTCCCATTACATTTTTAGCTGTTCATAGTTTTCCTGATTGTTGTGTTTTATTATTCATTGTGTTCTACACTTCAGGTCATCATGACTCTTATTTTTACCTTGATTGAAATTAAAGTGTTCTGGTTTTAAATGTTTATTTATTTATTTATTTATTTTCAATTTTTTTTACTTAATGATCCTTAATTTCTTCACAGGAAGGAAACATTGTTTGGGTGCCCGGGAGGACAAAGTCACATGCTGAAGACTCAGTAATCCTAACAGGTGGTAGGTAACGAAACAGGAATGTAACATGAATACAGTGAAAACAGACTGATGTAAAGGTACTATGTCTGTCTACTCTCTCGTTCAACATGTCATTTTAATTTTCACTTACTTTCATGTAACCAGCAAAGTTTCAACTTCTTTCCTCTCTAACCCTCAAGCCATTACCCACAATGCAGCCACGTCTGTCAGGACATGAAGCAGGTGTACAGTTCTAAGTCTTGTTTTCTCTTACTCTCCATATCAAAGTTTTTAATAAATATTTTAGAAAGAGTAGAGCTGGAAATGTATGTTCATCTGAAATTGCAAATAAATGAGGAGTCCCAGGCCGGTCTTTTGTTGTCTTTGACTATGGCACACTATACAAGATGGCTCAGCTGATTTTTGTGGCCAGCACGGGTCACAGCATTGCATAAATTGTGTAGTCTGACCTTGGCAATTGGTGTAAAAGTGATTATAAAGCAGAATGGGGAATTTTAAATATAAATAGAAACTATATGGGGGTGTGGGGGTTGGCACGAGTGAGGTAAAAGACATCAGAAATAAGCAGCAATATTCTAACACATGCTACCAGTGTATGAAAAAGAATTACAGTTAATTACAGACACTGTAGTTGATAAATACCACATTAATGCATTAACTAATAGGAAATAGCTGTTCAGAATAAAACAGAACTCTCTTCATTTGTTTAGTTTTAACACCATCATTTAATGTTGCTCAATTTTTGCTTGCCAAGATTGTATTCCCAACCACCTTAATCAAAATCTGAATCTGAGCACCCTCCCTCAGCAAATTCTGCTAGATTATTGAAGAGTAATCATTTAAACCATATTTTCTAGTTTTGTTAGCCATGGCCACCACTAGCGCTGGTGTAGAGCCATCATTGATCAAACTGTATCTTATGGGAGGGAGAGGGGGGGTTACAGTAAGTTGTGGGGACTTTCAACACAGTCATGGTTTCTGCTGATGGTGGGCATAAAACACACACAGGATGAAGCTGTATAGCTATGACATAATAACCCCCAGGAGGTGAAAAGCGGAGCATTTCTCAGTGAACTGAAAGTTAAGAAAAAGTTGTTTTGTTCTTCTGCTCCCTAAGCCCGTTCTAATAACATGAGGAAAAAAAATGATGTTGCAGTTCCTGGAACTTGGAAACTATATCTAGTAGATTGGGTCGCCATTAAGATCATTACCTACATTTTAGTTCAGTTTTGTAACAATAAACACATACTTGGTTGATTCTGAGCAGAATGATCCAAACTCTCATGATCATACCACCCTCTGTTTTGCTGTTAATTTGAAAGCTTATTTAATAAAAAATCAAAATGTCTGTCTATGCTTGTATACTCTTTATTGTGAAATGCAGCTTAACCTACAAGGAGTTAGTGCTTTGGAGCAACAAAGAGCAAAGCCACTAAGGATACGTTTCAAATGTCACTATTTGGAAATTATAAGTTCGGACACAAGTTTTTATTCATCTTTTAAAAAGGGCTAAAGCTGATGTTTTTACAGCTGTGTGATAATATGAGTTTTAATTGATTATTAGCTATGTTTATGCATTAATGGAAAAGTGACTTTTTACTATTAAGTGTGTCCATCTCTGCCCATGATACGAGACATATCCTGAAGCCCCTTAAACAAGAGGAAAAAATCATTTATTTTGAAAAACTGAGAAGCACTTCCTGTTTCCAGACGTTTTTCTTTTAATTCAAATCTTTTCAGATTAAAGCTGAACAATTTGTCTTGAAGCTACCATAGAGTTTGCATTATTTACAAAATAATATGGCCCACATACTATAAGCAAAAGACCACCTTTGTGACACCTGAGGATCCTGAGCCATAACACCCTGACGGAGGTGAGGTTTAAGGTGGCGCTGGGTGTGGGGAGGAGGGGTCACTGCTGTACCCACCAGCCTTTGATTAACGAGGTGAGCGAGAAGCTCTTTAAAATCACAGGGGTCACAGCTTAGGAGGCCTCCATCCAACACTTCACCACACTTCACAGGACCAACTTCTTTTTATTATCAGACACGCCCCCTTTCTCTCTCTCTCCTGTCCCCGTGTACCTCGCTCTCCCCCCCTGCACGCCGCTCTTTTGAGGTCTATCAGAGAGATGAAAAATGGCGTGCAGCTGGCAGCGGATTTCCTTCCTCTTGTCAGGTCAACAGTTCACTGTGCTGATAGAGACCCTCACACCTCCATTAATAAGAGCTCCCCCTCCTGCGCTCGCACAGGTCGCTTTGCTGCATCACTGAACGCACATCACTCCTACCTTTGTCAGGACTTCAGTCTTATCAGTACATTTATCCATCACTCCATAAGTTATTGATTGTTGTAGTGAGGACTGATGTCAGCTGAATTTAAGCAGAAAACTTCATCTTCTAATGGTCTTCAGGGATTATACATTTGATATTTATTATGTTGTTTTGTTGGATTTCTATTTTGTCATACATTGTTGCTTCTATAACAAATAAGTGGTCACATCCAGATAGAATTTCATACATGATATTTTTTTTTGGAGCCATTTGGTTATGTCTATATTCATCCCCTCAATGTAGGGGCCCTGGGCTTTTGGCTCCTTTTTCTGCATGTTCATTCCTGCTCTCCAATTCCCCAGTTTCATACTCTGTTGACTTTGGTGCAAAAACAAAATTTGCATTGTTCTGCCAACAATTCTGGATCATCACATGATGAAGCTGTTGTTTGACAATGAAAATTGTACATTTTTCCCATTTTCTTTCAATGAATTGGTTTCACACGAGAAACTGGAATTCTTGTTTGGCGTGAATGAGAAAGTATAAACCTGTGGGGCTACTGAAAACATTTGTGTCTGTTAAAAACAGTGGTTGAGACGATAATGGGTATTCAAAATCCATCACGTTAAGTACCACACAGTGAATAAATTAACAATGATGAACTTGATCACTAAACTCTGTATTGATTTTGGTATTTTTGAGTGAAGCTTGTGGCCCTTTGCTGTTTTTCTATCAAAAAGTTCATTATCCATCTGGTATCTGTACCACTTATCCCCACAGGTTGGAGCCTGTTGACATATGGCTATGGGTGGGACACCTCAGACAGGTCACCAGCCAATCACAGGGCTCATATAGAAAGACAGTTGACTATTCACTCACGTCTAGAGTCACCAATGAAACCAGCAAACATTTTTTGGTTGGTAAGAGGGAACTGAGATACTTACAGAAAACCCACCCATGCACAGCGAGCAGATGTAAGCTCCACACAAACAGGCCTTGTCTCACAGGGAGTCGAATCAGCAACCTACTTGTTACACAGACAACCTGACACACCAGACAGGCCATTCAGTTTATTCTACTTGTCCATACAATGGCCCATATAAAGTTTTGATAATGTACTGACGCAGGATAAATTACGATACGTACGTCACTTCGTAAAACAAACTCACACCAAAGCCTGTCTGAAGTGGAGTGAAATGTCCCTCCTAGCTCAATATTCTTTCAGTGTTGTTGTTTTTCATTTTTCAAAGAAATGCAGACAGGTTTATACTGTTAGCATTGATGCTAATCCATGCGAATGCAGTCATTCTCTGCTCTGTCATCTCATTTTTATCTCCCACCTGAAGGACTATATGCCAATTTTGGGTGCTCACAATCATTGCAGTTTGAGCTTGACATGATGTATCTGCCTTTTTATAGATGCACTGCAAAGTGATTAAAAAGTGGCTTGGAGAAGTAAACATAGTAATTGAAAACAAACAAAAGAAAAACATGAAGTAGTTCAGTTTTTGACGGTGAGTTCTGTTTATGTGTAAAGTTTATAATTTCTTTCATTTCTTTCATTTTAGAATAAGAACAGAGCATTAAAGCTATGGTCTATGAATCAATGTTTACTGGTAAAAATTTCATTATGAAATTAAAGTGATAAAATAGGGATAAAATTATAATAAGGCTCATTTAATCCAATTTCATTTTCTTTAATTTCAAACATTTTGATTCACTGAAATTCTTATTGCTTTATATTTTGATTCATTTTAACCCTTTTTCCATATCATATCAGGGGATATCATACATTTTAACGAATGAAAAATTTCATGATGTAAATAACTTATCAACAACAGGTGACCCAGGGAAGTTATACAATACGCACAAGTTTTGCTCCTCTTTATTAATTCAGTTTCTCACAGCGTTTTTTATGTCAAATGCATTTCTATCACTTAATTTGTTAATTCATACAAGTTTATGTCACCTCAACTTTTTTTCACCCCGTTTTTGTTCCTTTCACCCTACACAATGCTCATTTTTAGGTGGAAAAATGTTATGTTGCAGCCACCGGGGGCAGCTTTTTGTCTCATGCAGCCTTTGATAATTTGAATAACCTAATTAGAAAAATATGTTAAAAATGTAGAATCAACCCGACTCTATGAGAAACTGTGATGTGTTTTCTAGGTGGTGCAGAGTAGATTGACAGCAGAGGCCAGGCCGGTCAGATTTTGAGTGGGCTCCAGAAAAAAAAAGAGAGAGGGGTGAGGAGGGGGTGCTAATCATAATGCTGAGCTGGCCTTGTTGAGCTGCTAATTACCTCCATTATGAAGATGCAGAGTGCCTGATCAGAGGCACCCCCAGTGTATACGTGTCTGTGTATGCACGTGTGTGTACTGGTCTGTGCCGATTAAGAGGAGGATTAGCCGTCCATCCCAAAGAAGGAGGCAACCAGGGGGTACAAGGAGAGACGTGAGAGGGGGGGCAGAGAGCTGATGGTGGGGGAGGGTGGGTAGGTGGGTGGGTGTCCCCCTTCCTGGAGACGAGCCCTGACCTTCTCATTTCATCCTCATTAGTATCTCATGTCAACAGAGCAGCCACTCCTTAATCATCTGCTATCATCCCGGGCCTGCACACACACACAAACACACACAAATAAAGACACAAACATGCAGGCGGGTTAATTCTGCAGATGCAGGCAGGTGTGTTTTGATACATTTGTTATGCCTACATGGATGTGCTGCGATTTTATTACATTTTAAACTGTATTTTGTTACCTTTCACCCCAAGTGTTTCCAAATAAAAATTATTTTTTTTTACTGTAGTCTACCAGATACTGGCAAAATTGCTCATCTGGTATGAAAAGGTGCTAAAAATCTCTCTCTCTCTCTCTCTCTCTCTCTCTCTCTCTCTCTCTCTCTCTCTCTCTATATATATATATATATATATGTATATATATATATATATATATATATATATATATATATATATATATATATACATATATATATTTAATCCATTTTCTCAAAACCATAGAACTTATCCAGTGCTGTATATTTGTTGGTGTTGGCGTTGGCTTTTCTGTGTCCTGTGGTGGACAGCAGCATGGCGGCAGCGTGGCAGAGGGTGGGCTCGTCTGTCTGTGTCGGCCTCTGTGCCACGGAGGCCCCAGCAGGGTCGGGGGGAGCAGGGGCTCAGGGTGCCAGCACAAATGAGCTCCATTCATTTCCCCACTTCGGCATATGGTGGCCCATTGTCCTCAGCCACAGAGGCAGAAGTGATGCAATTTGTTGGCATGTCCTGTCATCTCACAAACTGCCCATCCCGCCTGGGCCCTGGGCCCGGCAGAAGACAAGCAAGGGCAGCAGCTTGTTGTTTCAGTGCATCCATACCACAACATGAGGACAGTAGCCAGACACAAACATTATCGAGACATATGTTGGCATTTGCACAAATATTTTCTTAGACTAAGGAAGAGGGAGAGGAAAAACAGGATCAATCAGAGTAAATCTTCAGAAGATTATATTATACAGAATCTGTGTCAATCCCTATTGTTTTTTCAGGTTATAACAAAAGATTATCCTTATTTACAGAATAAGATTTACTTTAATCTGAGCATCAAGACATGATATCCTTCTTATTCCCAGTATTGTGTATGAAGACATCAGATTTTGCAAAACAATTCAAAAAGAAAAACAACAGCTACTTTAACATGGACAAAAGCCTTATAAAGATAATGTTTACCATGTAACGTGTCAAGTTAAAGCTCTTGAATCAATCCGACTCATTTGGAAGCATCGTTCTAGGTAAACAAAAGCAACAGATTATGCATACTATTGTTTTAAACAGATTCTGTTTACTTACTCGCTCCAATCTGGTATTTCTTTAAGGGAAGAATAATTTTTCCTGAAGAAAGCTTAAATTTTGGTTGTGGTTTGGGAAGAAAATCAGAAAAATATATTTTTTTGGCAGAGCTGGATGCGAGTTGATTTTGAGATGAAAAAAAAAGAAGAAGAAAAAACATCAGAGTCTAGATAGACGAAAGGACAGAAATACAGAATGTCATACATGCATCAGTTAAGGTCCTGTGTCAACCTGTAATGTATAAATCACAGTATAAATCGAAGTTTTTCCTTGGCTAAGAACAGTGTACATTTCACAAAGTGTGTGCAAACTCCTGAAATGAGACCATTACCATTACATGGTGATTCCTCATTGGAAAAATGTGATCATTGATACATAATCTTTGATAAAAGATATGCACTTGACCTTTTGCACTGTCAGCTCCAGTAAACCCACAAGCCAGTGGTGTGTAAACGTACTAAACTGAAAGCTGATGAGTTTCTGAGAAGTTAGTTTTATTTTAGAATAGGGAGGAACCACATAACTGGTATGACAGCTCTCAGTTCATGTAAATGATTTATCTTGATTAATAAGATAGTGTTAGATTGTTGAAGTGGAGTTATATCAGGAGATGAGAAATGAGGCCCACATGGGAAGGCCAAAAGGTGCAGTCCACTCACACCGTGTTGTATCCATGACAGAACGCACTATCAGACTGAACCCTTGAAAGAACAGTCTTCTGTACAGTGTACAGAAGTAGTGCCTAAACAAACAGCTTGGTAGTAAAAACACCAGCTGCTGTACAGTTGGATAAAGCACGCATCTCACTACAATGTTTTTCAGTCTTGGTTTTGCCTCGATTCCTTAAATTACAGCAAACTATCAGCCCTATTAGCAGCAATATATAAAGAGCTGTTTTCCAAAATGCTATAAATCTATTTCATTTAGAAAAATGACATTATTTACCCAGACCCACCAGTGGGTTGGCTGGGGAACTGAAGTTTGAAATACAGTTTATACAGGGATAAATAGCTTTCTGGCATTACATACTGATACGGCAGGTAGTACAATCGGTATACGAAAGAATAGCACTGCGTAGTATATTTTTTAAAAACTTTGGCTTTTATAGCATTTTGGAAAAGAACTCTTCATATAGTCTTTTGTCCATGTGAGAGCTTTTTCCTGTGTAGATGCAGAGCTGATCTCTGTCAGTGTGACCAATGTATACTTGAATTAACTATACTAACTATACTTGATCCTGAACTATCCCTTTTAATGTTTGTTTTGATAAATACTCAGATCATGTTATTGAACATCCATGTAAAAAGTTAATTTAAAATCATCAAAATAATTTTAACCATTCGCCAGAAAATATACAGTCTAAGAAAAGCAATACATATAACTTATATTTAAATGACAAAAATGTAAAAAGGATAAAGAGTGAAACTTCAGATTTATGAGTGAGAGTGAACTGAGCCCCTCAGCCCGGCTCTGTTCCTGGTTTCACTATGCAAAGCATGAAGCTACTGTCTGACAGCAGAGGGGAAGGAGTCTTGTTTAACTTCCTGAAAAAAAGCAAACTTTTGACATGAGCGGCACAATATAAGCTATGCAGCAGAAAGAAAGAAAGAACTGTCTAGACATGACTGCATTTAGGTCAGACAGAGGAAAACATATGATCACACAGTCATGCACAAAACCATGCTGGGATATGGTGTTGACAGGCGTTTGGATGGCAGAGGTCAAAAGTCGCTGAACCCATTCCACACTAACATTTAAGAGCATGTGTGTGTGCAGCCTGGTCTTCACAGCGTTTTTTCACTCAATACTGGACGTGTCAGTTGGAGGTTTTGTGTTCATTGTCTGCACAGCATGAAGCCTTTCGCGTGCAAGCCCTCTCAGCATGTGACAGAAAAGGCGCACCCCCGAGAAGAAATCAACAGAGTGGTGCACCTTAAGACACAAGTCAACTTCACTTCAGCCAGCTTGAAGATTGATGACGATGGTCCTGGTTTCAGTGGGAGTAAGGAACAAGTGGCCCTTGGAGACTCATTACACCCCAGCAAGCTTTGGAGAATGGAGTGACACTGCTCCTGATTACCAGATTCATCATTTGAATCGGTCTGGGATGCTCTTTGACAAATGTCAGCAGGATAACTGTACTGGAATTAAAGACGTGGCCGCGTCCTGTCCTGCGCTGTAAAAACTCTGTAGGAATGGAGATTATTGCAAAAAGAAAACACAAGACATGCAAAAACACAGAGATAATCCATCACATCCCACACACAAACACTGAACCACTCCTGCTGTGGTCCATCTAATACCCCAATCATATATCTGTGACCTCAATCCACGCCACACTTCCCCCCCTCTTGTTCCTCAAGCAACCATGCTGCTATAACTGAGATCCTTCTCCAGCCCTATCCTTAACCCCATTTGTAGCCTCCAACCCGCCTACCCCCCCAAACCTGTCAGGGACCGGCTTCCCATGTCCATCACAGGCTGATGGATGAGGTGGAAGGTCGTCACCCCACTCTCCAGAGTTCAGCGATCCCATCAGCCATGCAGACACCTCCAAATCATAGTGGGGGACGATACTCAAATTATACATTTAGGGAGAGCACCCTGAAACAGAGAGGTGCTACTTTGAGAGATTTGATTTGCTAAAAATGAACCTTTACAAAAAAATCATGTCTTAACATTTGACTGCCAACCTTATATCTCTAAAGCTTTTTTTTTTTTTTTTTATGAACAAATTAGAACGAACACAAGGGACATCTGCTAGGTATTGGAAAAGTCTTGGCCAGGACACTCTTACAAATGAGACTATCTGCTTTCCTTGTCAAAACTTGTTACTTTTATCATTCATAATGCAGGGCTGTGTGCAGGTGTGGTGTAATCTTTAAAAATTTGGCTTCCTAAAATGTTAAAGAGCCACCAAATTATATCATTATAATCAAACTGTCCATTCATATGAAACAATATATATCAGACAAAGGCCAGATAAGCTTAAAGATGCTATGGGGAGTTTCTAAGTAATTACAAAAAAGTCTCACTTTTACATATATGCCTGATCGAAATACACACTTTAAGATGAGTTTTAAAGGTTATCTATTAATGCTATTCCTTAGCTTCGCGGTTGGGTCGGACAGAACTGGACTGGCCTGGATACTCAACTTCTGGAACAAGACAATTAAAACTAGAGCAAATTTATATTATTCAGACACGTATACAGAGCACCGGGCTGTAAGTAACGATATGTAGCTGGCTACAAAACTACGATACTAAGTTATCTAAAAATTGCTTGTTGTCACACATCAAAAACTACTGCTACGTAACTAGAAAGAGATACATTACCTTGTCACTTTGCACCCTGTAAGTTGTTGAAAAAAGAAGTTGTAAAGCAATGCAGAGTTCTGAGGAAGGTCCGAGCTGCATTTATTACAACAAACACACGCTTTGGCTTGGGTCACGTCTTTACGACCGTCGCCGTGCATGCTCATGGGTAGCAGAGTCTTTATGTCGCTGGAGATAGACTCTCCTCATTGCACCTTTAAGATGGTCTACAAATTTTTATTTTGTTTGTTTGTTTGTTTTTGTGCTTGGTTGAAATTAGTAAGAAATCACTTAAAAAAGATAATTTGATGTATGATAAGTAATTGTGATAAAAATATGACGAAGATAAAACATTCTATCTTCACTTTTTCATCAAAAGTGATACAAATCAACAGTAATGGGCAATTAACCTCTTGAAATAACCAAAGTCAGTTCATACAGCCTAAAGCCTTAATTTGAAGTGCTCAGAGAGCACATCTCTGTCAAGGCATTTCTTAGCCAAGCTCTTGGATAAAATGCCCCAAACTTCCCTTATCTTGCTATGTCAACAGAGACTTAAAAAAACATTCAGCTCACCATAAACGCTGTTAATTTAGTGTTTCAGGCAAAATCTGAAAAATCTTACTGGGTTCCTAAAAAACTGCAGAGCCCGGTTATATGTAAAGGGAATTGTTAAGTTGCCAGAATAGTCGGAATGTTATGTTAGGGGTTTTAAATTTACCTTTCATGTCTAAAAAAGCTTCCTAACATGTAAACATTTGCATGTAAGGTTGATTTGACAATATTTTTTTGCATGGTTAAGTTTGTAAATGTGCAAGGCCTTTGCTTTGCACTTTTGAACCTGACTCACCTGGCAGACAGTTAAATATACACCATAGATGATAGCACAAGGAACACTGGCCAATTTAAGTGTTTGGGGAGAGCAGAACCCTTAAATTAACATGTCCAGAATATAGGACATATCGGACAATCGTTCAGTCAATTACATTTACTACAGGCCAATCAGATGTTGTAGTAGTCACTATGTACAAAACACAAACTAATTCCTTCAGCAAACTCTCAACAATTCATGTCTGGAGTGGTGCTAGGAGATCTCCTCCTTTTAAAAAAATGAAAAAATGCTCTGTGTTGATCTTTGCGGTTTATTTAATGAAGCAACATTGCCCACTTCTGATAAAACTGCTTAAGCAGATGGCACCCATGCTAATATCTGTTTAAAAGCTTGTTTCTCTCTGTTATCGCCCTCATACACTAGGTCACACCTTTTTCTCTCTGCTCATCAGGCAGTCCATCTTCAGACTGTACTGTTTTGAAGCTATGCATGATTGATCTGCCTGATAACAAACATTGTTTTTTTTAACAACTACATAGTCTAATCTGTTAACACTTGTGTTTCTGATGAAATATCCAAGTATACTTGGTGACACATGGTATATTACGAGATCAAAACATTACTTGCATGTTGGAATTTCCAGTGAAGTATGAAGATTTAATGCATTTTCCCACGACTGCTCCTCTCATTAAAGAACTATTCAATGCTCTGTAGAAAACTAGAGAAGATCTGCTGATAGTGATTTTCCACAAAACCTCAATGAAATGTTGGTTCAGGCTGGTATAAACAAGTGAAGTGTCTCACCCCTGACTGACCTCAAATTGCCTCTTGAAGCCTTTGGCACTGTAGGAAAGAAACAGGAGTCATATTGGCTCATTTCACAGACGTCCTGGTAAACAAAGCTACAGGATACATTTGGTGTTTAAATTGCTAAAGGATCCATGGAAACTCAGATCACTGATAAGTCTGTCGCTGTTCTTCCAGCCTGACAGCACATGGCAGTGACAGGAGGCCATGTTTGTCTCACTCACATCATTGAGTCAAAGGGGGAGATTGACACGCTATAAATACACAAGAAGAATAAACAATACACAATAGTGTCAAGGCTCGCAGCTGACAGGGGCATAGATCAATGTTATTTCCCGCTTTTGCAAAAATACCTAATTCCCCTTATTTAATCAAGCACCTCCTCTGCCCGGGGCCCCTTTGGCTGATTTATGGCCCTCGCTGCCTTTATGAGTACCTGTTTCATTTTCTTGTCTCTAGCTCTGACACCTAAAGTGATAGGAATTTTATGCTTTTGATAACAATATGAGTTTCACTTTGGCCCAGAATTCATAGCCCTGTCAACAGGCAGTAAATAACAGCAGCATGGCAGCGGCATTCACAAGCCTCGACGACAAAGCATCCAACCAATGGGCCTCACTGTGAAGAAGAGAGAATGGAGCTATGAATAGAAAAAGAGAGAGGGCAGCACAGGGGGGGGACGTCGATCGGAAGAATCTAGGATGACAGTGAAAGGTCATGTCAGCGAGAGAAGAAGTGCAAAATGTTTCGGCGGTGTCATCTCGTCAGGATTCATAATTGGTGTGCTGTCATATATGAGCATTTTGATAATGTCACATGAGCATAAATGCCATGCTGTGACACACTGTTCCCCACTGATCATAAGTTTGTAATAATGCAGGGGGGTCCAAACATTTTCACATCACGAAACCTCAGGAAAAATCATTACAGGTCATGAACCTCCATCAAGAATCGTCATTTGACTTTTATCAAGGCTGCAGCTGAGACAAGATCTCTGAGTTAATGCTGTTTTTAATTTCTAAATGAAAGTTATTCTGAAAGAGTTTGGTCATTTGATTTGTAATCTAAAGATAAAATTGTCCCAAGTATAATAAACATAAATGACATTGTGTGCAAATAAAGGATTAAGTGCATAAGTCCACTAGAGACAATTATAAGTTTTGTAACCAAAGAAGTCAGGTCAGTTTGGGCAGAGTTAAACTGGATGGCAACCTCTGGGGTGTGATGTCAGATTTCAGACTGCAGTCAGTTTTTCTAAACTTTTGTGTCTTGTGATCTTACAAAACTGGTTGTTAGCATGTACTGTATGTCACAGTCAGCCAAAACATCTAACATTGTGACCTGCATGGTGGTGTATTTGTATCACAGCAGTCCATCCTCATGAAAAAAGTCTTGAATAACAGGATAAAGACAATAGAGGGACAGGAATGAGTCCAAAAACAGAAGTGAGGTAGCAGTTAGCACTGTCTAGTTCTCGAGCCCAAAACTGGGATTTGGGATACCATTTTTTGGATAAATGTCCTAATCAATCAAATAACTAGAAAAGCACTCAGAGAGTGCAGACCTCTGCCCTCGCCACAGTCCTCACCCATATTGTGATTTTCACCAGAAATTTTAGTCCTACCTGTTTGTCATCAAAATATTGAGATCCTTGACCATGAAAACATACCATTAGTAACTTGATGCATAATGATATCTATTTTAGTTCAATAGTTATTCACAAAAATCACATTTTTCATCATGGCAGCCAGACGCTGATCCGGATCAACACCAAAATCGAATCAGTTCTTCCTTTTCCCATGCTGAACATTTCCTGAAAATTTCATCAAAATCCATCCATTACTTTTTGAGTTATTTTGTTCACAGACAGACGGACAAACAAACTCTCCCAAAAACATAACCTCCTTGGCGGAGGTAAACATTGATTGATTGATTGATTGATAAACAAGGTTTGGAATGAACGCATGCAAACAAGATATCAATGTTTAATTGTGAATAATAAAATACCTCTGATAGTTTTGCTTTTCAATTTTGATGGATATTCCAAAGAACAGTTGCTTACAATCTGCTAAAAAGGACAACAAAAATGGCAGGGGTAGTTACCGCGGACATTTCAGATTTTTTAAATCAGTTATTCACACACTAATACATGGTCGAACAACCACGTTCTAGTTCCTTTGTAGCTAAATTATATCGTTTTACTCCTGCTGTACGTTTTAGCTTAAAAAATGTGGAAAGTAGGTTAATTCATCAAGATTGTCACTAAGAACAGGGCATATAAATTTAATATTTTGTTGTTTGCTACCCAACATCATCAGCGATCCAAGACACAGTGAAAAGTCTCACAAGGTTTTTGTATGTCTGGGGTTTGAGGTAACCAGCGTAAAGCTAACCTCAGCGAACCTCCATGTGTGTGTCTGAGTGTGACTGTCAGTCACTGCCAGGTTTGTGTGACTGACTGGCCTGATGTGGCTGTGGTGAATGTATTTTTACCACTGGGTGTCAGTGCTCAGAGCAGACTTATTATCTTGCATCAGAGGTCTTGAGAGCTTCTGTGTTTGTTGGGTGAAGCACTTTTAAATTCTTGTGAGTGAATTGTTTTAAATTCTCTAGTAACTTTAAGAAAGTTGTGAATAAACTGGAAGTTCTAACCCAGCCTTTCAAGTTTTCTATAAAACAGTAGATTTTTAGTAACTTTAGGAGTGTGTACATAGACATTCTTCAGGTTTCAGTTTTTATTCAGCGACATGGCAGCAGTGGTTTGTTTCAAAGTACTATTATACAAAAGCCTTTTTTTGTTATTGGCTTGTAGCAATATTATTGATAGTTCATTTCCTGATTACCACATTCCAATAGTGTTGGATATTCCTTTTGAAACTTGGGTCAACAGTGATGCTCAACTCTCTGATTTCCTTACAATTAAGTGGATACTGAACCTTGTACTGCTGTAAACAGTTCGTACTACAGAAGCTTCAGCTCCTGGATTAAACTGTGAAATGCGCCAGGTCTTCCTTCTCTTGACATATTCAGATGTGCAGACTTAGTTTCTATCTATCTAAATCCACCCATTCAACTTATCCCTTTTGGGGTTGAGTTGGGCTGATGCCTATCCCAGCACCCTGAACCGGTTTAAACTGATCGCAGGATCACATAAATACACGGACAACCATTCACACTAACACTCATACCTAAAGACTATTGGAACCCCAAATTCACTTAATAAGCATGTTTTGTTTTTATCAGTGGGAGAAGGAGTGCTCAAAAGAATCCACTCCTGCTTGGGGAGAACATGCAAACTCCAAACAGAGAGGCATTGACCAGCTCGGGAATTGATTTGGCGACCTTCTGCTGCGCCACCATGCCACCCTGTTTATTTAAATCAGGAGAAAGAATCAACCAGGGGCCTATTCTAAGAAGCAAGTTCAGCCTAGCGAGACAGCCTTGGAGCTACCTTGCTGAACTGAGTGCGGTAGCCGGCAGTCTCGCTAAACGGTTTGACGACGCTGGTTATCAACCTCATAAGTAGATCAAGCTTTGCAATGAGCGCGTGCACACATACAAGGCAGAGCCTGCCGCATCTGACCAATCGCGAACATGGACCAGTCTGGAGCATCAGAGCAGGCCGGAGAGCAAAGGACTGTATACTTGACACATGAGGAGCAGGAGGCGATCATGACAAAGTATGAAGAATTAAAACATATAATAAACATCAAAAGCAACACCGTCGCCGCTGCAAAAGCACGGGAGTGCTGGCAGAAAATTGCTGACAGTCTCAATGCATAAGTATAGTGCGCAAAAAACTTTGGTGCCATTATCATCCTGAAATAGCACTGTTCAACATGCACTTTTACTGTAACAGGCACCAGACATGTCTAATTCATTTCCAAGATGAATTATTCATTTGTTCATTCCTATCGTGTTTACATTTTTTGTGTGATATGTAGGCCACATGAGCCCTACATGAATTCCTGTCACAATTTTAAGATGGGCAATAAAATATTGTCATGTAGCAGAAGTGTTGGCATTGAAGATCTTGTTACAGCAATGAGAGTCCTCCCCCAGATTTTACTCCTGCAGAGGAGCTGGCCGAGAGAGCTCATTGGTCAGTGGGTGGGGTTTTTATGGTCCACGAGTTCAATCTGGAACCCAACCTGCCCCGGAGCAGGTTAGCCGTTCAGCGTACATTGCCATAGAGACTCGCCTCCCTAAGAAGTGAACCCATCTCGTAGAACAGGGAACCTAGAACCTACCCTCAAAGTTACCTCGCTAGGCAGTAATCCTGCTTTGTAGAACAGGCCCAAGGTCTGTGTCACTTGATGTTGAGTCTGTTTTGATGGCTGGGCCACAGTTGTTTAAAATGCACACAAAATACACTTCACTTGATATGTAAAAGGAAAGATACGTCACAATTCGCCTTCCAGATATTTGCTGCCATTTATTAGCACCCTGGAGGTATGTAAAGGCCTTCACTCATATTTTTCCTTTAGTATTATAACCACCATTTTTGAAACATCACTTAGCTGCTTTAAAACACAAATCCTGCTCTCCGCACTCATGCCTTGTTATTTTGCCCCCTCCTCCCTTTTCTGGGGAGCCGGAGCCTCTCTCCAATCCGTCATCAGCTGTAATAAAAGAGTGAGAAAATGCAATAAATATTCTTACACATCTAAAATATTATCTCCTAAAAGGTGCCCTTAGGGGCTTTCATAGATTCATATTGACACTTCACACATTCCACTGACAAATTGGCCGTTACAGCATTGTTGCCAAAAACCTGCTGGTTACCTTGGTGATGACATTATAGCGGGTGAAAACAGCTCTTTACGTGCGATAAAGTCAAACAAAGATGACGCACTGTACTCGCCGACTATTACTAAGGAATAGGAAGTAAAATGTCAAGCATTTCAAATGGAAGCTGCTGTAAACTGTGGTTATGGAGACTATAACGAATTACAGCCTGACCCCAGAGCTCTTTTTGTTCCAGCCTCTCCTGATCGTTGCTCGGTGAATATTATGAGTCTGAGTGAGAGAACTGAGCAAAAGAGAGAGATGTTTTTGTGTATCCCTACTTGAGCCCAGTGTGTGTTTGGCACAGAGGCCTCAAGAGAGCATGAAGAAAAGAAAAGGCTGGGTCACGACGAGTATTCTGCGCTAAAGGGGCGTGAACTGGCACAGAGTCTTGGCGTGGGCACAATGCATGGTGGCATGGCAGCGTTCAGGAGCCTCCTGACAGAGACAGAAGCTGCTCGGGGGCCGAAGCAGCGCCTCAGTGGGGCCAAGGAGAAAGACCAGATCAGAAGCAGAGGGGAAAATTGAGACAGATTTTCTTGCAGGTGTTGAGAGAATAGATGAACAAATGATCTAATTGTTGGAGCATTTTCAAGAGAGAGTTGTGGTGTAGGGGCTCAGATGGGTCTGGGTAGAGGTTCGGGGATCACACAGTAGCAACATTTAAATAGGCGGACAGACATGTAAAGCTGAAAAGCATGGCAGAAACAGAAATTCTGCCATAAATGCATGTAACTCCTTTCACATGAGGTATGTACTGGAAGTCTGTTCAACTTTATATAGTTAGCTACTAAAGTAATGTGCCTATTATTACAGCCTGGCATTGTCTGAAACCTTGATCTAGCGTGGGTTTACATTTACAAAGGTATCCTATCTTAGTAAAGTGCAAATGTTTAAAATTCTGCCTCAGAAAAGAACAGGTATGCTTGTGGTGTTTTCGCCAACTGGTCAGATTTTATTTGGTCCTGTTTAATGTGGTCAATCTTGATCCAGCTCATGTTTACAAAGTTAGCTGTACTCTTACTTTGTATCCTGATGATTTATGGATGAGTACGTGTGCTAGCCCTACAATATGAAGTGGGATTGGGAAGTGGAACATATTGGTGATTTTCCCAACTTAGGACAGTCAAAAATGCTGATTCTTACATCCTAGCACATCAAGCTAAACAAATCTGGACAACTTCAGACCCTTTATTGATAGCGTAAAGTGTTTTGTCTGACAGCAAGTTTGGACATATCAGTCTCTATTTTGCTATTTTGAGGACGCAAATCCCCTGTGCCAAGACAGGCCCTGGGCACAGCAAGACCAATTTACATTTCCTGATTATTCAAAGGTGTGTTTTGGGTAAAACATGAGTTAAACTAATTGGAGCTTTAGCTTTAATCCCCTTTAAAGAAGAGCTACACAGTGGTGCAGCAATGAGTCCAAAAATATGAAAGCAAGTTAGCGGTTTTAGCATGGTTAGCAGGTCCTAAAGACTTTAGGGTTTGGGTTAGGTTTATGGACAAATGCCGGAAATGAGGTCCATCATGAACAGGTGCATACCAGATTGGGTGGTCTATTTCCATTACAGAAAGTTAATCTGAAATTACCCTACTTTTGAATTTTGTGGATCAGAGGTAAGCTAACAAATGGCTAACCAGGGTAACAACAGTTTTTACATCTCTAAATGCAAAGTTAATGATAAAAATGACCAACTTTTGATTTAAATTTGTGGACAACCATAGTGATACTTCAACCAGAATCCATCACAAATGGTGCTTGAAGGTATTTCTAAACATGTAATATGAGGGCATATAATATTCTTATCATGTTGAGTAGCAATAAAGTTGCCCAGTAGCAAAGTTATCTGTCTGACATTGCCAATAACACAGACAGAATGTAATTTTGTTAACAGGATGCTGCAGCATTGACTCTGCTACCATCTATGCACAACTTAACAATAATTTTTATTTAGTAATGTAAATTTAAATATAGGCTATTGCACATCTCACTCTGTCTCTTTTAGCACAACAGGCACTTTCTACCACAGGATGAAAGCTTACTTTAAGCTAACGTTGGCTCAACAACTTGCATAGGCATCAGCCATCTATTAAACACGTTTAAAAATGTTTAAAATTTTGGGATACCCTCTTACCCAGCTAAGCCACCTATGCCCCAGTGCTGTCATGTAGTTTGATCACTGATGGTGCAGAATAACTGAGGACTAATGATACTCTGAACTTCTCTTAATCGCCACTTTGGTATGGTCAGTGTTTGTAGGTAAACACTATAGTGTATGCAGTATTTTCTCAAATTTACAAATTAGATGAAATTGCATTTGTGTGTCCTTTATCATTAATGATTTTCATCAACATTTTATTCTAACAGACTTTTCCTGATTACTTGTGCAGGTAAGATTGCAATCACATCGTTTTCTATTCAACCAAATCTCATGCACCACAGTATTAGTCTACTGTACATCATTAAAGATGCAGAGATGTAACACAGAAACATTTACACACATCCTAATCAACAAGCCCCACTTTAAATGATTCAGAGACACGACTCGGCCCTATCCATATTCTCCGGTGAGAGAAGCCAGGATATATTTGGAACATCACACTTTTAAGAGCGTGAGCCTCAACTCCCCTGGGTCATTTTCTGCTCTGCTCTTAATTGAGAGTGTTCTGGAAAAATCATTACTATATTAATGATTTAACACAAAGTAACTACCTGCTTTTTTCCAGGAGGAAAGGGAGATTTGCTCCAAATCAATACCCATGCACGCTCATTATAAGGGGGGTAAAGTTATAGTAATTAGGCAGACACCAATAACTTTTTAATGATCTTTGTTTTTAATTGCATATTATCGGGTTGCACAGTCTGTGTGTTTATACCCGAATATAAGATAATGGTGAGGGGAGAGGAAGTAGATTAAAAAGAGGAGGCACCTGCAAGGTTTTTACCTCAACAACAACAAGGCTGAGCATGCACAGAGGAGGAGGAGATGAATGGGAGCATCTTGTCTTTTCTTTTGTGCCGTTTCCCAGTAATGTGTCTGATGTGCGTGTTGTGAAATTACACTTCCCGCTCTGCTGTCTATAAGAGTGAGGAAGTGAAAGGACAGTCTGGGGAAAATGGCAGAAAGCGGTCTTACCCATATCACACCATTGATGTGCAGGTTAGATCATTCATTCAAGCAGTTGTGACTTATAAGCAGTGTTGACTGCAATGTTTGAGTCAGTTTTACATAAGGAAGACAAACCAAATGAACTACACCAGAGAAGAAAACTGAAGGCCCAGGCACTCAATGGCCTGCCAGACAATTTCGTATAGCTATATATGATGTTTAGTCAAATTTGCCACTATGATTGATTGATTTCTTAATTATTATGAAATGAAATCAAAACAACGGACAGGGGAAAACAAGGGTTTTGCCATAACTCTCTTACTAGAATCACAATATTAACTTGGTATTAGCAGCAGATTTTTGTTAATATAGAATAAAGATGTATATATATTTTAAAATAAAATATACCAAGGTGTGTTTCAAATTTGAAAACAGGCCTGCGGGACATACATATTAGAGCATAATTATATTATGATCCCCATAACGTATAACCCTCATAAATGTATAGAGGGATCAATATTAATCACACCTCATTAGAATCGTTTCTACACAGTGATGCTGGAGATATATATCATCTCCACACACAATTTATTCCACAGCTTTCTTCCACATATGGTAATATGTGGTAATATTCATAATTGCTTATGAATCTTAAGGTGCAGTTTTCTCTAGAAATAAAATATTCCTTTCAATCACAAAACAATTTCTGAATGTTCCTGTTAAATTTTATTCTATTATTTCTTGCATTGAGCGTTATTTGTACAGTGTTTATCTTATCTTAAAATATTTTGTTTTTTTCCGATGAATAATGGATTGGAATGTTTATGAAACCAACATTACAAACTATTCCTATTTCTCTTTTATGCAGCACACAGAGTGGTTTTAATAAGCTTTACATGTGTTTCCTCAAACCTCTGCACAAAAGTTTGGACTGGACCAGTCCAAACTTTGGGCCCGTAAGCAGTCAAAACCAAATAGTGATTTTTGACCCAGCACATGATTTGCTTTTGCAGCAACACCATGTACACAGGAAAAGTGCTTTACAGCGTAGAAAAATGTTATTTCTCTATGAAATACTTTAATAACTAATTTTATTATATTCTTCACAGGAAAATGTAACCAAAATGGATTCTGTAAAGGTCTTTTAATAGGCAACTTAATGAATTTAGGGATTAGTGTGACTTTTTAAGCTAATGGGACATACTGCACATATAAAGGTAAGAAAAATCAGTCCATAAAAAATGTACACGAGTTGATTACATTTAGTGTTTAGTTAATCTTATTTAGCTTTTTATTTCTTGACCTTGAACATTTAAACACATTTTGGTAAATTCTACATATTTATTGTTATGTAAGTTATTTTTCTGTTGATAGTCCCCTTTTCATTTGTAACAATTTGGCCCTCTCAAACTGAGAATGACCTGGATGCTGCCCTTGTGGTAGCCACAGTTGTCAATCCCTGAAGTAGATCTTGAGTAACAAAAACTGACAATAGGCTGCTAACCAAAAAAGATTGCCCAGTCAGCAAAAAATATCCGTACTTTGCATCAGAATGGACCAAAATTCAGGTCCAGTAAGTGTCTTCAGGCTTATCAATACTGCTAAGTTCAGCTCCCACTAGTAGCATTCAGATACATTTTAACCTTTAAACCAACAGGAGCTTTTCCAGGAGCCAAACACTACCTGAGCTCTATGGTTTCCCTGTGGCCCTAAAGTCCCAGAAAGATTCTGCCAAACAGGCCAATTTTGTACAGTAAAACATGACAAATAATTGCACTACAACACAAGTCCAACAAAACAGTTTGCCTGTTACCATAGAGGATAATCAACATGGTGTGTTTTAATCATAATTGAAAGCACTTTTGTAATAGGCTTTCCTCTCTGACCCTGCATGTACCCGTCATTCATACCCATGTTGGTAATCAGATACTTTGTGGTAACTATTTCATGGAATTTGAATGTGAAGCTGCTTCATTGACCCACAAGTTACAGAGGATAGCAATGCCAAGGCTAGCCACATTTCATGTTGAATTAAGTTAGCATTCTAGCATGTTAGCTAATTTGCTCCCTTTTATTTGCATTGAAAGGAGCCCTACCTAATATAGCTGGGTAACAAAACCATAGGCTAAAGGCTAACAATAACCTTTAGTAGATTTTCTATCTCTAGGACTAGGTGATTTAAGTTTTGTGGCATAATGCTTGAAGTAGGACCAATGTGGTCAGCATCAATACTGAAGCCGGACATTGCATTTAAAGATGCTTATTAAGTATCATGGGTTCCCATAAAGTGTGCCAAGAAAATATCCACGTCATAACATCAGCATCACTAGTCTAAACCACTGGTACAAAGCAGGATGGATTCATGCTTTCATCTTATTCATGCCTGCATCTGAAAGTTGCAGCAGGACTTGAGAATCATCAGACAAGGCAACATTTTTCCAGTCTTTATTTAGTTTTGGTGAACCTGAAATGTAGCCTCTTGGGCTTGGTTTTCTGCTGCTGTAGTCCATTTGTTTCAAGAGTTTAAATGTGTTGTGCATACAGAAATGGTCTTCTGCTTACTTTGTCTTTACGAATAGTCATTTATGTTCCTGTTGCCTTTCATTTCAAACCACTGTGGCCAATCTCTTCTGACCTCTGCCATCAATAAGCTATATTTGTGCGGAGAACTGCAACCCTCTGAACATTTTCTCTTCTCTGGACATTTTTTTTGTAAACTCCAGAAATGGTTGTGTGTCAAAATTCTAGACCAGTCATTTCTGAAGTATTGATTCCAGCCCTTCTGCTATCATTAAAAATAATATGTTCAAAGCCCCTTAAATCGCCTGTCTTTGTCATTGTGATGCTCAGTTCGCACACCTCAACCATCTCCGTATGCCTAAATTCATTGAGTTGTTGCCATGTAATTGTCTGATTGGTTATTTGGATTAATGACCAGTTCAATGATTGTACCTTCTCAAGTGGCCAGTGAGCAAATAACTAAAATGTTTTGTTTTTTTTGTACCTTTAAACTCAGTCCACATTGAGACCATATTGGTTATAGTTGATAAACAATATTTGACTTAAATTAGTTGTACTTTTATCTAAATAAGCCAAATAAACAGTCCCTAAATTGCTACCTATGCACTTCTACTTTTAGCACATAAACACACATAAAGTTTAAATCCTCTGCAATACATAAAATAAATGAATCCAAACTTTTTTTAACTACGTGCCTGTAGTCTCTCTGTTCTAAAGGAGTACCTTTATGTCTTTGTGTACAAAAAACGAATATGATATGAATGGAAAGGAAAATAAAAAGCAACTACAATTGGAAGCCATCTGTTAGCTCTTAAAGGGGAAGTGGTGTACTCAAAGCAGTGGAGGGGAGAGCATCTAAGAGAGAATAGGGAGGGAGGGAACGCGCCGGATAAATGTGGTGATAGAAAGAGCCCAGGAATGCCAGGCTGGCAATCCAGGACTGCTCTGAATGAGTGCGCCAGCCAAGAGCCTTTTTTTTTCTTCTTCTCATTCTGCTTGATGCCTTCCTTCACCCCCACTTTGCTCGCCCTCCACCCTCCCTCTCACCCTTCCTCCTCAGCCTGTTCGCTCTGGCCCACTCCCCGAAACTCCACGGCAGATTGTCGATTCAATGACTCCCCTGTCAGGTGATTATCTAGGAGCTTTAATGTAATCTTCCACTCACACGTACCATATTTCAATTACGACTGCCATTGTGGAACAAGCTGCATATTCAATTCGCCAATCGCCCCGCTGCTGCCTCAACAATGTCAACTGTAAAAGAACGCCAGCTGAAGGCAATTATGCATGTTTTCAGAGCCAATTATGATCGCTCTCACAGCGGCGGTTATGCCACGAGCAAGGGAGTGTTTGGAAATTTTTAATTTAATGACAATATGCTCGTGGTAGGATTCAGCACGACGCCCCCGCTCCCAGGCCTGCCATCCCAGCATCCACACAGGGAACCATTAAGGCAGATAGGAGAAGATTATGGCCTCTCTCAAGGGCCACACTGGGAGCGCAGGGAGGGTCTCAGCGGTGCAGGCGAGATGGCATCCACTCATCCTCTCTGCAGGATCACAGCTGGCAGGGCCGAGTCCAAAGCTGCACAGGCGGGTCGGTTAGCTCGTCTTCCAGTTTGGACGATGCCTGCAGAGGGAGCATAAACTCACACTTTACCACAGCAGGCCACAGACTGAGACATGCTGCAGAGAGAGATCAGAGTCTGCACGGCGGGGGATTCTTTCCTCGATATTTCTGAGATGCAGTCTCGACACCATTGACTCTGAAAGCCTCCAGAAAATGGTCCCAATCCAACTTCAGTGCAAAAGCAATTTAATTCAATGTGTTTAGCAAAAGTGAGAAGGCAAATGTTTGCTATTTTTTTTCTAATTAGCAGATAAAATATTACAAGATTATACAGAAATCCCTTCACAATTAGAGACAGAGATCTTATCCCAAAATATATATTTTTAAAAATAATCAAATATGTAACTTTATTTTTTATTCAAAGTAAAACAAGTAGACCTAACCCAACTCACTTTTCAAACAGTTCAATCCATTTTTTTTCAATCAGGTACTTCTGTCTTTCTTCATAATCTTCTCACTCTGGGAGCATTGACAATCTTGAATTTAGTTACAATGACTTCATGTGGAGACATCTCAGAAGTACTTTTTGGTCTTCAAGTGAGCATATCCTTGGAGATACAGGTTTATTAAACCTTAGATGCCCTTTAATATTCCTCACAGTGCACAGCTGTAAGCTGGAGACATACCTGCAGTTTGTCCGTGTTTCCGTTGGAGTCATTAGCATTTTTGTTTTATACTTGCCTGTATGAGACGCGTGTTACTTGAGGACACCACTAGAGGGTGCAAAGTGAGGGTGAGAGTAACAAAATAAACACAAATAATTCATATCATCATTAAATACTTGTTGACATCTGATGACCACTGGTCAAATCTCACCATGATATATTTGATGTGATGCACCATCAGAACTGTCTTGGTGTATTGGTGTAATGAGTTACCGTGTTAACTGATGGTTTTCTACTGACTGAGCTGATAGATGACGTATTGAAAGCACTGGAAAAAAAGAGGGTGTCCCCTTCAATGCTTTGCTTTTATTAATCAGTGTATTAAAGAATATCTCATAAGTTAATATGTGGGAAAAACAGCAAAAGAAACCAAGCTGACCCAACTTCATCTACTGACAATGTCAACCATGTTGTCAACTCCAGCCACCAGTGTACATGGTAACCAGATGAATTAAAACACCAAATTTATTTCATTGTTTTCCAACTCTTCAAGGAGAATTTGTCTGTCATCAGTTGGATGAACTGTCTTGTTTGTGTACTTATTAGATGTTCATGGTTGTCTTCTTTATTTACCAGTTTGGCTTAAAAACTCCCTGTTACTGTAGTTCCTGCTGCTGTGATCAACCTTTCACCTCTCCACTGTCTCTACACTGATCCTGGTGATGTGCAGACTGCAGCTCATGTCTGTGTTGTTTTAACTCGAGACAATGTGCACAACCAATGTGCTGAATTGATGCATTGCAACCATCATGCATACACATAGTAAACAGAAGGTATATCTTTAGCTTTCCACTTCCAAAATTACATGTACAAATGTTCATGTTTCTGTCTAGCATTTCCAATACTGTCAGTTTTTCATGAAACCTATCCAATGGAGAGTAAATATTCCCCTTGGTTCTTGAACGCTGTCTTAAGTGTTTGACAAAATATTAAGTCATTCACCTTCACTTATTTTACACTCCAGATCCTTCTGCTGGACACACCTTTTGTTTTTTATAGGCGAGTTTGCAGCCTTCTAAAAGCACATTGCTGCATGTGCAGAACCATGTGGCTCAAAGTAGTCCACCTGTTAGCTTTTGTCCATACTGAAGTGACCACATTCACCTTCGTCAAGGACGTTATGTTTTTGCTGTCATGTTCTTGTTTGTTTGTATGTTTGTTCACAAGATTGCACAAAAACTACTGGACAGATTTCACTGACATTATTTAGGAGATGTTGGTAATGGCCCAACTTAAAAATTATTCAATTTTGTTGTGATTCAGGTGACCACCATTAGCAAACAATAGTTTTTTTCTCAATAACTGTCTAAGTAATAATGATGTCAACATGATTCTGAGAGCTAGGTGTGGGTTTTCTGGGTCAAAGACTCATATTATGATGGTTACTTTATCATGGAACTATTGCTTATAGATGTGATAGAAATATGTGTGCTACCTTGGTTTGGGAGGACTGCGCTCTCTGAGTGCTTTATAAAGTCCCTTTTTTGAAAATGTTTGAAGAGATTACCTTTACCTTGTGAGCTAAATTAAACCATTTAAGTGAAAGACGCAAGTACTCCATCTTTATACATCATCAATCCTAGAAAAAACTACTCTCAATCCAAGGTTTCCGATTTTCCCAATTAGGATGGCAGGGTTATTCCATAGGGAGGAATATTGTCTTGGATGTGACGAGCCGCAAATTCTATCTACCTCTCTTCAGAACTTTGTAAGTAACTTTTAACATTTTGATTTTATATATATATATATATCTATATATACCTTCCATAATTTACAACGTAAAAGAAAGAGCTGAAGCTGCTGCTACAAACATTCTCTGATTATCTGAGATAGTAGATTTTGTACATTTATATTTACCATCACAGGTCTGGAGCAGTGCTTGCAGTGGTGGTGAATTTATTGTTTTGGGCAGCAGATTTAAAAGCCCCATTGTTCAAACAGCAGAATGCAGGTGAGCTGTGAGCCTCCCTCCCTCTCCCGCTGGGATGTTTGTATAAAACCCAGTCAGTTCTCAGGGGTAGAGGTTGACAGGAGAAGACATCGCCCCAGTCCCTGGGAGATTGGCGAACACAACACATATATTAATGCATTAAATGTGTTGACTGTGTTCAGCCCAGGGATGTAGGAGAGAGAAAGAGAGAAAGGTTAGGGGGAAGAAGAAGAAAAAAAGCTGTTGTAATGTATGGTGTTGTCTTGTATAGCGTGTCTGGCAGCAGGGGGGGTGGGGTTGGAGGAGTGTCGGTCAGATTATAAGGCCTGTGGTGAGAGATGAGGGATGGCCGACTTGTAAACAAGTGACAAGCGTCCTGGATGACAATTCCTAATCCATCATAGTGCTGTCAGCGGTGACCGGTGAGGTGACGGACAGGACCCAGGAGAGGGGACAGCTGCTGCACGTCAATCCACATCATAATTTGAAAAGCTTTTCCACATGAGCAGAAACAGAGGCAGAGAGAGGGAAAAAAGGAGTCATACATCCCTGAACATGTCTGCTACCTCCTCCTCAATCTGCCTCCATCTCCCTCCTGTCCTGCTCACTTTCCCTCCACTCTTTTTTCTCCCCTTTCTGTTTCAGGGCAGAGATGATGGAGCATTATTTCTCTTGCTGGAATAAAAACTTAAACATAGAGGCCTTTAACTCTGTATTAATAATGGTAATACAATGACATAATAATTTAAAGTACCTCAAGTCTTGATGTTAACATCTGAAAGAATACTGAAACTGGTAAACTGACTTGAGTTTTGATTGCATCACCCTGCCGCCTTTCCCTTTCAGGGTTAGTTCAGGTCTTTTGAAGTGGGATTGCTGGAGGCTCATGGCACTAGTAAATATGATTAAAGGAGCTTGCGTGCTTTGTCCCTGTGGGAAGATACACAGTGCCTCTGAAAGCCTTATAATTAACCCACTTGCAGATTAAAACGATTTAGAAAACTATTTGCTCAATCTACACAACATCTAAATTCTTCATAGTGTTTAACTTTTCCTTGTCTGTGTTGAAAAGTGGATGACTTTGTATTGTTGGCAACTCCTCTGATCAGATGTTCAGGACAGTGCAGCAGTGGGGTCAAGTAGTGGTCACAGAACTCTAAAGTGATAATAATCCAACTCCCTAGATTTTATGTAGATGATTTGCACCTGCATTTACCCTGGATGTAAAAAAAAAAGTAATGCCCAAAATTAGGCCTGTCACAATAACACATTTTGAATTCCAAAAGTTATTGCCGATAAACAATATTATTGTCAATATGAATTTGATTTTTTTCATCATGTTTTAATGTTGACACTGTCTGTGAGCACCCATCATTTTGCACTGTTTTATTTATATTTATTTTGCCGACCAAATGCCTCAGTAAGCGCTGACTGTCAGGACGAGGCTCCGCTGCACCTCCTCTTCTTCTTCTTCATCATCACTACTTTCAAACAAATACGACATATCAGCTCGTCGGTGTTCATTGGCTCACACCTTGTTCATTCTGTTTAAAACCAAAATATTCCCAAACTGGGGCTGTGGCAGCCTGCTTAAAAACTGTAGCTTTCGTGCCATCGTTCATATTAGTGTTACTCCTCACGACGCTGACTTCAGCTCTGTGTGTGTGTACGCGTGAGCAGCTCCGCCTCCCCCCCAGAGATTGCATGTCTGACAGATGCTCACTCCACTATAAATCCGCTAAATCCGCTATAGAACCGATGCACCCCGGTGTTAAGAAAGATGGACAAAGTGAGCCATCTTCTCATTCAGCCTCTTTGGTAGAAAGAGAGGAGGAAAACAAACATGCATGCACATGCCAGTTTATCGAGGCCGGCAAACTTACAAGGACGTTTTTATTTATCGTGCGGTTAATTGATTTATTGATTATCGTCTACTCAAACTGATACATGACCACTATATCCCAAAATTCTCCAGTTCTACGCACAGTGGCTTTGTCGAGGAAAAGCTAAATGCTGTTGAAGGTATGAGCATCTTATAAAGCGAACTTCGTTTGTTGGGGTTAATCACTGGGCTTTTGGTGGTACCGTTTCTGCTTGTATCACTCAGTATCTGACCTCAGATATCTCCTCTCAGGGACAAAGCTTGCAAGTTTTCTCACGAGTAGCAGCCAGATGCACTTGCTCCGAAAACAATAAAATTAATGGTGGAATACAATGTTACATTCATGCTACAGAAGCTACTGGGCGTGTTTTCACTTTTACAGCAAAATACTCTTCTACTCTATTACCACTGTGAGCAGCATGTGGACATGGAGGACAGCATACTCTTCTTATTGATATGTTTGTTGACATGTTTTCAACCTAAGCTCCATGTCTTCTTCTCTGGTTTTGGGGTATGTCTGTGGCAGCATTACAGTGCCACTCACAGGCCTGGCATATATGCCACAACAGTTTTAGTGTTGTGATGTGGACGGAAACATTTCTTGAAACAATATTGTGTTTACACAAAACTTTCTGAAGCAAAAACCTTTACATCTTCATGTGGCCGGGCCTTCGAGTCTTTTGACTTGTTAATGCTTTGGCCTGGCAGTTGGGGATCTCTGGAGCAGCAATGTAGAGCAGGGGTTACTCCAGGTCCTCCTGTTTCCTCCCATAGTCCAAAAACATACCTGTTAGGTTATCTGCTGTCTCCAAATTGTTTTTAGTTGTGAATGTCAGTGAGCTTTGCAGTTTTTCTCTGTATGGTGGCCTCATAAATGCCTGGCGATCATAAGGTGTGCTCAATGAACAGGCATTAATAATAAATGCAATGGTTGTTTTTTCATCAATTGTTCATAATTGTCTTAGATTTGTAAAAATGGATTTGGCTACAAGGAGGTGAAATATAATCAATGTGGGCCCCTTGGTTTACAGAGTTGCCCATCCCTGACTTAAGTCTTTAGCAAAGAAAGGTTGTTTTTCTGATTGGACAGTAAATATACTTTAGATTCAGGTGTAAACATGAACCTGATCAGTCCACATATGAGTGTCTTGTTGTCATGAGTATTAATCTTTCCCCTGGCTGTCTGCAGCCTGATTCAGCCCCCCATGTCAGGTCAAGGCCCTCATTCTTTTCTTAAAGACCCCACTTCCCTGCCAAACCGGGATTTCCGATTGAGGGGCCTCAATACCAACTTTGATGTGGACGGCATCCTAGAGGGTGAAGTGAAAGGCGAGGGGGAGGAGGGACGCACAATGCCCCCTCTCCCCGACCTTCCTACTGCATCTGCACAGAGCGCCGTCTAAATGGTCACATTGATGATGCTGCTTAGCTCTGTGCTGGGAGTCCTGATGGAGCCAACGCTGGGGACCAGGACGCTGCAAAGCCTGGGCACCTGCCAACAGACAGGGACAAATTGATTGAGATCAGGCCAGCTCTTATTGCATTTAACCCCCCCTGCTCTTACCAGTTAGTCCTGCCCTGGAGCAATGCATAAGTAAACTGAGCAGCAAGTGTAAACAGAGAGAGTTCTTTATCTGGAACATTTATTCTCTTTGCTTCATTTTATGTTTGTCTTTACTAATGTTTATTGAGTCTATGCATTCTTGTTTTTCTCCATTTTGTTAATTTTCATTTACTTTCATCTTGTCATCATTGAAAATTTTGGCCTTCAGTTTTTGGCTCAGGTTGCCAAAACACTTGTGAATAAATACATAGTTGGAAGAGAACGCCTGCATTGTGCCAGAGGCATTGTCGCTCTAAATGATGAAGGTGAAATTAAAATCCCTTCAAACCAAGTTTTTTTCTTTTACTTCAACAACTTAATGAAAACAGCTCATGAGGACAATTTATTTCTATGCCAGCACTGTGCCTTATGAGAGTGGGGAGAGATTATTCTGCCTCTGGAGGCCACATTTTTGACTGTTCAGGTAATTTTGAAGGTGAAAAAGGAAAGTTCAGGGCTATAAAGTTTTGATCACAGGCCAGAGTGAAATTTTAAAATGAAAATTGGGTTAATTAGTAGTCAGGTGTTTGGTTTTTTTTTTGCCTCCACAATTACCTAATGGGTGTTATGTTACTTTGTTTACTATGTTGGTATGTTATATCAAGTGATGATGCAACATCCATCCATCCATCCATCTTCTTTTGCTTATCCGTGGTCGGGTCATGGGGAGAACAGCCTAAGCAGAGAAGCCCACACTTCTGTCTCCCCAGCCACTTCGTCCAGCTCTTCCTGGAGGATCCCAAGATATTCCCAAGCCAGCTGTGAGGCTTCGTCCCTCCAGTGTGTCCTGGGTCTTCCCCAGGGCTGCCTACCAATGCAACAACATAGTACTGATTATGCATCATAATAATACAAATAATCATTTTATATCTATATCTATATCTATATCTATATATATATAGATAGATAGATAGATAGATAGATAGATAGATAGATAGATAGATAGATAGATAGATAGATAGATAGATAGATAGATAGATAGATAGATCAAATAAAATGTGTAATTTTGATTTTAAAGCGAGACATTTCTCATAACATAAGTAGAACTATTACCTTAGTTAACTTAACAGTGATGATTTTGATTTAATGTAAAGCCTGGTAAGCACAGTCTGTATGTCAATAGGATTAAACTTTCCTTTACTGTTTAATGGTAGGTGTGGAGGAAGAATAAGCTCTTTTTCCCTTTTGTACAATAAGTAATTTTAATAATCAGTGCACTACAAAATGAAATGATGATATAACTTACTCTACTCGTGTGATAAGGCGCTCCTGCCCAGCAGTGCTATTTTCTGATTTTCTTGGCTGATATATAGCTGTATGTTATTTTTTAATTGGCTGATGGGAAGTTGATCTTGTTGACTTGCCACATCAAGCTCCTGTTGAGCTCTATGATGCTCAGCGTGTCTTGCTACACATTCCAACACACGTATAGTGGTGTAACTCGGTGAGCGTTGCATTACAAATTTTCATGTGTGAGAAACAGCAGCTGTGGCGTGTGAAAGTGTGAAACTGCTCAATAGTGTGTGTCACACTGTGAATACTTGAGACTTGAGCCTTGAAAGATTTTAGTTTGAACTCACCTGAAATGGCCTGTAATGTTTTACACTTCATAATGAAGTCAACCACATCAAGAAGCACCTCCTATCTCTGTTTTTATCATCTTGTGGCATTTTTTTCAATAGACGCAGCGCCATTGGTCACCTTCTACATCAGTGCATGGAATCAGTGGGATAGGTAATGGGATTAAGAGCTCCGTTGCCCAAACAGATTTAAGTCACTTTGATTTTTCTAATGTTATTTTTGGTTATTGTCAAATTTGTGACAGAAAAATAAATGGCCTTTTGTTTGTCAGCTTACTATTTTCTATTCATCCTGAAGTGCAACTGTAATAAAACTGTAATACAATATCAGTGCCACAACAGGTGAGACAACACATCAACTGCTTCACAGTGACATAAATGAATCAATTTAAATAAGACTTTAAATGACAACTTTCAGATTTGTTCAATTATCTTGGTAATGTAGCAGTTGATTACTTTTTTTATACTAAGCATTATAGTTTGCTAAAATAATCCACAAAATTATTAAACGGGAGACTTTAATTGAGGTCAGTTATATTTCCAAGTCTAAAAATATAAATAAGAATCACCAAAAATCTTTGAAGGAGCTCTGCTGTATTTTTCCAGTCGCATATTTTTTTCCCCTTTAATCAAAGCAAGAAAAATGATTTGTTTTCAGGTCAACACAAAATTCATTCATTCAGTAGAGTTTTTTTTCCCCCATTTCCCGAAAAACAGCTATTTTGGGTTTAGGGGGTTTGTGCCTGACAGCATGTACATGTCTGTAACACAAGTGTGCTTTACCGATGTAATGCTCTAAATTACATCTCTATTACAGATATGCCTTTAAGTTCCCATGAGTAGTTTTTCAGTGATCTTAAATGAGATTAACATAATACTCATACTTTTTTTGAGTAATGTGGGTACCAGTACTGCAGAATCAAAGTATTGATTCCTGCACATGTGCACATTTGATATCGAGCACTTCCAAAGAGTATTGACACCAAATGTGGACTCCAAAAATGAAGAACATCTGTTCTCTTCTTTGAAAACTTATGTGCAAGAGGACTATAAATTAAACTTGTTCTCAACAAGTTTACCTGAAATCAAGCTCATATAGTCATTTTTGAAGAATGCAAGGGCAGTAATTTTCAAACTGACTTTTGTGACTCATGTCTCATGACACATTATACTCGTACTATTGCATAAAATCCTCTTAACATGAGCTATAGTATGTCAGACATAGTATGTCTGTTATTACTCTGTCAATGTTTATTATGAACAACTGACATAATAAAAATGGACAAAACAACTGCATTTTTACGGATTTAAAATAGGTTTTATTAAGGTTTTTCACCAAAAAACAGACTTTTTCCTGTTGATAATACACTGAACACATCATAACAATTGCAATTCATACAAACTAGAATTTGTTTTAAATGCCCTTGAATATGTCATGTAAGAGAGTTAAGCTAGAAAATCAACTTAACCTCCATCAATTCTCATCTAGATTGCAACTTTACCGTATGATTTTTTCACAAACAGGACTCTTTGTCTTCAGATTTTTACTTCCTTTAAGCTAACAGTTAAAAGGTAGGGTATTTTGGTTTGACCACAGTGTAAATGTGCTTGGATTGGGATGATTACAGCATGAGACAGTATGTTTTTTTTATTTTTGAGTTAAGAAAAATGTTGGACAGGGTCTGTTTAAATCTATTTTCTTACCTGATCATCTAAATACCTGCAAAAGTGCTTGAGGTTTAAAGAGGTTTGATACACAAACAGAACACACCTGATTTTTCTGTATTTTACATGTGTATGAGACTCCCCTGTCCCTCTAAGGCTCCCTTCCCCACATAAAGATTTTGGGTTGTGGATACTTGTTAGTTTAACCTGCTGCCTTCTGGTCACACCTTTTTATTTTACATCAGTCACTGCACTGACTTTTCTCTCAGACATAAGCTCCAACACAAACACACTCTTACGACCCCTCCTTTACTCCCTTAACAGATGGTCTTCTGAGTCCCAGCCTCACACTTGAGGTCACAAGACAAGAGTGGGAAGAATCAAGGAGCAAAAGGCAAAATGGTTTGTGTCGATTTAAGCAAGAGGGTAATAAGATGAAGGGGAAAAAAATCAATAACAACATAAAATTGACATAGTGCGTGTCATAAAACATAAGTAAGTGCTCTGAGATGGAGAAAAGTGGAGTCTCAATTTAATCTGCGCAAAAGCTGCACTGTACGGATGAAGTGATGTGAAGAGAGAGGGAGATAGAGAGAGGAAGGGGGGAGTTGGTGGGAGATGAAAAAAGGAGGAGGGAGGACAGAAGAGGGAGAAAGAAACAATAAAATCTAAAGGACAGACACTTAATTGTCATATTAAAGAGTCTCTTCGGAGCTCGGCAGAGTGGAAGGTTAGCTCCCATTCATCATCCGCCTAACAGCCACTTGAATGAAATCACAATTAAAATCTGCTCAATATTGTCCCTGGGACGTTTTGCGAGCATTAATTTTTTCCCATTGATTCTCTTCCCCCCGTAAATCAGAAATGTTGCAGCGCATGTAATGGTTTATGGAGAAAGGATTATGGCGTTATGAAGCTAATGTAGCAGAACAGGCTCATTTGAACACACGGAGTCTGTGGCCGCCGTACACAGGGACAGAGTTATTACACTATTACACAGCAGCCTATCACAAACACAACGACATTTTAAAACTCTGCCTGTAATTGGACAATACTGTAGATTTATGACATTTATGATCATAATAGAAATGTGTTGATGGCCAGCACTTAAAGCAAAGGTGCTATGGATTTACTTTGGAGGAAAAATACAGAATTTAAAGGACCAGTTCACAAATATAACTGAAACTGCAGTGGTATATGGTTTGACTTTTCATATAATAATGAAAATTAAGTTTCTCTCCCTCTCTCCTTGGTCTGATTGTTGATGGTCATTACATTTTTCAGAGTTTCTGCTCTTTTTCTTTTGTGGCAAGCTGTAAACATCTGTTTTCAAAGGTACTTTATGAAAAGAAAGATGAACAGTAAAGCCAGAGAAGTGATTTAGTTTCATTTTCAGTTTCAATAGTACTTTTTAGAATTATGCAAACAAGATGATTGAGTACAACAGTCTTTTATTTTAATTCTCACAGCAAGAAGGTTGCTGTCTTGATCAGTCAGAGCCTTTTGCTGTGGAGTTAACATGTACTCCCATACATGTGTCTCTCTGGGCCCTCCGACATCCTCCCACAGACCAAAAGCATGCTTAGTAGGTCAAAGTAGTGACTTCAAATTGACCCACCCCTAAAAGTGGAATAGATGATGGATGGATGGATGGATGGATAATTATTTTCATTTATTAATATTTACAACTTCACTATCAAAGTTTTTCTAAATGTTTTCAGAAAAATGGCGATAAGTGCATGTGCAGCACCGACGTAATTTAAGTCAATAATTCTTTATGTATGAAAAAGCACACAGAGGTCTGCACACGGAACAGAAGCTCCCTTCAAGGATTTTTATTGGAAAATCAGTGACGTTTTTTCCTCAGTCTAAAGCTTAAAATGTCAATGGGTTTCAAATAAAAATCTTTGAAAAGAGCTACTTTTAGGTCTGCAGATCCCTTTGTGCTTTTCCATGTGAGTTTTTCTGGATCCAGCACCCACCGTCTGTCGTGTCTACTTTGTCTTTTTCTTATTGTGTAATAATCAGAATTTCTAAACCAACTGAAAGTGTTCAGAGAGCTTAAGCCTCCACCAAGGCCTTTCCAGAATTGTTGGGTGAGTTATTATTGAAATTGTGGAAACAGTCCCATCATGCAAGGTTAAAAAAATCCTTTTAAAAAAATCCTTGATTTGCATCTTGATTTGATTAATCACCAAAATCTAATCACTGCTCTTTTGTGCCACGATTCCCTAAAAGTTTAATCAAAATATGCTAAAAACTTTGTTGCCTTATTTATAGAAATGTGAGAGAAAAATGTATTTATCTTTAATGTCACAGAATTAAAAATTCTAGATCCTCAACTGTGTTTGGATCACCAACAAACTGAATTACTTCTTCTTGTACCATGATCAACAAACCCTGAAAAAATCGTCCAAATCATTGCAAAATGTTTTGAGTTATCTTGCTCACAGGTGGATAGACAGACAAACAGTCA